>JAPXFY010000015.1:47327954-47337954 GCA_030674185.1 Monoplex corrugatus | reverse complement strand
TCCACGGGGGTAGCTGGTAGAGATGATTTTACCGCCGATGAGTTGGCCTTCAAAGTATTCCTGCATCGCTTAAGTGATCTTCCCTGGTCTATGGTGTTCGTGCTTTAGCTACACACTTAAGATTGCATTTTCGGGAAGCAGCTGTCTTACATATGCCAACGTGTGAAGACATGTGTGCATGCATGCATGATGTATGCATGTGCGATACAGCATCCATCGATCAGGCTCTGCTACAGATTACATCAACATATACATACAGATAAAGAATATGATTACAAACACATCTGAACATTACATTTTGCCAAGCTGAGCTTTGGGCTATAGAACTGCAGGGAAATATACCAGCAATCATCAAAAACCATGAGGCTGCAGACGTTGATCTGGTGGATCCGCTTGATCCATTCCCAGAGCTGGGAAGGGGCTGACCACGTTCTGTTAGCGGCTTGAAAATAAGGGACGTCTGTTTCCAACACAATCCCGTCAAACCCTCAAGATCTTGTAGCATTTGCTGCTTGTCGTATCTCTTAGGACTCGAACTGCAAAACAACCTCTACTAGCACATTATAACGCAACACTACAAAACACACCTCTACCAGCACATTATACAGTGAAGCTGCTTTGTTTTATTTTTCATGAAAACTGAAGTGCATTGGATTCTCCAGTCGTGTTTTGGTAAACTTGTAAGCTTCCAGTAGTGCACACAAAATACGCCTTCATTGCTGCGGAATTTCACATATATGTGTTTACGTCAAAGTCCATGACGAAGCACATTGTGAAATGTGACATTTATTAGATAATTTACCGGAAAACTCCAAAGCTAACAGGATTCCTGGCAGTGAAAAATTCCCGATGCATATATACCAAACAGTTTCCATTCGTTATGGAGCCCTGGTCACGTTGTGGCACAGACACTTTAGCGTTCCACATTATTCTTCAGCAAACCTTCCTATATCCCCATGTTGTGTAGTGATCGCTTAGCATGTGTGATCATTGCAACCTTTATCTGTATACATGTATGCTATTCTTAGTATTTGTTTAAAACCCAGCCGACTGTGTAGAGCCATATCAGGGCTATAACCGCTTTCAAAACCAAACAATACTCCAATAGTCAAAAAAGGGGAAAAACGTACACAAAACAATGCATTTGCCGCATAATCTAAGGAGATGCCCCTGGCATTGACTACTCCGCCCAATTTATCACACAGGGAATTAAAAACGTATCTGAATACAAATTTAAACATTACTAAAGACGCTTAAAGCACATATAAAACAGCCTCAAATTCACCTAAAACTGCGCTTGCAGGTTTATATCACATTTCCTTAGAGCCCAAAATGCACTTAATGTGTGTACCCAATTATCAATACCATGGGAAAGTACGCAAACTTTGTTGAACACGTACAGATGAATGGACCAGCAAAGCAGAAAATGATAGGAAGACATGACAGACAACAAAGGAACAAGACAGAAGACGGAGAGAGTGAAGAAAAGAGGAAATTTCTAGTACAGAATTTCCAGAATGTGAGGATACTGTTTATACTGAAAGATCCCGAGCATCCCATGGGATACCTGCCTGCAGTGTACTTTCAAGGCTGTACGATATCTTGATGAGTAACCATGACATCTATAGCCATGTGCCTACTAGGCGATGAACTGATGAAATCATCCACGACAAGACAATCAGACAGATGGGCGTTCGTAATGGCCAACCTGATCTATGCGCTATCTTGCCTACAACATACACAATGCCTAAATCCTGTTCGTGCGTTTGACCATGCATAATATCAAATATGCTCACTGAAGATTCTGTGAGTCATGTCCAGGGCTGGCTTGGATTCTGTGAGTCATGTCAAGGGCTGGTTTGGCTTGTAATAGCATGAAAACACCCAGCATATACGTTCACCATCGATGGAGAACGCAAAACGTCATGGTGGAACGTCGTAGTCAGTTTGCCCAACAGAGTGGGTTCTTCATGGTCCACTAAGAGTTTGCTTATGCATAATGGGCAGTGAGTGTAATTGAGTTTGGAGAATAGTGCCAGGCAAAACGACATACACATGCATATACAAAGAGAGACATAGATAGATAAGATAGATAGATAGATAGATAGATAGAATAGATAGAAGATAGATAGATAGAATATAGATAGATAGGTAGATAGATAGAGGAAGGATGGATGGACAGATAGATAGATGAAACATTATAGATAGACAGATAGATAGGGGATGGACGGATGGATGGATGGATATAGAATTAGATATATTTTAAAGATATATATATATATATATATATATATATATATAGATATATAGACAGACAGATAGAGGACGGCTGGATGGACGGACGGACAGATAGACAGATAGATGGATAGACAGATAGAGATAGATAGATAGATAAATAGACAGAGATAGATAATAGATAGATAGATAGATAGATAGATAGATAGATAGATAGATAGATAGATAGATAGATAGACAGACAGACAGATAAATGGAGAATGGCTGGCTGGCTGGACGGATAGATAGATAGATAGATAGATAGATAGATAGATAGATAGATAGATAGATAGATAGATAGATAGATAGATAGATAGATAGATATGTATGCTGATAGATAGGCATGCAAGAAGTTCAGTCTTGAAAGACTGACTAAGCGTATCCGAGACAACATTGCTCAAAGTCAAAGGAAAAAGTGAAAGTGTAATATGTGAGTCACCACCGATAAGTTTTTGGTATGAATCTGCTTTAAGATCTGTTTCATTAATGCGTGGGTCTGACAGAGCGTGACACACGAAACGTTTGTGTCAGGATCATCTACAAGGTAAAATGTTGTATCCATACAAGGAAAATTATTATAATGGCCTGACCAGTTTGTATTGTGTGTGTGTGGGGGGGGGGGGGGGCGTCTCCACACACACTCACAAACCAACCATAATTCAGGTCACTGTGAAAATAGGGCATGAAGGGACTCAGGCTCTGGGACAATATTTCACATCACTATAAACAAGACAAATTAGAGCACCTGATCACAACAGGAAAGCTGGGGTGGGTGGGGAAGAGCACCAGTGGACCCAGGGAGAAAATAGCGGACGGACTTACAGAGTGGCTGAAGACAGAGAGAGTGGGAGATGTACTTTCATCGACAAGGGATAGATTCGTATGGAGGGCCATGATCGCCAACGCCATGTGGCAGGGCACATGATGATAATGTTGATGATGACGACGATGATGACAGTGATGATGATGATGATGATGTGATGATGATGATGATGATGATGATGATGATGATGATGATGAATGATATATGGGGATGTTAATGGTGATGCTGTGGTGTTCCGTTCTGAATTGAGACTGCACGACAGTACTGTACTCCATGTTTGCTTTCATATTATATATCAGACCTGAGGGATGCAGACACCTGCAGTGTTGGTCAGGAAATTAAGCAACACATTTCACGACGCATCGGTTAAGTGGATGAGCTCTAACTGCCTGGTCCCACGAGCCCATAGCTCGTCTGCCTATGGGTAGATAGCAACTGGGGCTGAAATCTTATTTTTGGATATTTGATCTGGAAGAGGTTTGAACACACAACCCTTCAGTTAATAGTCCATTACGCTAAGTGCTTTGCCAAGTTGACTGGAATTATTTCTTTTCTTGTCTTTGTAATATTTGTTAACGTTGCTGTCGTTGTTGTTGTTGTTGTTGTTGTTATTGTTGTATAGAATATCTTTTCGTGTTTTGTTTGTTTGTCAAGGTATTTTTTATGATTTAATTTTGTTTTTCTTATTATTGTAATTCACCGTTCTCCTTGAGAATTCAAAAGCCTTGCAGCTATTTTGTGCACAAACTTTAAAAGGTCAATGGGACATGAAATAAATTATGCACATTCTGATGCAAAGCGAATTGTCCAACTTACTTTTTTTTAAGCCACTTGTAATCCAATACTTTTGATATTTGCTACAATGACTGTGGGTGAAAGGATGATCAAACAGATGTGACCCACCATAGGCAAGCCTATTCAAAGTGCACGATTTTCATTTTTTATTTGTTTTACCCATCGTAAAATGTTAGAGTTTATGATGACACAAGAACGAAAACAGAAAAACACAAGAATACAATCAAAACGTGAATTTAATATAACAAAACAAGACTGCTACAAATTTTTCGTTTAACTGTCCTTTGTCAAGCGTACGCAAAAGACAATTTGAAAAATACCACATCACTCAGCATACAAAGCAAAACAGAACAACAGCAGACAATTTCCCAAACATGCCGTTGAGCAGGAGAAAATAACTGATATGTATACAAGTAACTACAAAACATGGGAGACAAATGTATTCAAGATTGTGTAAACAGTGATATCATACTACTGTTTTCATCTGAAGAGACCCAGGGTCTAAATCAGACTCAGTGTATGTATCATAAATTTCGTTTTAGACATATTTGAACTTCGTACGTCTGTTTTTGACAAAACAAGTTAATGCTCAAAAACATGAAAAAATACCCATCAAAATTTCGTTTTCATGTTACTATCAGTTAAGATATGATATAAGTTTGGGAAATGAAAGATTAGATACTTAAACCTCAAAATATGGAAAACATCTCAGTTGACCCGTCTGGGTGGCTGCGAATTTAAACGGATTTTCTTGTTACCTTTTCACTTATACTTATCGCACCTTATGCTCATATTTTCTCTTATTTTTATATCTATGTGGGTATTTATGTGTATCATTGTGTATGCATGTGTGTAGACATATGTATGTGTATGCATGCATGTAAATACGTATATGTATGTGTATCCGTATACATATTGATATATATATTGATATAAATGTGCATGTAGTATGAATTTGTATATGTATGATTATTAATAGTAAGATATTTTACATTCCAAAAACTAGACTTAGCTAGTGCATTACAGTGTTCTTAGTTATAACCCTGGACCCTCTTGAGGATAAAACAATACTAATATGGCATGACACTTTTCAAATTGCAGAATTCATCTCATTTTCCCTCTCACATCATATCTGCCTCCTCTCTCCCCATTTCTTACCATTACTCAAACATATGATGATTCATTTAGTCCTCTTCTCCCACTGAACGAAGCAGCAGGGAGATTTCTGTCTTTTTCTCCTAATTGTTGAATTTGTGTGTGTGTTGTGTGATCTTACTCCTTGACAAAGTCCAGTTGGCCGATTAATTGTACCTGTCTTGTCTTCTTGTATTAAATACGCGTTCTGATTTTATTTTCGTGCATTTTCTGGTCACTGCTCAACTTTAGTAGAAAATAGTCGACCAGTTTGAAGAACAGTTTCATTTCGATACTTCCCAGTACACGTGGACCGAGAATGAAGAAAAGTAACGTAAATAGTAAGTCGGTCGTACAAATAGCGGTCAGTCCACCACTGGCTGTTCAACATCCTAGACGTATCATGGACGTGATCTGAGAGACATACGGGTGTGACCTGGCCACAGGTAGGTCAAGTAACAGTATTGGAGGAAGAAAAACAAAAACAAAACAAGCAAACAAAAAATTCAAGAGAACGAAGAAGAGAGGATTAATTACAAACAACACTATGATTGCAGTAACAGGAAAGTCTGCATTGTTCTTTCCTTTCGCAATACAGTCTGTGTTTTGGAGAAGAAATAGATGACAAGCAATAAATGAAGCAAAAACCAGTTAACAGAGAAAAAAACAATGACACCAAGCTAAATCAAACAAAACAACAACAACAACAACACATAACAGACTGATGCAAATTTTGTTCGCACATATTGTGTGTTGTGTGTGTGTGTGTGTGTGTGTGTGTGGTGTGTGTGTGTGTGTGTGTGTGTGTGGTGCGTGGTTGTGTGTGTGTGTGTGTGTGTGTGTGTGTGTGTGTTGGTCACACTGCCATTTCAACGTGAAATTGAGTCCATGGAGTCATGTCTGTTGTAGCATTGTTTTTTTTTTTTTTCTATAATTACGATTGAAAATTGTACTTGGAACACTGCTGTAAACATATTAACTGCAACTCAGAGCTTGGAATTTCCCGCCGACCTTTTGTCATTCCAGATATTGAATCATTATCATCGTCATCATGTGCTCTCCTTCATGGCGTTGGCGATCATGACATTCTATACAAATCTTTCCCTTGTTCCTACAGCTACATTCCCCATCCTCTCTGTCATCAATCACCCTGCAAGTCCGTCCAATATGTTCTGCCTGGATCTACCTGGTGTTCTTTTTCTCTCCAGCTTTCCTGTTGTGACCAGGTGCTCTAGCTAGGCCTTGCTGACGTGGTCCAGATATATTGACTGCTTCGATTTAACTTGAGGACAAGGTGAGCAAGAAAGCAAAACAAAAAACAAAAAAAAAACAAAAAAAAGAAATCTTCACGCGAAAAACTAATTAGCAGATGTAGGTGGTGGGTTAATTGGTTACTTAGTGCTTCGTTATCTGGTTATTCGGTCACTTGGTTGGGTAGTTCTTTTCTGATTGCTTGCTTGCTTGGTATATAGAGTTGATGATCGATTGTTGCCTACATTATTTGCTTACTTGCTGCGTTGGTTGGCTCCTTGGTTTGGGCTTTTCAGTTCTTTTTTGCCTTTTGGTTGTTGTTGTTTTTTTTTCTTTATGGGGGTAGGGTGGTATAGGGGTAGGGGATAGGTGTGTTCTTTCTTGTTTGTTAGACTTTACTTTTTTTCTGGCCGTGTGTTTCTATCTCTGGATCTGTCGTCGTGACTAAAAAATCTATTTACTATGTTTTGGGTTTGTCCTGGTCCTTCTGAAAGGTCGTACTGAACACACACACACACACACACAAAACACAGAGAGAGAGAGAGAGAGAGAGAGAGAGAGAGAGAGAGAGAGAGAGAAAAGAAAGACAGAGACAGAGAAATAAAGAATAAGAGACAGACAGACAGAAAGAGGGGGAGACACACACACACACAAAACACACACACACACACACACACACACACACACACACACACACACACACACCACACACACACACACACACACACGCACGCACGCACCACCACACACACACACACACACTGCCTCCATCCCTCACACAAATCTAGTAACACGCGCATGCACACAAACATCCAGCTTCACATACAGACAACTCATCTCTGAATGTATGTGTGTTGTTGTTCCTCCCCCTCCTCTCTCTCTCTCTCTCTTCTCTCTCTCTCCTCTCCGCTCTCTCCTCTCTCCCGTTCTTTTTTTATCTTTTTTATGGTCAGTTCAAAGTTTTGTATTTCTCTCCGTGTTCTGTGTATCCCCCGTCCTCCGATAGATTAACAGTTGCATCTGGTGCCTGGGCAAAATGAATTTTGTTCTCAAGTCTGCATGTTATCTTTCTTTTTTTCAGACATTAAAATAAAATGCTAAAACATAGTTGTGAGTGAAGCAAGCAAGCAAAACAATGATTTAAAAAAAATGTTTATCTGTTTGTTTATTTACTTTGTTTGCGCTGATTTTTTTGTTTGCAAGACAATTAAGCAAATATACAAAGTAACAAATGAATTATAACTGTCACCATTCGTACAGTACCTTACTTCAGAAAAAACCGTAACCCTTGAATTTCCGCACCCTGTTCACCAGCATCCTGCATTGTCAGCCATGCCAGCAAAGCAAACATTTAAGCCTAGGGAAGGGAGTTAAAGGGTTATAAGGTTTTGCAGTCGATAGATAGAGTGCGGGAGTCAAAGGGTTAAAACTTGTACAAACGCATGACAAAGGCAAAGTATATGCAAACTCCTACAGCGATAACAAAATGGACGAACCACAATAGCATACGATATTTGAATGTTTAACTATTTGGCGTCAGATACGTCATATTACATCCGGGTGTGACATGCTCTCTCTCTCTCTCTCTCTCTCTCTCTCTCTCTCTCTCTCTCTCTCTCTCTCTCTCTCTCTCTTTCACACACACACACACACACACACAACACACACACCAACAAACACAACTCACACACATACACACACGACTCACCAATACGCAGGGAGAGTCAAAAGAGAGAGAGACCATCACAGCAACAAAGACAGAGATAAAGAAAACGTGAGTGAGAGAGAGTGGTTCTTCAGTGTTTGGCTCAACAGCTTTTACTATCATCAAAAGCCCTGCCGCACGGCGTTGGCGATCATGTCTCTATCCCTTGTTGCCGCAAGCACATCGTTCATCCTCTCTGTCCTCAGCCACCCTGCAAGTCTGTCCAATATTTTCTCCCTGGGTCTACCTGGTGCTCTCTCTCCCTCCACCTTTCCTGTTGTGACCAGGTGCTCTAATTCTTTTCCTCCTAAAATGGCCTATACATGTTGCCTGCCTTTACCTAATTTTCCTTATGAGTGATCTCCTGTGTCTGCATCCATCGAGACTGTCTCATTTGTTTCCTTTGTTATCCATGGAACTCTCAACATTCTTCTTAGAAAGCACATCTCGGCTGCCTCAATCTTGTTCTAGCTTTGTTTGTTGGCTGTCCACGCCTCACAACCGTATAACATTATCGGTTCTGTATAACATTCAAGTATTCTCTTCCTGATGTTAACTGATAGGCATTGGTTGAGAAGAACGACAAATTTCTACGGGGCTTCAATCATCTATATAGTAATATTTCAACAGCTTTAGAAATATCAAATAACATCTTTAAAACAAAGCAAAAAAGCTCGAAAGAAATAATTTAAAAAGAAATGCTGTTACATGCTTTCTATCTCCTTTTTAACACCTTTGTAAATGTAATTTAATTCCTGTGTTCAACTAAATTTCGTTGCAAGACGCACGACCAGATCTTAGATAAGTTTAACCAAACGTGTGTAGACTGGTCCGGAACCCACATGGGGATACCGGTACTCTTTCATATAAAGACATGTAGTATCCCCACCTTCTGGAAATTCTGTGCGAGAGATTTCCTCTTTTCTGTCAATCTCTTTGCTTCTGCTTTCTTCCTTTGCTTTCTGTCATTTCTGTCAATCAGTTTTTTGCCCTTGCTTGTCCTTTTACATGTACGTGTTTGATAAAGTCTTACGTACTTTCTCTTAGGATTGTAATTGGCTACATGTGTTAGTTGTATTTTGGCCCTAGGGAAATGAGATATGTGGAAGCAATTTTAGGTAATTTAGGCCCATTTTAATGTATGTTTTAGTGTCCTTAGTTATGTTTAAATTGTGTTCCTGTTTGTTTTTTTAAATCCCTCTGTGTGGTAAATTGGATAGTGTGGTCAACGCCAGAGGCATCGCTTTAGATTATGTGCCCGAATGCATTAATATGTGTATCTATTGTTCTTTCTTTTTTTTTTCTTTATGATCTAATAGCAGTATGTATATGATTCAATGCAGCCACTGGGCTTCGAACAAAAATAACAGTAACATAACCCGATCTGGACTTAAAACGTGAATCTGCTGCCTACCATGTGCTTTATTTGCTGCTTTGCAGAAGCACCAAAATAACCCTTTTCTAGGCACAAGCCCGGACAATGAGTATAGAAATTAAGAGCTGCCGAGAAATCAGGATCCCCTTCTGGGCCTTGTTGACGTGGTCCAAAGTAAGTCACAGCAGAACAGAGAAATTAGAGCACCCAGTCACAACAGAAAAGCTGGAGAGAAAAAGAGCCAGGTAGACCCAGGGACAAAAAATCGGACGGATTTGCAGAATGGCTGAGGACACAGACAGTGGGAGATATACTTGCAGCGACAAGGGAGTGATTCGTATGGAGGGCCACGATTGCCAACGCCATGCGATAGGAACATGATGGTGGCGATAATGACATTTGGAATCAGCTTTGCTGTGGAGGCTGCCGGAAGGTGGCGTGATACGCTATCCAACACACTTAAGATTCCACTCTGGATTTGTGTAAGGTCTACTCCTTAGCTTTCATTTCTCCAAAGATCACTACATGCTACCATTAAGAGCCACTTAACAACAAAAATATTTAAAAAAAAACACTTATAAGGCGCGAAATTCTGATACAAGAATCGAACCGATGCACGAAGGGATGAAGTGGTGCAAAAGGT
>JAPXFY010000015.1:47302954-47320454 GCA_030674185.1 Monoplex corrugatus | reverse complement strand
GGCCCAAATGTATGGAACTCTCTACCACTGTCTCTCAGAAAAACTAAGTGTTTCTCAACCTTCAAACGGCACCTGAAAACCCACCTCTTTCAAACTCATCTGACCTGAAGAGCCTTAGTTTGCAAGTCTGTCATCAGACTAATCTCTCCTGCCTGTATAAGTGTTTTGTATAAGGGCCTATAGAGCAAGGTGTGTGTGTGCGTGCATGTGTGTGTGTGTGTGTGTGTGTGTGTGTGTGTGTGTGTGTGTGTGTGTGTGTGTGTGTGTGAGTGTGTGCTTGAGTGAGCATGTGTGTGTATCACTATGTGTACAGCTGAGGAGGGGATAGGGGAGAAATTGAGTGGGAAAGAGACTGAAATACTTTAAGAAACTTTTTAAAAATCTTTCTTTGTATGTAAATTGTGATGTATGATATGCGAACAGTTTATAATTTGTGAGGTAATTTTGATTGTCAAGGTGTTAATGCTGTAATACTGAAGTTATGTTTTTCCTGTATATGGATTAGAAATTTTCTGTTTATATCTTCATTCAAAATACATGTAATGATTAATTTTATGTATACTATTGCATGCATAAACACACACACGCATGCAAACATAGCACACGCACACACTCTCACAAACACACACGCGCACAGCAACGCACACGCACACACACGTACGCAAGCACACACACGCAGCAATATATAAACACAGTATGCCTCTTTATTCATATGAAAAATCTGTTAATCTTTCTTCATTACATAAGTCAGTGTTTAAATTTTATTATTCTGTGGTTTATGTGTCTTCTTACTTGTATAGCTTTAATGTTTGTTATCTTATTGTGTATGTAATTGTGAACATTTTTTATCACCTTTTGCCTTTCTTGCGAAATGTAAAGCACTGGTGAGCATGTTTTTATATGGAATATGCGCTATACAAATAAACATTATTATTATTATTATTATTATTATTATTATTAAGGCAGTTCGCCGTTGTCTACAACCTCGTTCTGGCAACTCCTGCGTCGCCCCTGGTACCAGGCGTACAGGCCTCAGTCTTTCCCCTGGATTCTACTAGTGGCAAGGAGAGGGGGGATCTGCTGCATGGGCAACAGCTAGTCCTCCATATTCACTTGTCCAGGCGTGCACCTGGAGAGGTCACTCCAGCTTCGCTGGTAACTGCACGTCATGACCACAACGCCTCCTGGTGCAGACTATCATCTCCTGAGATGTAAAGAGGACAACGGGGGGGAGTTTCATGACAGGACGCCAGAAATGCTTTTTTCCCTTTTTTTTTTTTTCTTTTCTTTTCTGGGAATCAGATTTTTCTCAGGTGTATGTTTACTTGTTGTTGTAACACTCTGCGTACTCCATTTTTCAATGAGCGTACATGCTGGATATTGTCATGATTTCATAAGTAACCACACGCCAGCATGCATTAAAGGACCTTCAACATGCAGGTTTAATGCTTTTGTACATGTACACATGATGAGAGTTTATGCACTGGTCTACACACATGTTAAGCTTGGAGATCAGGGAAAAAATTATCCGCCTCTTACCCAACAGATGCAAGTATCCAGTCCAGATCGAAACCCGGAAACTCTGTTTGTAAGTGGGTCTGGACTACCGTGTCCCATCTGGGTCTGTGTTCGATCCTGCCTGGGAGATCTAGTCAAGTGGGTGGAGAGCAGATATTTTTCGATGCCCCAAGTCGACAAAAAAGTACAGGCCTGTTAATGCCAGAATTCCCTTTTTGTATAATCAGGCAGAATACTAAATAACACGTTAACGATCATATAAACCATCTTAGTCTAAGGGAGAGAGAGAAAAAAAAAGGTTAGGTAAGACGTCAGGATCTTACCAGCTCTGCAGGCTCGTGCCATGACCATTCTAGATCTTCTCCATCACGTGACACCTGAAACATTAGTACATAAGGGATTCATTCTGAACGCGGAGGCTTCATCTTGAGAAACTGAAACTGAAACTAAAAATGTCTATATTCGGTGGCTTAGAGAAACGTGAACACACTCAGCATTGTGCACCGTGGAAAAAAAAGAAAGAAATATGACTGCCTTAATGGAACAGCAGAAAAAAAGGCCATGATTGTAAAATCCCAGTCGTATATGAGTGGACAAGAGAATTGCGAAGCGAAACGAAACAAAAAAGTCAACAACAACGACGAAAACAACCACAACAACAACAACAACAAAAACATCAAAACCCAGACACTCATTTACTTTATCCACCAGATTCTTGCATCATCAGCCCTAAGAACAAAGTAAAACCTTCTTAATCCTGTCATTTCCTTACCCTACCCATTAACTGACACAGTAGATTAAGCAAAAACGTTCGGGCAACACCGAACAGAAAAGAAGTAAATAACACAAGCCAGACATTTTTTTTCGAAAAATAATCAGACGTCAAACAACTACAGCAAATAAACTCGAATCAAGTTTCTGCCTCTGCTACTACTACCACTACAATTTGTTCTGCTTTTTGTTGTTATGTTGTTGTTGTGGTCTTGGTTTGTTTTTGCTGTTATTTGTCCACTTCTACCATTACAGATGAAGTAGAGAGAAAGAGCTGATTGTCAGCAGAGAGCTGAAAGACTTGAATTCGAGAAATACTACTACTATACTACTACTACTACTACTGCTGCTGCTGCTAACAATAATAATAACATAATGATAATAATGATGATGATGATAATAATAACAATAACAACAATGAAGATGATAGTAACATTAACAGTAATAATAATAATAATAATAATAATAATGATGATAGTAATAATAATAATAATAATAATAATAATAATGATGATGATGATGATGATGATGATAATGATGATGATGATGATAGCAACAACAAAAATAACATAACAATAATCATGATAATAATAGCAATTGTGATAATAATAACTGTGATAAATATGATGGTGATGGTGATGTTAGACAAATACAGATGAACATACATAAATAAGTAAATAAGTAAACACAAAAGTAAACAAATAATTAAAAGAAATAAACAAACAAATAAGGTAATAAATAAATTAACAAATAAATCAGTCAATAAATAAATAATTAAATAAACGAACAGATAAATAACAAACCAATGGAGGAATGAATGAATGAATAAAAAGGGTAATAGACGATTAAAAAATAACTGATATCAAATCAGAAGGAGAAAAGGAAGAGAGAAAGGGAGGAGGAAACCATATAATGCCTTTTATATTCAGCCCCTCTTTTAAATTCTAAACGGAAGAGGAATACATAAAAAAAAATATTAAAAAATATATATATATGAACATACACACACACATATATATATATATATATATATATACATATGTATATATATCTATATGTATATCCATATATATATATATATTCTAGGTATATCCTATTTCAGTTTCATCCTATTCCAGCCACCCCCAAATCACGTTTTTCTCATTACCCCATCAGTTCAAATGAAAAGTTGTTTGTTCAAGATCTATGACATGCACCTTGTTTGATGTGCCTGATGGCAAGGTCTTTACGTGTGAACAAAATTAATCCCTCACAAGAATTTTCAAAGAAAAGTAAACAATTTTTTTTTGTAACAAAATTAATTTTGCCTTTTTCGTTCTTAGACCTTGAACTGGTTGTTTTGTTACCTCCTGTTTACGTTTATTTGTGCGCGTGTTTGTTAGGATGTTTCTTGGTCTGTTTGGTATTTTGTTTGTCGGTGTGTTGGTTTATGTTTGTTATTGTGTTTGTTTGTTTGTTTGTTTGTTTGGTCGTTAGTTACTTCTGTTGTTTTTCTCTGCTATCTTTTGTTTTGTTTGTTTGTTTGTGTTTCGTTCTGACCTATTCGAATGCGCGTTATCACGTTACTCTGCCCATGATCGCCAACGCCATTTGGCAGGGCACACGATGATGATGGCTTTGCCCATGCTGTGCAAACGGTATGCTGGTAGCCTACATAGTCTGCCCATTCTGAGTTTTGCTGGCCTGCATTCTGAGTGTCTTCGTTTATCTAAAACCAGTCAGACACGCAAATCTGTAGACACGCAAAGGGAGTTTAGCCTCTAATAGTTCTGCACAAAAAAACAAAACAAACAAACAAACAAAAATCTCTATCCTTTACCCTCCAGGCGGGAGGGACTTGGTAGGATTAAACACAGCCTTTCCAATTGTAAGCTCGTGGCCTTACTCACGTAATTATCGTGCACATCCTCTGTTTTATTTTTTTATTTGTTCCTTTGTTCTCCCTACCCCTCCCCTTTGCTTGCCTTCTATATTCCTTTGGTTGGCAGGATGGTTGGTTGGTTGGTTGGCTGGCTGGTTGGTTGGTTGGCTGGTTGTTTGGTTGGCTGGATGGTTGGTTGGCTGGACGGTTGTTGGTTGGTTGGTGGTTGTTGGTTGATGTTGGTTGGTGGTTGGTTGGATGGTTGGTTGGTTGGTTGGTTGGTTGGATGGTTGGTTGCTGGATGGTTGGTTGGTTGGATGTTGTTGGATGTGGTTGGTTGAGTTGGTCTTGTGATGGTTTGTTGGTTTGGTTGGTTGGCTGGTTTGGCTGGTTGGTTGTTGGATGGTTGGTTGCTTGGTTGGTTGGTTGATTGGCTGGTTGGCTGGTTGGTTAGATGGTTGGTTGGTTGGATGGTTGGCTGGATGGTTGGTTGGCTGATTGTTGGCTGGATGGTTGGTTGGTTGGTTGGCTGGATGGATTGTTGGTTGGATGGTTGGTTGGATGGTTGGTTGGATGGTTGGTTGGTTGGTTTGGTTTGTGTTCTATTGCTGCCATTTTGTAGTCTTCTTCTTGTTGGTTCGGTTGCTTGCTTGTCTGCAGTTTTGCCGTTTATCATGGTGCCGGAAATGATGCTGTCAATGGTATTACATTTGCTTGTTCGGTTGTTGTTATTTCTTGTTGTCGGTGTTTTGATTTTTGTTGTTGTTGCTGCTGTTAATATTGTTGTTGCTGTTGTACATTGATACTGTTTAAGTGTACAGATTGTTCCGTATTTTTGTGTTGTTGTTTCTTTACCATGAAGCAGCACCATTCTTCTTGTTATGATGATTATGGTGCTGGTAATGTTGCTGTTAATGATGATGATGATGATAATGCGATGATGTTAATGACGATGGTGGTTATGATGATGAGGATGGTAAAGATGATGGGTAATGATGACGGTTATTCTCATTCTCAACTTTGTATTATCATTATTGATGTTTTTGTGTTTTTTTTCACTTTTACCACTAGCATTGTTATCATATTATCCCCTTAAGTAGAACTTTTTCATTGAAGATTGTGGAAAGCAGTTCTATATCGAGTAGAGCACTTATGGAAGCACATTGAGTCCAGTTCTCGCTTGAGTATTTTCTAGTGCATTTTTATTTTTTCTCAAAGACAAAACTAAGGCAGGTGGGACAAAATTTCCATACCTGCTCTGTCTGTCTGTCTGTCTGTCTGTCTGTCTGTCTCTCTCTCTCTCTCTCTCTCTCTCTCTCTCTCTCTCTCTCTCTCTCTCTCCTCACTTATTATGTTTAAAATCGATGACATCTCCTTCACGATTGATAGCATAATACACATAAGTTTTGATACAATGATATGGTTTTGGCATCTGTACCATTATCTATACCGTTAGAAACACAGTTTCATTTCATTTCTCTTTCCCCATCCCCATTGTATTTGCTTCCTTATTGTGTAATGAAAATTCATGAATACCCAAAGCAACGACAACAGTATCAATAACACAAATAAGAATAAGTGGATTGCACTCGATAAGTGAAACTTGTGAAAACATACCTGGAGTTGAAAGAAAAGTGAAGGACAACTGGTTGACAAAATAAACCTAAGGCTTGAAGGATGAACGGAGGAAGGTAAGGGGAAAAGAAGAAGAACACATAACGATAGATAAGGAAATCAAAAATAAGTGTAATGACGATAAGAGAGTTTGGCCAGAAACAAAGTGCAAAGAAACAGAAAACCGACACAAAACACAGACCCTAGGATTACGTACAGAAACACTGAAGAGACTGTCCACAGGAAAAACAAAAACACACGCACAACAACTGACTGCTTAAAATCTAAAGATTCTACGAGTATTATGGAAAAAAACAACAGTACATAGATGATTTTGATGATTACAGAAAGGAGGAACACATCATAGCAAAGAACGTTAGAAGACCACCAGAAATGAAAGATGAAGTTAGAAGTTAGAGCAGCGTCGAAAAAGATAAAATTGTCAAAATCCCTAGGACCAGACAGTATTACTATAGAAATGACGCAGGATCTTGACGAGTTTAGTACTGAAAAAGTGATAGTCTTTCTGAATGAAATTTATGACAGGGGAAAATTGTTATATCATGATCAATTTTCATTGCACTTCCAAGGAAAGCAGGAGCTAAAGAATGCGTACTTCATCATACAGCCTGATTACTCATGTGACAAAGACGTTATTGTCAATAATCATGTTGGGACAAGGAGCAAGCTCAAGAGAGAAATAGCAAAAGAACGATGTGTATTTATTGAAGGAAAAGGGAAAAACTGCTACCATACACATTCTAAAAACTCTGAGAGAAAAATCAATTGAGTTGTATGATAATTTATTTTATGTTTAGGTGATTATACCAATGCTTATGGTCGGGAAAGACACGAAAAATCAATCAACTGGACAAACTCAATGCTAATGGAAAGATCTAAGAATAACGAGGAATATGTATTGTGAACAAACAGCAGCAATGAGAGTAGAAAATGATATAAACTATTTTTAAAATATCAAAGAGGGTTAAGACAGGGGTGTGTTCTGTCACCAGATTTGTTTTCAAATTAAAGCGAAATCATCATGACAAAACTTAATAATGCCTTGGGATAAAGGCTGGAGGAAAAATAATAAACACATTTGGTTATGCAGATGACACCATTCTAATTGCAGTAGATGAAAAAACCCCACAAAATCTTGTGAATACATGTCTTTAATAGAAATAGAAAGCAAAGATAAAGTGCCAGACCTCAATAGTAAGACAACTTAAGGCATGAACATCAGTAAAAGTTAGGAAATCCCCTTATGTAAAATAACAGCAAATAGCACAACACTGAGATAAGTTGATAACTTTAAATATCTTGGAACAGTCATCTCAACATGCACGTAAGAAGTATCCAGTAGAATTAGTCAAGTTACAACGCATTAAAAACGAATAGCGTTCTTACGAATTAATGCCAGTCAATTAACATCAGGAAAAGAGTTCTTTAGGGGTAGCAGAACCAACACTGTTTTACAGATGCAGACCCTGGACAATCAACACGCACAATCACAGTTAGATTAAAGCAGTTGAAATGTGATTTCTAAGAAGTATGTTAAGAGTTCCATGAATACCAAAGAAAATAAACCATGCTAAAAGCTTCGTGGACAGCAAAGAAAACAAACGGCATAGTCCTGAAAGCAGCAAACGCAAAAAGAACATGACTTAAGATGATCATGGAAAGACAAGCAACGTTTATAGGACATATTATGAGGCCCCAAGAAAAAAAAAAGCACCTGATCATAGCAGGAAACTAGAGGGGAAAGAACCCCAGGTAAACCCAGTGAGAAAATATTAGCTTTACAGAACAGATGAAGACAAAAGGGTTAGGATATATTCTTGCTGCAATGAAAGATAGATTTGTATGGGGGGCCATACAGCAAGGTACATATGATGATATTGCACTTACTGCAGTGGATGCAACAATGCTGGCCACAACAAAAACAATAATGATAAAAAACACAACAGCACATACAACAAAACTGACAACAATAGCAACAAAAGCAGCAGCAATTTTCAGATAAGAAGATAGCATCGAAAACAAAACAGTTACCAGGATAATACTGACAAATGGGGCCGTCTGGACCAATTCACATCCAAGTATGCAAATTGCTATGCAAATTTCCAACAAAAATAAACAGTTACCTTTAATTCAGCGTGTCTTCCCAATTTTCTTTCCTTTCTCTGTGTGTGTATGTATGTATGTATGTATGTATGTATGTATGTATGTATGTATGTATGTATGTATGTATGTATGTATGTATGTATGTATGTATGTATGTATGTATGTTATGTTATGTATGTATGTATGTTTGAATGTATGTATGTATGTGTGTGAGTGTGTATGTGTGTGTGTGTAAGGTGTGTGTGTGTGTGTGTGTGTGTGTGTGTGTGTGTGTGTGTGTGTGTGTGTGTGTGTGTATGTGTATGAGAGAGAGAGACAGAGAGAAAGAGACAGACAGACAGACAGACAGAGAAAGAGACAGAGAGAGAGACAAAGAAAGAGAGAGAGAGTGTGTGTGTGTGTGTGTGCGTGCGTGCGTGCGTGCGTGCGTGTGTGTGTGTGTGTGTGTGTGTGTGTGTGTGTGTGTGTGTGTGCGTGCGTGGTGCGTGCGTGCGTGTGTGTGTGTGCACGCGCAAGCCCGTGCTTGTCGGTATTGTTGTTCATTGTTTTTCTTCTTTTACTTTTCTTTGATTCTTCAACAAACATAATCATGTTGTTTTGAGGGTTAGATGAAGGTAGGAAGAAACAGAAAGAGAAAGAGAAGAGAGAGAGAGAGAGAGAGAGAGAGAGAGAGAGAGAGAGAGAGAGAGAGAGAGAGAGGAGAGAGAGAGAGAGAGAAGGGCAGAGGAAAGAGACAGAGATTCATTTCATGTCGTTTACTGTCAATCCTCCCTTTAATTTCTGAAAAATACAATACTGAAAAACAACACCTTCTCTCAGAATTATATACTGTCACATCCTGTTTCGTTGTCATTCGACTCTTAACACAACCTTCATACCCCTCCTGCTCCCTATTATTGCAACCCATACATCTGAGTTGAAAGGTGTTTGTTGCTGATCTACAAAAGCATCCTGATTGATCTAGCTGCTGGCTGTTTTTCTACGAAGAAAAAGAAAAAAATAATTACTTCAAGAGTTTTCAATCCTCCCCCCCCCCCTCTCTCTCTCTCTCTCTTTGAATTTCATTGTGTTGTTTTGCTGGTTTCTTGCTTATGTAACTTTTTGTTTTGTTTTTGTTTGTTTTTATTGTCTATATATTTCTTTATTTCTTTTTTGAGCCTGCATTGTTTCTTGTCTAGTTGTTTATTGGTTTGTTTATAATTATGATTGTTATTTGTTTGTTTGTGTTTGTTTGTTTTAGCATTGTTTCTTTGACAGACTTTGATTTAAATTTTTACATTGTGCTCTTGTACTTGTCATTTTCATTGTTTTTTTCTCGTTATCATTTTTGATTATTTTGTTGATCCTGTGCTGTCATTGTTTAGCTATGAATGTTACAATCCTTTTGTTATTGTTGTTGTTTTGGTTGTGATGCTTTTTGGTATGCTTGCTTCATACGTAACCGAGCAACAAGGCAATTCTTAAATGTCGTTTTGTATGAAGTATATGCATATTGTTTTTTGTTTTTGTTTTTGTTTTTGTTTTGTTTTTCTGAAAAGCTAAATACGAATGCCGGTCAAAATGTCATTTTTAAACCCTGTGCTCTTTGAAACAATTTTGTGAAATGATAGGTAAAGCAAACAATATCAGCAGTCACATTTGCATGATCATTATACTATGATAGACATGTATACACAAACACACAAGTACAAACACACACACAGACCACATAGACACAACACACTTACATGCACACACACACACACACACACACACACACACACACACACACACACACACACACACACACACACACACACACACACACACACACACACACACACACACACTGGACCAGCAAAGCAGAAAATAAGAAGAATAAATGACAGGAAGCAAAGAAACTAGGTAGAAACAAAATGAGTGACAGAAAAGTGGAAATTTATAGCACAGAATCTCCAGAAGGTGGGGATATTATTTATATACAGAAAGAGCCCCTGGCATCCCCACGGGGGGTTCTTTGATCAACAAAGAACAAAAACACTAGGTAGTGATGACCGTGTGGGGTATGATGCAGCGTACAGACCTCCACCCTTCTTTGCTCGACGAAAGAGGAATTGTGTCTCGTCAGGAGCTTGGGAGGCGATTGTCCGGAGAGTTTGGTGAAGCACGACACTTTGGGTCCCCTTCAGTGCCCTCGGGTATCTCTTTATTAACTTGTTAACAGTGACATCAGTTGTTACAAGAAGTACATCTTACCAAGAAGCATAGTTAGAGCAGTGGTCAGCAATGGCCCCACCCACTCTCGTCATTATTTCAATGACGCCTACAAACTTCCTGGTCTTCATGTGATTAGGCAAGCGATACCAGGTTGTGTAACTTCTAGATTAGCAGTTTTCGTTGTATACACGTTTGTCGTCCTTGTGAAAGAAAAGACATGGATATGGGCGAGGTAACTGTGTTCGGTACAATGGATCTGACTGAATACGGGGGGGGGGGGGGGGGGGGGAGACAGAGGGATAGAGACAAAGGGACAGAGACAGACAGAGACAGAGACAGACAGAGACATGAACAGATAGAGACAGAGACATATAGAGGGAGGAAGAATGAATGAATGAATGAAAATTTATATCGCGCAACAAAAATCTCCATGCTATAAAAGCATTCTCGCGGCGCACGGTGGGGGGCACAAAAACAATTCCACACAGCCTTTGCACCAACATTCATAAAAGCATTCAAGGTATTCACATTCAAATAAGCAATCCCATACAACATTAGAAAAAGTGTGTCTTGAGACTAGATTTAAAGGATGAATGAGTCTTTTTCTCCCTGATGCTCATGGGAAGCATGTTCCACTTGGTAGGGGCAAGGTATTTAAATTCTCGCTGACCATATCTTTTTTTTTAACATCCCTTGTCCCAGGAACATGAAGAAGAGACTTGGAAGCAGATCTCAGACTGCGAACAGGTTTATATTCAGAAAGAAGATCTTTAAGATAAGAAGGACTACTAGAGTTGAGTGCACGGTAGGTGATAGTTAGTAGTTTGTGATTGATGCGTTGTTGAACTGGGAGCCAGTGCAGATTCCGTAAGATGGGAGTTATGTGTTCAGTCTTCCTGCATCTAGAGATTACTCTGGCAGCTGCGTTTTGTACAGCCTGCAGACGCTGTATTTTCACCTGAGGGAGACCAGCAAGTAGACTATTACAGTAGTCTAAATTTGAGAGTACTAGTGTGACAGCAACAGTCTTAGCAGCTTGAATAGTCAAGTACTGGCGGGCTTTACCAAGAGATCGGATATGGCAGTAGCAAGTTCTGATGATTGAATTGATCTGATCACGCATCGAGAGATTAGCATCCAGAAACACTCCTAGTGTTTTTACTTTCTTCGAGAAAGGGATGTCTGCACTACAGACCGAAAGTGAAGAAAAAGGGACAATTTCTCTTTTAGGAGCAGTTCCGACCAGCAGAACTTCAGTTTTCTTTTCATTCAACTTCAACCGGTTTGCAGACATCCAATGTTTTATTTCCAGACAGCACAATTCAACATTTTTCTTTGATTCAAGAGCGAGAGTATTGTCGGAGGGAAGGCGGGAATAGAGTTGGGAATCATCCGCAAAGAAATGAAAGTCAACATTGAACTGTTCAATCAGAGAAGCCAGGGGTCTTGTGTAAAGAGAGAAGAGAAGAGGTCCGATGACCGATCCTTGCGGAACGCCTGTAAGAAGAGGTGTTTCTTTCGAATATGAAGACCGGACAAGAACTTTTTGAGATGTCTCAGAAAGATATGAAGTGAACCATAACAAGACAGTTTTGTTCAGGCCGATTTCAGTGTGAAGACGCTGCAAGAGAAGGGTGTGATCCATGGTATCAAAAGCAGCGCTCAAGTCTAGCAGAACAAGAATGGCATTGTCACCGTGGTCAAGAAAAGAAAGGAGGTAATTTAATATGCGGAGAAGTGCAGTTTCAGTACTATGTCCACATTTGTACGCTGACTGGAACTTCACTTCGAGATTGTGTGAGACAAGATGTGCTGTCAATTGATCCACAACGGCTCTCTCTATAAGTTTTGAAAGAAATGGCAAGTTCGAAACTGGACGGTAATTATTTAGGATCTCAGGATCTAAACCAGGCTTTTTGAGTAGTGGTTTGACAATAGCTTGCTTAAGAGGTTTGGGTACGGTTCCCGACTGAAGGCTGAGATTTATGATTTCCTGAATTACAGGAAGCAGAATGTCCGAAAATTCTAGAAGGAGTGTTGTCGGAATTGGATCTACAGCTGCAGTGGTTGGTTTGGACTTATACAACAGTTTCTGGATGGTTTCAAGTGAGATGGGCTCAAAATCAGACATTGCATCAGGACCACAAGCAGAGGATGCAGCAGTTAGATTGTGATGAATTTGTGGGAAAGTCTGCATAATTTTCTGAATCTTGTCAAAAAAGAACTGAGAGAATGCGTTTGCAGCTTCTTCAGAAGGTAGATCAGGAAAAGTGGTCGACTTATCAGTATTATTTAAAACAGAATTTAATACTTGAAACATTTTCCTTGGGTTAGATGATGCGTTACCGAGCTGGTTGTGAAAATGAGCTGCTTTAGCGTTTTTGATTTCTTGAGTAAGCGCATTCCTTGTCTGTTTATAGATATCTCTATGAATCACTAGTCCTGTTTTGCGCATCTTTCGTTCAGCCCTACGTTTAGCCTGCTTAGCTGAAAGAATCACATCATTCAACCAAGGGGATGAGGGACGATGCGGGACAGTCTTTTCTTTCTCTGGAGCATGTTTGTCTAACAGATTAGACAGAACTGTGCTGTAGCTATGTACTAGCTCATCAACATTATGATGAGTGTCAGAAAGAAGGAGTGAGAGAAATAGAGGGAGGGAGAGTGAGAGAGAGAGAGAGAAAGAGAGAGATATACAGATAGATAGAGATAGACAGAGAGACAGAGACAGGGAGACACAGAAAAATACACAGACAGACAGACAGAATGAGAGAGGGAGAGAGAGAAAGAAAGACCAACAGACAGACAGACAGACAGAGACAAAGAGACACAGAGAGACAGGCAGGCAGACAGACAGACAGGCAGATCGAGAGAGAGAGAGAGAGAAAGAGAGAGAGAAAGAGAGACTCAGACAGATAGAAGGACACAGAGAGAGACAAAGAGAGAGAGGAGACAAGGAGACAGAGAGAAGATACAGAGAGAAGAGAATCCTGTGTGTATGTGTGTGTGTGCACGCGAGTGTGTGTGTGTGTGTGTGTGTGTGTATGTGTGTGTGTGTGTGTGTGTATGTGCGAGCGTGTTTGTGTGTGGTAGTTTCTGTGCATGTGCGTGTATATATGTGAATACGAATGCCCACGCGCGCGCAGGCACTAGAAACAGGTATCATTGAAAACTGAGTTCGGAGTTTAAGAAATAGGACTGAGCCACGGTACAGTCAAAAGGTATAAAAAAAAATTAAAAAAAGAAAAACAACCCTCCCACTTCTCGGCTTCTTTTCCACCATGCAAAAAGACTGGCATCACAATCTTCTAGCCGACGGATGAACGGTGACTGCTTCATCTCATGAAAGGCAACGATCTAATCTCAGGGTCTTCACACCCAAAACAGCTGAACCCTTCTAAGTCATCGTCCACAGTCACCACGAGGTCAGATCGGAAGAAACATCACGAGGTAATGATGGTTCCCGTCTTCCAAAGATGCACTGACAGGCAAAACGCTAAGGCTTCTGCAAGGGCGGTGAAAGCTAGGCTGGTAACCTGTTTCCTTTCTGAAGCAAGTTTTGTTTTAACTCTTCGAGTCCCGCACTCTATTCACCTAACTACAGGAACCTGAGGGATAGGGTGATGGGGGGTCAAAAAAAGTGTTAACGTGTTTGCTTTGCTAGCATGGTTGACAATGCAGGATGCTAGTGGACAGGGTGCGGGAGTCAGAAGGTTATAACATCAAAAGGGGATAAAATGAAATTAACAACGCAATAAACCTGATTCACTACTAATGCATAATATACTCTCCCAACGTTAGAAACAGGATGAAAACATGAACAACGCAATTAACACGATTTACTTTTGAAACATTTTTTTCTCCAATATGCAAATGAGGACGTGAAAGGAAAGACGCAATTCTGCTGACTCAGTTCTAAAGTGGCAATTGTGCCTATGTAAAACGTGGAATAAACATTACCATTACCCATTTGTTTTCGTATTCGAATGACATATTCATAATGGCAATGATCCCTCAGAAGTGGAATAGTAAATACAACAAAATCGCACATCTGTACAGACATTATGTTGAAACACAACTTGTTTTATACTTTAAACACTTTGTACAAATATATACATTGGTTTATGGCTCACTGATGACAGTAACAAAATCAGCTTGAAGAAACAGGATCCCTCAAATATAGTACAATTTCTTGTATATTTATATCTTTCAGCACAGGACAAGAAAGTACAAAAAAGAAAAAAGACAGAAATAGACAAAGAGATGGATAGAATGGGAAAGAGAGCGTAAGAGAGAGTGAGGGATGGAAATATAGAGAGAGGGGGAGGGAGGGAGAAAGAGACACAGAGAGAGACAGTCAGACAGAAACAGAGGGAGAGAGAAAGAGAGAGAGGGAGAGGGGGAGAGAGGAGAGGGAGGGAGGGAGAGAGAGAGAGTTACTGGGAGGGAAGAAAGAGAGAGACAGAGAGAGAGAGGGGTGAGCTATTAGAGTTATTTCCAGAGGGATTCACCGCGCTCAGACAACTCTATATGCGCTCCACCCAAATTTGCCAGCAATTGTCTAACAGATTTCCTGAGCCAGCACAAAACCCTATGCGCTGGTAAGGTCTTGAAACAGGGAAAGGGGACAAGAGACCTATCAAATATTAAACTGACATCACCAGAATAATGGAAATATTAAGATGGCCAGCGAATAGGTCAACTGTTAATGTTGCTGGCTGGGATTGAATTCAACATATCAGATCTTGAGCCCATGGCTCTACCAACTAGCCAGAGAGAGAGAGAGAGAGAGAGAGAGACAGACAGACAGACAGACAGACAGAGACAGACAGAGAAAGGAAGAAAGAACTTGGGGTGTGGAGGTAAGGGAGAGGGAGCGCAACGGATCAGAATCGAGTGGTTGAACATAACACATGTGATACATGTGACAGGATTTCAATCACTAGGTCAAATTGACTTCTGGAATTTTGGAACTCATCAAGATGAATTACTCTGATTCACTTATGGTAGTCAGTTTACCAAGAAAGAAGGAAGAAAAAAAGAGTGGACGTAGTCAACATTTTCTGGATTCATTCATATGAAGCAGACATTTTGCCAAAATAAAAACGAAGATAAAGTGGACTTCGTGATAACACTGATTCGTTTTTGAAGTAGACATTTTTTTTTTCTCCAGGAGTAGGAATGATCAACGGAGTTGCTCTGATTTACTTCTGAAGCATTTTACCAACATAAGAAAAAGAAAAGCCGAATAAAACCAATGAATATCCCTGCATGACTTATTGTCCAGGTATTAATGATAAAGAAAACATGGAAATAAGGTAAGAAACCCCCAGTAGATATAAACATGAATGGCGTGGCTTCCCTTATGCAAGCATTTCAGTCTTTACGAAATGTCTAAGTAGGTTAGGCCGTATCCTGATCAGGACTCCCGAATGCCCTTCTGTTGTCGCAATTTCCCCTGTCATTTGGGTTCAAAGTGGGCCTCATAAATGATCGGGCATCTCAAGGTCAAGTCACCCGTATGATGGAAATCTTGACCACTTAGCTGTCAGGAAACCGAGACTTATGAAGCTCCGTTTCATTCCTCCTTAACGCATCCAGATGAAACTCTTTTCAGCTGATTCCATCATCGCCTTCAGAGCCCCGGTCTTCTATTTCCCGGTAATCGAGAGCTGTTTCATACGATCTTGGGATTATGTGCACACCAACATCCCCATCCCTTCTGTTCGAGGCTCTATGGATAAGGCTTTTGCTTTAAAGTCCGATTTTGTCAAAATGCTGGCTAGATTGGTACACTTCTCAGTCTTGAAATTATGGGCTTCTTCCATTCTACTTTCGTAACGGTACAATGAGCGCCATCAAAATAATTTGTTTTAATGAGTGGGAATGTAATACCGTATCTGACCCCTTGTCACTCTTTCTGATGAAACCAGGGTGTTTTTCCTTTCTATTCCGGAAGATCTGCATGCAGCGCACTCTCACACATCCATTCCTTCCAGTAGACTGGCTTCCATGCCCTGGATGTCCCAGCTTTTATAGGCCACGGTTTGTTTCGTGTTGACGTGTACAAGATGCCAGAGCTTGCTGTAGGATGTTTTTTCCCCACACAGTAATAATCGATTGTGCATTTTCTTCAAACCTTGATCGTACGCCCATGTGCATCTTCCTTGGGTTAGCGCTACTTTATATGAGCTATGGACATGTCCCACTGTTTGTTTGATCTGACAGAGTGTGCATGTAGGATCATTTGATTTATCCAATTCCACCAGATCTGCATTTGAAGGCAGGAGGCCATAGCAGATATGAGGATGGAACTGATCCTGCAAAAGACCATACAACATATGTCATTCCAGCTCAACAGTTCTTTGGAGTAAACTTTTCCACCCGTCCTTTGACTACTTTGCTGGACCAATTCCTGTATTTGCTGGCATCCTATTTTTTGTTTCCTTAAATTCATGCATTGCCGTTCTTTATTCGTTTTTCCTTGATCTTCGACCATTATTCCATTTGCTGTTGATCCACACTGAGATGCCATGAAGTGCTTTTAAAGCATTTCTTGGATGTTTTCTTCGGAACGTAATACACTTCGAGACTCAGTTGAATAATCTAAGACTGGGCCGATCATACGTACTTGCCAGATTGAGCCACGCTGCATCGAAGTACTTTTTCAATGGTTCAGCTCGTTGGATTACTTCCGAAATGATCTTAGAATGCTCTACACAGCTAGACACTCCCGGGATGCCCCTTCTTTGGATATCCAGATCCAAGCACTCATTTCTACAAGGTAATTCATCAGCTTTGTTACCATGAGCAGTGACCACTTAAACATTTCGGGAGTGATATTTTCTGACCTGGTTGATGTCACGCGAATATAGTTCTTTTGGAATGTCTATTTCGTCAGCTAACATCCGCCAGTTGCTAATCCGCAAGCTGTTCCATGCGGTTGTTAATAATTTGTTGAGCATTCAGGAACGCTGACAAATTTCTTGTACAGCATGCAAGGTATTCTGTTAGGCAGGCCCGGATGATCATCTGACTTTGGCTTTCTTAAACACTGGCTTTCCTTCTTCAATGTTGATGGCTTGTTGCTTGAGAGTCTCCCCGGCCCTGCAGGTGCATCAGACACTGAATTGTAAGTGGCGTCTCCCTTCGAGTGTAGGAATACGTATTCGTTAGATGCTTTTCCAGAGGTTTTTGTTAAATTAAGTGTCCTGGATTTTGTTTTCTCGAATAGTTTCCAGGTGAAGAGGAAGCTGCCGCTGAAAATGCAATCTTGAACGAGGTCTTCTTCTTCTTCCTCTAGTTCTCATCCTTGCTGATATTGCTTTGCTGAGGGCACTGTATTTCGCTTTTGGATCTTTTAAGAATTCTTTTTCAATCTTTGTGTTTCAAATTCCGAGTTCACCTTTAGTTGTT
>JAPXFY010000015.1:47290454-47295454 GCA_030674185.1 Monoplex corrugatus | reverse complement strand
TTTATTTGCTTGTTTGTCTGCTTGCTTGCTTTGTTTTTGTTTTGTTTTGTTTTGTTTTGTTTGTATATTATTTATTTATACATGTGTATATTTCTCTTTCTTTCTTTTGTCGCTTCCTCTCTTCTTTTCATTTCCTAACAATATTTTTTGTTTGTTTGTCGGTTTGTTTGTTTGTTTATTGTTTATTTGTTTTTTTTGGTTTGTTTGTCCTTTTGTTATGTACATCGAGTTAGCGATCTTTCTTTCTTTCGTTTGTCGTTTCCTTCTTCCTCTTATTTCCTAACAATTATTTTGTTTGTTTGCTTGTTTGTTTGTGTGACTGTTTGTTTGTCCTTTCTTTGTTTATATCAATCTATTGTCCTTTCTTTCTTTCTTTCTTTTGTCTTTTCCCTCTTCCTCCTGTTTCCTAACAATCATTTTGTTTGTTTGTTTGTGTGATTGTTTGTTTGTCCTTTCTTTGTTTATATCAATCTACTGTCCTTTCTTTCTTTCTTTTGTCGTTTCCCTCCTCGTCCTCTTTCCTCACAATCATTTTTGTTTGTTTGCCTGTTTGTTTGTTTGTTTGTTTGTTTGTGTGTGTGTGTGTGTGTGTGTGTGTGTGTGTGTGTGTGTGTGTGTGTGTGTGTGTGTGTGTGTGTTCGTTTGTTCGTTTGTTTGCGTTTCCCTCTTCCTCCTATTCCCTTACAATCATTTCGTTTGTTTGTTTGTTTGTTTGTTTGTTTGTTTGTTCTTTCTTTGTTTATATCAATCTAATCAGTACGTTCTCCATCTCTTTTTTTCTTCAGAGTTTGTATGCTTTCGTTTCGATGGTGTGAAAAAAAAAAACCCATCATATGGACATATATTGATTCAGGGACTGATTTTATGTGTGATTTTAGTGAAGTAACTATATACTGGGGGACCTGATATGTGTTCATCCCTTTCCATTTTTTTTTCGTTGTTTGCTTTTTTCTTACTTTTGTTTTTTTTTTTACATTGCAGATGGAATATACACTTCATTACAATATACTATTGGTTTGTTTCATTGACAAACTGATACAGAGAAAGACATAAACCCTATATGCTATACAAGATCTCATTAGCTTGCAAACGCAGAAAGCTTAGACAGGCACATGGCGATCGCCAGGCATCATTTTGGATCGCCTCCATGACATCGACAGTCGTGCTGGTTCACATGGAATTTACTCCGACTTCTCGAGACTCTGTCCTGAAAAACACTTGAAAATGAAAATATTCTCGCAGCAAGCATTCCTCAGATTTTTGTTGTTGTTGTTGTTTTTAGTTATTTTTTTCTCCTCTTTCCATGGCCTTCAAATGTTCTCTTGAAAAAACAACAACAACAACAACACAACTCTTATCTTTACAACAAGCTTGCCATAAAGAAAAACAAAAGAAAGGGCAAACAATGTATACTATTTTGGGCTCCTCCGCAGCTAGGCTTCATCAGTCTCTCTGTGTGTCAGTAGTGTATCTTTAGAGAACAGCAGTTGCCATCATATTTGGTGGGTTTCATCCGTTTTTTCGCCATCACGACGATGACAAAAAGGCATGGCTATTTCGAGCGTAAAGACCCAGAAGTTAGATCGTTGGCTGTTATATCCCCACCTGTTTGTTGAGATGAAGCGATCGTCTTTGTCTGACTTTAAGGATTGTGATGTTAGCAAAGGAGTTTTTCCTGAAAATACAATTTGAATTGTTTGTATAGAAGGAAGCTGAGACTTCTTAGCGTGGTATTTTTCCTCCATACATGTTTTGCTATGTGTCTAACAAAAAAAAAACCCCGTAACATTACCAAAATCGTACTGTCAAATATAAATGTTTTTTGTTGATTATTCCAAAAAAGTCATGGTATGCGTTCGCTTGCTGATTATCGCAATTATACGTTTTTACATAAAAAATAACTAGATCACCATTTTGTTATACATGACACCATAAGCTGAATGGAAAATAACATGTTTCTTGCTTAAGACATGACCAACAACCGATTAATATATTTGTTCATGCCTTATCAGTCTTGATACTTTTTCTTCAATCCTTGATTTGTTCTGTTTCTGTTAATTTGTATTCTTAGAAAAATGCCAGGCTGGAGACTGTACTGGGAACATGGAACAGAGTTTCATATGTGAAAATCGAGCCCTAAAAGTACTAAATGATAGAAAAATAATTTAACATCGTTCTTTCACAACCCTTTAAAGAAGTAAACGACATAAGAATATCATGATATTATTCTTTCACAATCACTCTACTACGATCCACAAGCTTCAGGCACCATCTTTAACCCTCTGCGACGAAACGATTTCTCACTTGGATAAAAAATCGTGCGAGTCATAAGGCCATAGATGACACGTTTTCTCACAACATCATTTCTGACTCCAGCTCTCTCTCTCTCTCTCTCTCTCTCTCTCTCCTCTCTCTCTCTCTCTCTCTCTCTCTCTCCTCTCTCTCTCCTCTTCTCTCTCTCTCTCTCTCTCTCTCTCTCTCTCCCTCCCCCCGAACTCTTCGAATTCCCAGGATTTTAGACAAAAAAATTAGGCAAATTAAGTGTATGTTTATGACAGTTTGTGAAATGAATGGAATTTTATATTTCATTCTTTACGCCTATGTGACCTTAACTTTCACCAATCATCAATGCTCTTCGTCACAGTTCATACGTAGACACCAAACTCTGAGTGTCCCGAAGATGTGTATTCATCACATAAGTGGATTTTGCCTTCAGTTATTTGATGGTTTGAGCCACTGGAAAACGGCATGTCTTAGAAGATCTCCTGTTACCTTGGCATTTCTACCAAGATCATTTCCTCTGTACCAATCACTAAATTATTAGTGTGTCTTTAAGTGCTGTCAGAATCGTGTAATTTGAACGAATAGATCTTGTACCAGAGCTGGCAAGGGGGAGGGGGGCAGAGGTAGAGAGAGAGACAGACAGACAGACAGAGAGCGAAAGACAGAGACAAAGACAGAGAGAAACGGAGAGAGAGAGAGAGAGTGGAGAGAGGGGCGAGGAGTGGAGAGAGGGGCGAGACAGAGAGAGACAGAGAGAGGAGAGTGTGTGGAGAGAGGGGCGAGACAGAGAGAGAGACAGAAAGAGAGAGAGAGTGTGTGTGTGTGTGTGTGTGTGTGTGGCGAGAGGGGCGAGACAGAGAGAGAGAAAGAGAGAGAGAGAGAGAGAGAGAGAGAGAAGAGAGTGTGTGGAGAGAGGGGCGAGACAGAGAGAGAGAGAAAGAGAAAGAGAGAGAGAGATAGAGAGAGAAAGAGAAAGAGAGAGAAGGATGAGGAGTTGGAGGAAAAAAAAGAGGGGGGGGGGGAGAAAGACAAAGAAAAAGACAAAGAGATACAGAGAAAGAGAGACAGACAAAAATCAGAGAAAGGGGAAAAGGGAAAGAACTGTCAATTACTCGCATTCTATATTCAACTTTTTTGCATCAGAACCAGACAAACAGGTTCTTCCTCTTTTCACATCTGAATTACAAACAAGGAAGTCGTTTTGACTTGACGGTGTCAGAAGTGTCTGATGTGTTCTGACATTTCCCATTCTTGTTTTCTATTTTGTTCGTATTTTGTCTTTTTTCTCTATTGTTTGTTTTTTTCTTATCTTTCTCTTCTCTTTCTTTTTTTTCATCATCATCATCATCATCATCATCATCATCATCATCATCATCATTAGCATCATCACCATTATCATTGTCATTGTTTTCTTCTTCTTCTTCTCCTCCTCCTCCTCATCTTCCTCCCCCTCCTCCTCCTCCTTCTTTTTCTTCTATTTCTTCTTCTTCTTCTTCTTCTTCTCCTTCTAATTTTCCACCTATTCCCCATTCTTCTCATTCTTCATCGCTTCCTGCGCATAGTGCTTCGTTTTCTTTGTCTTCATCTACTACTTCCTTCATTCTGTTTTGTCTTCTCCCACCTTCTGCTGCTCTCTCTTGCCTCATAGCTCTCTCTTTTCTTTATCTATCATTCTAGTTTGTCTTAAGTGTCTGTCTGTGTGTCTAGTCTGTCTCTCTGTCCGTCCGTCTCTCTCTCTCTCTCTCTCTCTCTCTCTCTCTCTCTCTCTCTCTCTCTCTTTCTGTCTTGGACTTGGCATAAAAAGATAGTGATGTGAGTCCGTATAGCCACAAAATGAACACTTTCAATGGTAACCTGGCAGAAAATAGTAACCAAAATGGAACAAAGAAGGCAGATATTCATTTTTGGTAGGTATTGCTTGACTTTCTCCCTCTCTCGTTTACCCCCCCCCCCCTCTCTCTCTCTCTCTGTATTTTTTGCTAAGGGCTGAGAGGGACTTATTTGGTGATTAGTTATGTAAAGGAAATTTCATTGAAAATTATATGGATTTATACATGTAATATTACCACAAAAATTATGATGTTACACGGTGGCAGAATATGAGAGATTCCATCGCATTGTCATACTTCTAGACTGCTGTGAAGAACTACGTAAAATAATTCATTCCCTTTCCAATCGATTTCTCTAATTCTATTATGGCCTAAAACCTATGCACAGTGAAGAACTTTCTCAGTTTGACTTTTGTGCACTCTCTCCCTTCGTCTCTTCTTTTCATCATTGTCTGTCTGTCTGCTTGTCTGTCTGTCTGTCTGTCTATCTGTCTGTCTGTCTGTCTGTCTGTCTGTCTCTCTCTCTCTCTCTCTCTCTCTCTCTCTCTCTCTCTCTCTCTCTCCTTCCCTCTTTGTCAGTTTTTCTTCCTAACTACCTTTTTGTTTGGCCTCACTCAAACAAACTTGTATCTTCAATGATACTTTCAGCATAGACAATTCAGATGCTCGATCTCTCTCTCTCTCTCTCTCTCTCTCTCTCTCTCTCTCTCTCTCTCTCTCTCTCTCTCTCTCTCCCCCCCCCCTCCCTGTTTGTGTTCGAGAGAGTCATAGATCCAAAGTTTTGATAATTCCATGTTCACTACCAGCCCGCAACATTAGAAGAAAAAAAACACTGGTTTGTTTACCTCCCATCTCAATGTTTCAAGTATTGTGGTGGTGACAGCTTAA
>JAPXFY010000015.1:47267954-47275454 GCA_030674185.1 Monoplex corrugatus | reverse complement strand
CCGAGTTGACGCCGTTTTTCTCAACAAACACCTGGCTCTACAGTTCAAATATTACACATAACATTACACACACACACACACACACACACACACACACACACACACACACACACACACACACACACACACACCACACACACACACACACACACACGCACACACACACACACGCGACACCACACACACACACACAGCAACAACAACAGCAACAACAACGACTACGACGACTGAAAGGTCTGAGACTCTTCTACATCTCTATCTCCTTGTCATGAATCCAAGGCCTTATGACCGACTTGAGAGTGACCTTGTATGGGTGTGACAGTGGGCTTTATAGCACACCTTCTCTTCCCTCCTGAGGAGCTCGGCAATCAAACAGGTAAGACGTCAGATTTCTGACCAAGAGATCTGGATTCGATCCTACCTGGTCCCACCTGGTGGGTAAAAGGTGGAGACTTTTCCGATCTCCTAGGTCAGTGTGTTTACATGTTACTTTTCGCGTATGTACACTACCAGGATATTTGAATATGCATTTCAAGGATCATGTAAATGATATCAGTGTCCGGTGGTTTGTAGGAAAAATGAAAAACACTCAACATACATGCCCAACGAAAACGGAGAATACAGACTGTACAGCAATGTACTACCTGCAGAGTGTGAGGAGAACAATGAGCATACACGCATCAGAGACAGATATCGAAGCACACACACACCACACACACACACACACACACACACACACACACACACACACACACACACACACACACACACACACACACACACACACACACACACACACACACACACACACACACACACACACACACACACACACACACACACACACAAAATTGATCACTAAACTGAACTACACAACTCTCCCCCCCCCCCCTTTTTTTTTTTTACCCAACTTTCTTTATCTCTCCTACCCACTATGGTAGCCCTAAATATCTCTTTTGGTTGAGCAGTATTTACGTGGCTGTAGTTACGGATAGGAACATGGATTACACTACTTTCACTATATTGGTCTCCTTATTTCACATCTTAATATAATGGTTCTTCTGCTGGTATCAGCATAGAATTTTACACTATAAGACCTGTTCCCCCACATTCCTGAGACAAATATCTTCGTCAGTTGTGTAACCAGTGTAAAACTTGAATCAAAGCATTTGATCTCTACTAACCCTTTCTCCCAATTCTTCTGACTAAAAAAAATAACAAATCTGCACGTTTTCATAGAAGAATTGAAATATATTACAGAAATTGAAAAATTTAGTCAAACTGAAAACAACCGTACTTTGTGTTAGGTTGCACATACCAAAGTCAACATGAAATTGTAACTATATAAAACATTGATAGATAAAAAATTCTAAATGTTGAATGTAGCATAGGACAGATGTATGACACAGGTAGATAAATTGTAAAGAAGTTATTGTTATATTTGTTTAAAGCCCAGCCGGCTACTCAATACTTCAATGCAAAATAAAAAAAAAGGGGAAAAGTACACTTATCGATGCATTTACGCACACAATCTGAGGAAATTCCCGTGACGTGACCACTCTGTCCAATTTATTGCACAGGGGATTTAAAAAACATACCCGAATACGAATTTAAACGTAACTAAGGATGCTAAAACATATATCAAAACGGGCCTGAGTTATCTAAAATCGCTCCCACATATCTTACTTCCCTAGAGCCAAAAATGCACTTAATATATGTACCAATTATCAACCCTAAGCCAACGTACGTAAGACTTTATGTAACACATGTAGGTGAATGAACCGGCAAGGCAGAAAAGACAGGAACAAATGACAGAAAGCAAAGGAACAAAGCCGAAACACAGAGAGTGACAGTTTAAGATGACATGTCCAGCACTGAATTTCCAGAAGGTGGGGATACTATTTATGCTGAAAGAACCTCAACATCCCACGGGGGGAACTGTAAATAAATAAGGTGCCCATCTCCACCCATCGCTACATTACCTTCATAACATGGAATAAAAATCAGGTACCTATCCACAGGTGTGGAAACTGGTGACCACACTCTATGAAGTTTCCTGGACGTGATCCGCTTTCACCTGTGCAAACTCTCACAGCCGGATTGGAAAGTGCTGCTCTGCCTTTGCACAAAAGAAACCAAAACTACTATTATAAGAGTAGACATATCCCTATAACAAAGCTTCATGAGTTAACTGATTGCTCAAATCAGTCAGATTCACTTTTTGTTACATGTCAAGCAAATTGGATCATTGTTTATATGTACTTTATTTGCTTTTACTTTTTCCTCTATAAGCTTTCATGGTTGACAATAAATGTAAAATCCGGAAGCAGTTGGACAGAGGCGTTGCCTCATCTAGGGTGGATTTCAAACCAAAGAAATCACGGAGTGTCTCACCGAGGAAATGTAAAGTAGGCTGAAACAGTAAAGTTTACCGTCGCAAATCAGTCCATTCCAACACAATGCAGAGGCTGACTATACAGGCTTACGTAGCCTCAACACTGTCTTTTAATACAGAACCATCAGACATCCATTTGCCAGTTGTTATTACCACTTCTGTCACAGATACACACGCACAACTACTAAAATACGACACACACACACACACACACACACACAACACACACACACACACACACACACACACACACACACACACACACACACACACACACACACACACACACACACATACATAAAAAAAAAGATAAAAAAAAGAAAACAAAAAATGAAAATCAAAACAAAACCACAACAAAAACAAAAGTAACAAAAGAAATTAAACAAAACAGCAACAAAAACAAAAGAGACAACAACAGCAAACAACTTAAAAATATTTTCACTCACGTACTGTCTCATGTTTCACATGAATAAGTCCAGTATAGAATGGTAGATGAAATACAGCAAAAAATAGACTGCACACACACACACACACACACACACACACACACACCACACACACACACACACACACACACTCACACACAACAAACAAACACAACACACACACACACAACACACACACACACACACACACACACACACTTACCCACAGTGAGAAATGATGACACTCACTTTCTATAAGTGAAGCACAAACTCAAACTACATAACTAAATAAATAATTTATAGCTGCACTTGGTCAAATGATAAGTACACAATAAGGATTCCAAAAAATGAATTGACAAATAATGCAGAATTTCGTTCTACACAACACCAAAGTAGATGATAAAATGGCTTGATCACTGCACAGCACAGTATTAATTCTCTGTTTCCCTTGCCACTAGACTAAGGAATGTGGAAACACATGGCTACGGGGTAAGGGCAGACATCTGATATCTGACATCTGGTGCCAGGCTGGCCGACCAACTAAAAGGCGAAAAAGGGAGCTACTGAAACAGCCGTGCAAGAGACGACGAAAGAAGAGGATGCCACAAGACTTCAAAGGCAGTTCAGCAAGGCCAACAGGGACAGTGTACAACTTGGGAAAATGCACTCCAAAGAAGTCTAAGCTGGAATGAATCGAGGTTCATGGCCCCTTTCAGAATTGGTGTCCTCCTCAGATCTGTGTATGGCCTCCTACCCTGGAATGCTAATCTGGTAAAATGGGGGGAGGGGGTGTGGTCAGATAACCCTGCTTGCCCGCTATACCAGGGCTATCAGACAGTGGAACATGTCCAGAGCTCACGAAAGGTAGCGCTAGCCCAGGGAAGGTGCACATTGAGGCACAATCAAGTGCTTCAAGAAATTGCACAGGCGATCAGTTCTGACAGAAAGGAAAAACATGCCACCAGAAGCTCCAACAAGCTTCTACACGGCAGGAGGCAGAAGAAAAATGGCCTGAAGAAGATGCGACACCCAGAGCATGGAAGCGGGATATGCAGGGTGAAGCAGACGACTTGGAGTGCACAGCAGATCTCCACAATAGAAAACAAAAACACACAAAAAAAACATCGGCAACAGTCCCATGAGACTGGATGTAGTTCTCCAGTTCTACTCTTCCAAACAACTAACTCTAATCGGGCTAAGCCCATATCTACAAGACCGAAACGTATGCCAGTATAGCAAGCAATATAAGGACATCTGGCTTTCAGGCCAAACTCATCACCATAGAGGTTGGAGCAAGGGGGTTGATAGGCACATCAGCCAATAATCTCATGAAGCAGTTCTCGATTTCGGGGAGAGAGGGGACCAGAGCCCTAAAGGCAATGGCAGAAGCAACAGGAAAGGAAAAAGCTCCAGCTGGATCTGGACCAGGAGGTAAAAAAGTGAATTTCATAAGGCTTAAAATTCCCCTGTATGTTGCTGGTGACCGAAAGCCAAGCGGTTAAAAGATCCGTCACAATGGTGACTTTGACTCGAGAAACCTAACCATGTAGGATGCACGAGTTCGATTCCCGGAGGAGGACAGCTTTCTATTAAAAATAGTGATGACAGCAGAGGGGCATCCAGGAGTCATGACCTGGATGCAACCCGGATCCCTTAGAGTTAAGGGCCAAAACACTTGCTTGACGTGAGTTTCTCCTCTGAGGACCTTCTGCTGTCCGGCTCTCCCCAGAGTTTCTTACTACTTCCACTGCTGTATTATTGAACGGATGGCACTGCAATAACAGATGCTATGGTTTTCCCCTGACGCACAACTGTATGGGTGGCGCTACAAGGTGGCGACAAGATGTTCCAGAAAAGCGCACAGTGAGTTTCACACAGAAATATAAGAAAAAATGAAAGGCCATAGAGAGCAGGGTTTTAATATGTGTCGTGTTTATACCATTAAACTGTCACTTGACTGATTCAACACAGAAGACAAATAACCCTGATATCTCTTAGATGTAATGCGAATGAAATGTCAGAATAAAATAAATGTTTGTATTTTTGGTCGAAAATGATAAAAGCATAAAAACTGCATTCACATTTCTGACTGTCTATTCCTCTTTTTGTCATTCACACACACACACACATGCACACACACACACACACACACACACACACACACACACACACACACACACACACACATATATATATATATATATATATATATATATATATACATGTATATACATATATATATATGTATACATATGAGAGAGAGAGGGAGGGGGAGAGAGAGAGAGAGAAGGGGGAGAGAGAAGGAGAGAAGGAGAAGAAGAGAGAGATAGACAGACAGAAAGAGGCAGACAGACAGACAAAGAGATACATATACATAAACATACAGATGCAGAAACACATTAGATCACACAAGCGTTTCCGAATACATGGCACTCTCACTTGAACGGAAATGCAAAGACACACACACTTACGCACAATACCACACGTGCACGAACTGGCACGTGTATGTATGGACGCAGGCGAGCGTACACGCACGGGCAAACATGCATAATCATTTAGATGAACAGATATGTCTGTGTCTATCTCTCTGATAGTATGATTCATACGCAGACTTACTCTCCGTTTGAAAAAAAAAATCGTTCAACGTTTTCGTTCTTTCCCATTTGTTGTAAATCATCCGTTATAATTAACTTCATAAATGACTCTAAATGATTTAGAGATGTCATCAGTGAAGTTCTCCTCTTTAAAAAAGGATTCTCAAATTACATGTTAAATGGGTTTCAAATACAACTCGTCGATCCGAAAAGTCAAGAAAGCCAGACTATATATATAGATATTTCACTTCTTTGCTGGCTTTAATGGACTCATTTGCCCTTTACTCTTTTATTTCTCGTTTGCTTGACAACAGTGCTCAAGGTGGAGATTAGCCATCGGTTATTTAGACAATGACGTTGAAATTTACAAAGCAGTCTTGTTCTCTCTGTCAGTTTTTTGCTGGAGTGGATAGTAAGTTGAAAAGATACATTATCTTGGCTTAGGTTGTACAGACATAGAGCAAAATATATAATAAAACGTTGTTTTAATGTAAGATTTGTCATGGGTTCTTAGCACTGACGAGAACAAGTCAGTAGACCACCAGCCGTTTTAGGAAATAAATGCCATAACCCTTTGCTTACTGAGCTACTGTGATTTGCTAGTGTGATTTAGAATGTTTAAACATCTTCAAGTATGAATCAGATTAGTGAGACATTTCCGTGAACACTCTACCTTGTGTATCAGTTGTTTTGTCACAAAATCCCTCAATTCATCATCATCATGTGCCCTGCCGCATGGCGTTGGCCACATGGCCCTCCATACGAATCTATCCCTTGTCGATGCAAGTACATCTCCCACCCTCTCTGTCCTCAGCCACCCTGCAAGTCCGGTCAATGTTTCTTTCCTGGGTTTACCTGGTGCTGGTCTTCCCTCCAGCTTTCCTGTTGAATTGTATCATCAGAATTTAAGAGAATCTCATTTCACTTATATGGTTTCATGCATGTCTCACCAAAGTTCTGTTTACTGACGTAACCATGTGTACTACTTTTTTTTCAATATACTGTAAACAACAATCCGTTACTATATACAACGCGCAACAAGATTGCTTTAAGACTGTGCACGTTATACAAATGAATTTATGATTACGATGATGATAATGATAATTCTGTATACTATGATGAGGATGAGGATGGTGATGATGACGATGATGATGGTGATGGTGACGATGATGATGGTGATGATAATAATGACGATGATGATGATGATCAATGGTATAATAGTTTAGAAAAAATGTATCTAATTGGCGCACACAAGTGCACAACAATTGCTTTTTGATTTTGACGTTTTTGAATACTTGTCATTTTTGCTTTAGAAATGAAGAAGAGCACTGACAACATTCTATCACGCATTTATACAAAGGACACTCAAACACGTCCTTGGACATCACGGTTATATAAACTACATCGCAGCACAGGCGACACTTGGCGTGCTCTCGTTCCTAAGCCATCGTAAACACACACGTCTCTTTCTCTACACTGCTGGTACCGCTAATGAGGTCACATCAGACCACTTCCGGACCAGTTAGAGAGTTCATCCTTGAAGTTGAAACGCGATTCCATCTCACACCGAGCTGGTAATATCAAAGGATCATCTGCCAATCGAGACTTTAGTGCAGTTTGCTTTTATTCTTTTAGCAAAAGCAAAAGGAGAAACTACACACCTGTGAAGTTTAGACGTGTTCATATTACCATTCCCTCTTACACACAAGAGATACACACTAGATATCCGTCATGTAAGAAATATAACAATCACAGTCGAGTATCAAGCAATCCGCTGCTGGCTCGGTTTGAGACGTTATGTTGTATGTCTTGAAATATTTTTTTCGCGAATTTTCCATTTTTGTAAATGACACCACCACCACCCTCTTCCTGCTCATAACTGTTGAATTACGTGGGGGAATAAACACCGTTATACAAGATCAGCATTCAAGAAGACGAAAAGCGTTCTTACCAATAAATGCCTATCAATTAACATCAGGAAGAACGTTCTTGAATGTTATATAGAACCAATACGGCTGTACGATTGTGAGGCTTGGACAGTCAAACACGCAAAGTCAGAACAAAATCGAGGCAACTGAAGTGTGGT
>JAPXFY010000015.1:47257954-47262954 GCA_030674185.1 Monoplex corrugatus | reverse complement strand
CAGCAGAGAGGGTCTGGCATAGCGTTATATGACCCATTCAGACCCAGTCAACGATTACCTTGTTTACAACCCGAATGGCATATATCATAATGTATCCTGGTGGCTTCTAAGAAGAATGTTGAGAGTTCCATGGACAGCAAAGAAAACAATTGAGACAGTCTTGATGGAGGCAGACACAAGTAGATCACTCATAAGGAAGATTAGGGAAAGACAGGCAACATTTATAGGCCATTTTATGAGGAAGGGGGATTTGGAGCACCTGGTCACAACGGGAAAGCTGGAGTGAAAGAGAGCACCAGGTAGACCAAGGGAGAAAATGCTGGACGAACTTGCAGAGTGGCTGGGGACGAGGAGGGTGGGGGAGATGCTAGGGGCAACGAGAGATAGAGACAGATGGAAGTCCATGATCGCCAACGCAATGCGGCAGGGCACCTGATGATGATGATGATCCTGGTACACCCAAGCGATACAGACAACTGCGGTACTGATCAGAAGATGTGAGCAACATTCTCGAAGATGCAACCCGCGAGGGGGATGACACTCGATGTGCAGTTTCACAGACTTCCCAATGAGCCCATAGCCAAGCGCAACTCTGGCTCAGAGCTGATTGGATCACACAATTATCATTTTGAATCTATTGGTGAAGACTGGAAACAATAGCCTCCCAATAGGTAATCCATTGTCTTAACCACTACACCACAGTGACTGGCAACAAGTTAGTTAATTAAGGAGTGGGTATTTGGAATCAGGTAGTCACTCGTTAGATCAGTCAGAGAGTCATACACCCAAACCAAAAATGGCAACCGGGTTGGATGGGGAACTGGTTCAACGCAGATGCTTTTCTCACTGCGCCATGTTCCCTTCGATCTTGCCCTTCTGTATCTTCGGCACTTTGTGTGTGGGCATGAAGGGGATAGGTGTAAGCAGCTGGGTTGTTGTTATTGTTATTGATGTTTAAAGCCCAGCCGACTGCATAGAGCCATATCAGGGCTATAACCGCTTCAAAATATACAACACTTCAACAAGAAAAAATAAAAATAAAAAGATAAGTACATATATCAATGCATTCGCGCACGTAATCTCAGGACATGACCACGGCAATGACCACTCCGTCCAATTTATCGTACAGGAGATTTAAAAAACACACCTGAATACAAAAAAATAAGCATACCTAAGGACACTAAAACATATATATACAGGCATAAATTACCTAAAATTGCTTCTGCATATCTCACCTCCTTAGAGCCAAAAATGCACTTAATACACTTACCCAATTATTAATCCTAAGAAAAAGTACAACAGACTTTATTGAACACATACAGGTGAATAGACCACTAAGGCAGAATGATAGGGAGAAATGACACGAAGCAAATGAACAAGGCAGAAACAAACTGAGTGACAGAATAGAGAACATTTCTAGCACAGAATTCCCAGAAGGTGGGGATACTATTTATACTGAAAGAGCCCCCGGAATCCCAACGGGGGGGACACAGCTGTGTAGGCCTAATCAGAATTCATGGAATTTCACAGTACTTATGAGAAAAGGTGAGTAACGCGGTAAAATTGTATTACTTAATTTACAGTGGCAAGCGCACACCCTCACGTACTCTCTCTCTCTCTCTCTCTCTCTCTCTCTCTCTCTCTCTCTCTCTCTCTCTCTCTCTCTCTCTCTCTCTCTCTCTCTCTCTCCTCTAACACACATACACATACAAGAACACAGATGCACAAACGTATACGCGCACACAAATGTACGCGCACTCAAATGTACGTGCGTGCACTCTCACACATACACGCGCAAACACAAATGCAGGAATGCACGCACACACTCACGCACACATACATCCAACACACATACACATATAGACACACACGCATACACATACGCACGCACACATAAAAAATAATCTAATTCCCCTCATAGCGAAAAGACGTTCAATCAAAGAAAACACACACACACACACACACACACACACACACACACACACACACACACACACACACACACACATACACACACACGCACGCACACACGTACACACGCACACGCACACGCCCCACGCACGCTCGCTAACGCACATAGACTTGCGCGCGTGCGAGGGAGAGATGGAAACAACAGCAGGGACAGTGACAATAATACTATATTTTCCAACGTTAGATGCCAATTGCAGACATCAGAAAAGCCATCTTTTAAATATGCCGTTACGCGCGCGCGCGCGCGCGAGAGAGAGAGAGAGAGAGAGAGAGAGAGAGAGAGAGAGAGAGAGCAAGAGAGAGAGAGACACAGAGAGAGAGAGACAGAGAAACTGAAACTGAAAACTGAAAATGGTTTATTGCCATTGACATTTTTGCCCTTGTGGCAAGGAGCATAAAACAAAGTCATTAATTTTTTCGGCGACGTTTTCTCGAAACAAAGATTTATAAATATAGTCATGGCTGACAATACATCCATTTGAATTTTTTCCCTAACGATGAAGAAAAAATTGAACAGAAAAAGTTGAACAAAATGTTGAACAAAAAGTTGAAGAAACAGTTGACCACCCAACGTAATTAGTCATATAGGTAAGAGGAAGACCCAAATCCGCCAAATAAACATAAGAACAGTATAAAGTGATATCTTCACTGAATATAAACTTACATTAATTTAAAAAGTTGAACAAAAATTTAAACAGTTAACCACCTGACATAATTAGCCATATAAGAGGAAGACCCAAATCCAGAAAAACAAAAAAACAATATAACGTAACATCTTCACTGGAGATAAACGTACATTAATTTAAAAAGTTGAACAAAAAGTTGTAAAAACAGTTGACCACCCGACGTAATTAGTCATATAAGTAACAGGAAGACCTAAATCCGGCAAATAAACATAAGAACAGTATAAAGTGATATCTTCACTGGAGATAAACTTACATTAATTTATTACTGTGTTGTTTTCTTTCTCCGACTTTCCCAAGCAAGGGCGATAAATTTCGCGAGGGATTTTTGATAGTTTTCATCTTCAGTCATGAGTATTCTGGTAATGACCCTTTGACTCGAAATGTCCTCATCAAAGATTATGCATTTTTGTCGTATACTTTCATACGACTTGCAAACAAACAAAAAATGCATTTCATCTTCTGTCTCTACATTACACATGGGACAAATAGAGTGTGTCGATGAATTTGAGTAAAACCATCTTGTTGTTGCATTTAGCCCTAGGGCTCTTAGTCTAAAACGAGCAAGATTGCTTCTGTGCCATTTATTTGTTACGGCCTTTATATATTTTTCGGTTTGAAATATACTTTTAAAGGAAAGGAACCAATCATATTTCTCAGATTCTTCCATTTGAGCGTGCCAGTTTTGTTTGTACGAATCAACTAGTCTATCCCTAAATTCTGAAATAAATCCTTGTTCATAACCAACTCCCTGGCACATCCACACAATACCAAATCCATGTGTGGTTAACATTTTCTTAACGAAATATGCCCAGTTTTGTTTACCTGAGTCTAATTGATTCAGTAACATCTCATGCCTGCTTGCACAATCTTGACATTGGGAGCTGGGTTAATTTCAACCAGTATTTAATACACTTCATTTGAGTTTTCAAAAACAAAGGATAACGGCCAGTTTCTCCATATAACATTTTATTAGATGAATGCAATGGTGCCGAAAGGAAGCGTTTGATGGCAAATGTATGTACCTTTTCCATTTTATGATTGCTCGAAAAACCCCATATTTCTGAGCCATACGTTAAGATTGGTTCAATTTGTGAGTCAAAAAGTTTCCAAAAAATCGAGAAGTCAGTGCAGTTCAATTTTCTTAAAGATCTTAAAATTTCCATCGTTCCTCTTTTCCCTTTTTTGCTGCTTTCCACCCATGCGCTTTGGAGACTCAGTTTTGTTGTAAAAATAATACCTAGATATTTCTATGAGTTTGTTACTTTAACTTCAGACTCACCATAAACCCATTTTTCTCGAGCCGAAAGATGTCCTCCCTTACGGAAAATCATCACATTCGTCTTTTCTAGGTTCACAGACAGTAATAACCTATCAGCTTCATGTTTTAAAGCATTTAGTTGATTTTGTAACCCTATGACAGTCTGACAAAGGCACCACATCATCAGCAAATAGCAGTGAAAAAACTTCAACAGCACCAGGCAATAGCTGTACACCATGTCTCCCTTTTTTTGCTATTTCTAACGCTAACTCATTAATAAAAAATGAAAATAGTAAGGGGCTGAGGAGACATCCTTGTTTCACTCCTCGTGGACATTCGAAAAAGTTGGTGTACATATCTTTGTCACGAACACATGCTAACACAGAATTATATATACTTTTAAGAGACATATATAATTTACCATTTACTCCATTCTTTCGCAAAATACCCCAAAGTACATTTCTATTAACTGAGTCAAATGCTTTGCGAAAATCTACAAATGCTACGTATAGTTTAGTGTGATTAAGAAGGTATTTTTGGACTAAAGCGTACAGCGTGAAAATGTGATCTATTGTACTGTATCCAGATCGAAATCCTGCTTGTTCTTCTATTATTTTTTCTTCCCTCTCTGCCCATTTCGTAAGTCGTTTATTTAATATATTTGTATAAACTTTGCCTAAAACACTTATGAGTGCAACCCCTCAGTAGTTGTCTGGGTTGTTTACATCTCCTTTCTTATGTATGAGGACAATAATAGATTTGGCCCATTCTGTGGGGAAAATACCATTTTCAAATAACCGATTAAATAGAATAACTATAAAATTTAACACTGAATCGCTGGAATGATTTAACATTTCTCCCAGAATTTTGTCTGGTCCAGCACTTTTACCATTTTTCAATTTTTTAATACTTTCAATTATCTCCCTTCTTGATATTGCGTCATTAAATAATGGTTCTTCGTACTCATTTGTATCCAAATTGCCATCATCTTCAATTTCTGCCCCAGATCCAGAACTTTGAAATATTGTGTGAAAGTGTTCATGCCACTGATTAAGGCTTATTTCGTTATAGATTATGGATTTTCT
>JAPXFY010000015.1:47217954-47252954 GCA_030674185.1 Monoplex corrugatus | reverse complement strand
AGTGATGGCATTTGTTGGTAAGAATGCTTGTCATCCTCTTGAGAAGTCATATAGTAAGAAATCTAAAACAAGTATGACCGCCCGTGTTGTTGTGGATTTCTCACTTCTTTAAGGCTGATGCTTGTATTGTCTTGTTCTATCAATACACCTTATGATACTATTTTTCGTTGTATTTGTTTGCTTGTTTGTTTCTGGTTCCTGTTTACTTGAACGCGGGCAATCACACTTGTTTTGGATTTCTCATTACATTAAAGGTTACGCCTGTTTTGTCTTGTTCTACTGAATACGCGTTCTGACTATATGTCTTACGGGTTTTTGTTTGGTTTCGTATTGTTTTTCTGGTTCCTGTTTGCTTGAACACGGGCAGTCACACTTGTTTTGGATTTCTATCTGCCTTCGTGCTACTTAAAATCATGAGCAAAAACAAATCCATGCGAAGATTAAATACTGTCAATAATGACAAAGGAAGAAAACTTACCAATCTCTTAGCCTGGGCAAAACAGCAAGCTACCTTATCAAAACACACAATTCCCTGTAACGCTGTTGATAACGCGCTGGACTTCTACTCTTGAAGTTGCAGGTTCAAATCTCGCTGCACATGAGCTCAGCTTTGGTACGTCCACCTTTTTTTCATGTGACACTAACAGTGCACAGCGTTTTGCGCAAGCTCAAAGAGTCTGCCAGATCTTATCGGAAGACTTGGGTGGACTATGTATGCATTTTTCCGAGCGCGCTGACTTCGTCTTGAACTAACGCCGAACTCAGTCACACCTGATGACCAGCAACATGGCAAACCGCGCAACACATCACTCTGTCAAACATGTTCTCAAAGTTACAACCGACATCATCAACGCATCCAGCACAACTTTAAACCAACGCAGTCACTACATTCATGATATGATCGCTCACTATACTATGGCTGCAAACATTCCTTCACTTCCTGCAAGCACCCTGCCGTCATCATCATCATGTTCCCTGCCGCATGACGCTGGCAATCATGGCCCTCCATACCAATCTATCCCTTGTCTCTGTAAGCACATCTCCCACCCTCTCTGTCCTCAGCCACGCTTTAACTCTATTGTGACTGCACTTGCCACAGCTGAGCTCTCCTGCTGGCCTAGGGCTGGTACAGTGAAATCACTGAGAACCGGGTGCAAGTGAACTTATCCATCAATTTTAGACAAAGAAACCAGCAAAACGTAGCTGAAGCGTTCAACGGAAGTTCTCTCCACAAGGGAAGCAACTGCCAACTACTAAATCATTATCATGACAAAAGTAGAGGGAGTTATATACCCTAGACCATCTGTTACTATGACTGAAGTAGCCCGTCCTCAGTGAGAGCTCAGCTGTTACTTTAATCAAAGTAGCTCGTCGTCAAAGAGTTAAGTCCGTCCAATCTTTTCTCCTTGGGCCTACCTGTTCCTCTCTTTCCCTCCAGCTTTCCTGTTGTAACTAGGATGCTCCAATTTTTCTTACCTCATAAAATGTCATGTCCTATAAATGCTGCTTGTCTTTTCCTAACCCTACCACTCTGTGCCATAATCGCCGCAGTAAGAACCATACAAGGGAGAACAGCAATCGAATTATGCAAAGTTGAGCTCCACTGTACGTATGTTCATGGTGTAGGAGTTTGCATGAGAAGAATGCAGTTCACGTTGCCTTACAGCCAGCCTGTCACAAAATTTGACTAAAGTGATGAATATACAGCTCATAAAATACATCTCAACAACATCAATAAAACAACAATGCAAGTACCAGCACAAAAATAACATACATTTCTTCTTATTTTCATGACAGTCAACATATCAAAGTCAATTTTAAGTGCGATGCGTCAGCGTAGTCCAAATTTGTCTCGAATTACTCCCAATACTTGGAAAAGCATAAAGTGACCATGAACCATGCCCACTATGTAGCACGTCACCTTGACCCTTGACACCTTACTGGGGGAATAGTGATGGAAGAAGCTGTGGATAAGGTATTGTAATGTATTGTTTTAAATCCTGCCAACAGCTAGAGCCATATCAGGTTAAAAACTTTTCAAAACACACATTTACTTAACAGGAAGAAAAAGGCAAAAGAATTAAAGTACCATATAAAATAAAAAAGGGAGTTGCCTGCGTTGATCACTCTGTTATTATTGCTGCGTGTTTGTGCTTGCGTACGTGTGTGTGTGTGTGTGTGTGTACGTGTGTGTGTGTGCGTGCGTGTACGTTGCTGTGCGCGTGTGTGTTTGTAAGAATGTGTGTGTGTGTGTGTGTGTGGTTGTGTGTGTGTGTGTGTGTGTGTGTGTGCTCCGCGCGTGAGAGAGAGAGTGTGTGTCGTGTGCTATGTTTGCATGCGTGTGTGTGTGTTTATGCATGCAATAGTTGTACATAAAATTATAATCAATATTTTGAATGAAGATAAAAACAGAAAAATTCTAATCCATATATAGGAAAACCTTATAACTTCAGTATTACAGCATTAACATCTTGACAGTCAAAATTACCTCACAAATTATAAATTATTCGCATATCATACATCACAATTTACATACAAACAAAGATTTTAAAAAAGTTTCTTAAAGTATTTCAGTCTCTTTCCCACTCAATTTCTCCCCTATCCCCTCCTCAGCTGTACACATACAGTGATACACACACATGCTCACTCAAGCACACACACAACACACACACACACACACACACCACACACACACACACCACACACATCAACACACATACTACACACTGCACGCACACAAACACCTTGCTCTATAGGCCCTTATACAAAATACTGTTATACAGGCAGGAGAGATTAGTCTGATGACAGACTTGAAAACTAAGGCTCTTCAGGTTAGATGAGTTTGAAAGAGGTGGGTTTTCAGGTGCCGTTTGAAGGTTGAGAAACACTTAGTTTTTCTGAGAGACAGTGGTAGAGAGTTCCATACATTTGGGCCAAAGACAGAGAAACATTTTTTACCAAAGGTGTTTAGAGAGAAGCGAGGAACAGTCAAAGTGAGGTGTCAGAAGAGCGGAGCGTTCGAGAAGGTTTGTAACCCTGCAGGAGGTTGGCAAGATAGGATGGCATGTTCTCGAATTAGATACACTGAAAGCAGAGACAGGCAACTTTATATTAAATCTAGCCTTTACCGGGAGCCAATGAAGTGTTCTAAGAAAAGATTTTGCACTCTCACGCCTGGGCTTGCGGAGAACAAGGCGAGCCGCGTGGTTCTGTATGCGCTGAAGTTTAGATAGTTGATTGTCATGGAGATCCTGCGAATAGAGAGTTACAATAGTCCAGTCTAGTAGTATGAAAGAGACAGCAAGCTTGTTGATAGCATCAGTGGAAAGAAAGGAGCGAATCTTACCTATTCTGCATAGCTGATAGTACAGAGTACGGCACAACTGTTTGACATGGGCTTCCATAGCGTATATATGGAATGGTCGAGTCAACGCTAAAATACAATCGTGAGCGGTAAGGCTGATGTGAATGGATTATGCCTGTTGAACAAATCCAGTATGACCTTGAAAAAGGAAAAAACAACAACACCCAAACAATTAAAATCCAACTGCCAAGGGCTGAAAGGTAACACGGAGTCTTTTTCGGGTTCAAGTCAAGTTTATATTACTTATAGCCCAGCCGACTACAGAGCCATATCGGCTAACACCACGTGAAAAAACGACAACTCAGTTAATATAAGAACAGCTGAAAACCATGCTCACCGTTAAACTTTGCAAGTCTAAATGCAATTAAGGAACTACAGCTGTAAAATTAAATCGGTGAAATCCTCTGATCTGTTGTTAAAAAAACTGGAAAACTGCATCAGAGGACGCCTCAGAAAAGGTTCTTCAAGGAGTCCGCCGTGTAGTGCTTTTGTGTCACATCATACAAATTCCAGCATCAAGGAGTGTCTTATGCTCAACGGCTCGTCTCATGGTATACACCACGGTGCTTCTTCATTTTTCAGAAGGTACGAATGATTGTAGGATTTGTGACCCGCGTGTAACTACATATCACTGTCTCTTTATTAAGGTTCCTTTCAGCAGATGGGCGAATTTCTTTCAGGCTAGGACAGATTTGGAAAAGTTTGTTATCTGCTGTTCATTCAAATCCTCTGCCACACATATCTCATATTACAACTGTGTACTTTTGATTTACATATGTGTAAGGAATCAAGGATTTTGACATATTTTCCTCGTGGCGTTCTATTCAGCCTTGTCATAATTCACTACCAGTATGACCAGGAATCGGCAAAAACAATCTGACACGTTTTTTGTAAGAGTAGAAAACAGTTCAAAGATCTTTAGAATCTCTGGGGGACATGGTGTTTCGGCCAACAATTGCCTGCAAAGCAGAATGGGGTCCAAATAAAAATGAGAAAAATCTTTCTTCTTGGATTTGACACTATTTCTAGTGCCCAAACTAGAGCAGTTATTCAGCATTTTAGACAGAACTCTCAGACGGAATAATATTATATTGAAAATGATCGGTTGGGAATCGTTAACAGAAGCAGCGGCAGCAACACATTCATCACACTTGATCCATCAGTAAAGATTCGACACAGTTCTACATAAAACGACTTGTATACCGATGAACTGGTACTGTCCTTACGGAAAGAATAAAATCAAAACAAACCTTCGTTTGTTTACAATCCAAAGATATATCAAATAAATTGTCATGCACTTACAAACAAACAGGGGCTATAGAATGCGAACTCCATCGCACAATCGGTCTGATGAATCATGTAACAAAAATTATGTTAAGAATAATCATGATAAGGACAAGGACTAGAATCAAAAGAGAAATAGCAGACGAACAGTTTGGATTTGTCGAAGGGAAAGGAACTATTAATGCCATATCATCATCATCATCAGGTGCCCTGTCGCATGGCGTTGGCAATCATGGACTTCCATTTGTCCCTATCTCTCGTTGCCCCTAGCATCTCCCCCACCCTCCTCGTCCCCAGCCACTCTGCAAGTCCGTCCAGCATTTTCTCCCTGGGTGGAGAGTGGAATGCGGAGATCTCTCTCTGTCAGTACATAGCCTCTCCATCAGCAAGCCCTACGTTGTGCCCCCTCGTGGCGACATATGCTAACTGACAGACTCAGGCTAAAACTCAAGGGACTCGGAGGAGGTATGGCCCCCCAATGCGTGGCACGAAGGCCCACTGGCGTGTGGATATGCCTTGGTGCCCAAAAATCCAGACCTCCAGCTATGGGTAAACAGCAACACAGTCTTGTTGCTATCTCGGGAGAGAAGAAGGCTAAGGGACTAAACACTGTAAGAGAAATCACCCTACTGCCACAAGTAGATCACTCATAAGGAAGATTAGGAAAAGACAGGCAACATTTATAGGCCATTTTATGAGGAAGGGGGATTTGGAGCACCTGGTCACAATGGGAAAGCTGGAGGGAAAGAGAGCACCAGGTAGACCCAGGGAGAAAATGCTAGACGGACTTACGGAGTGGCTGAAGACGAGGAGGGTGGAGGAGATGCTTGGGGCAACAAGAAATAGAGACAGATGGAAGTCCATGATCACCAACGCCACGCGGCAAGGCACCTGATGACGATGATGACTGCCTTTTAAGTTGTCATTGGAACAACAAAGGCTGACAGAGACAGGACATAAACCAATAGAAGGCAACGGGGAACCACCATCGTACTTTCCCAAGAATACTCATGGCCAGAAAAAACAAGAAAAAATGATGATAACGACGTAAATAAGGGCTCCTGATGTTTCTAAGAAGAACGTTGAAAGTTCCATGGACAGCAAAGAAAATAAACGAGACAGTCTTGATTGAGGCAGACACGAGAAGATCATTGATAAGAAAGATTAGGAAAAGAAAGGCAATATTTATAGGTCATTTTATGAGGAAAGAGGAATTAGAGCACCTTGTCACAACAGGAAGCTGGAGGAAAAGAGAGCACCATATAGACGCAGGGAAAAATATTGGACGGACTTGTAGGGTGGCTGAGGACAGAGAGGGTAGGAGATGTGCTTGTGGCAACAAGGGATATATACATATGGAGGGACATGATCGCCAACGCTATGTGGCAGGGCATATGATGGTGATGATGATGATGATGACAACAGATTCTCTCTCTTTCTCTCTCTCTCTCTCTCTCTCTCTCTCTCTCTCTCTCTCCTCCTCCTCCTCCTCCTCCTCCTCCTCCTCCTCGTCCTCTCTCTGTATATCTCTCCAGCTCTCTCGAGCAAAGAAGAGGACAAGACAGAAAAATGCCGAACGACTTTAATGCCCATCGCATAGCGATATGAATTTTCTACCCCACGCTGCTCCATTTCCTGCAAAAGAAAACTACCTTATGTGGAAACTCTGGTATCAAAAGCAAGACAAAATCACAGGGTGGAGAGATGGCAGACGGTGTTCTACTTGGCTTGCTTCTCACCCTATTGTGTTTTTTTTTTTTTTTTGGGGGGGGGGGGGGGGGGGCATTTTACTGAGATGCGGAGACGTCGAGCAAAATCCGAGATCTGGACCCTCCAAAGCAGACAACAAGAGGCAGACCAGGCTGACTGACGTGTCACACAGGACCTCGACCGACCGTATGTCCGGAGCACTGGAAAGCGGGCAGACTCCTCCTCTGCAGCAGTCCACGGTGGAAGACTTGGCTGAAATGCTGAAGGCCATGACCAACTCGATGAACAGTGAGTTTGGTAAAGTAAACGAAGGAATGGCACAGCTGAATGAGCGGTATTCATCTTTGGACAGAGGTATCAGGGATCTGAGAGAGGAGGTGGGAGTTTTGAGGTCAGAAAATAAGAAATTAATGGAAATAAACTCTGAGCTGGTAAATAGAGTAGAAGAATTATAAAGAAAAACAGATGATCTCGAGGGAAGATCCAAGAGGAACAATTTGATTTTTTACGGAATTGCCAGGGGACAAAACGAGATCAATGATCATTGCGAAGGAAAATTGAAAGATGTGCTGACAGACCAATTAGAGCTGTCACAAGATATAGAATTCGATAGAGTGCACCGTATTAACACAAAGCCTGACTCACCGATCATTGCCCGTTGCTGCTTCTATAGACAAAAAAATTTAATTCTGAAATCTAAATGAAACTGAAAGGAAGCAACGTTTTCATTGGTGAAGACTTATCTGCACGGGTTCGAGAGATCAGACGTAAGTTGTCTCCACATCTGAAAAAAGCTAGGGACAGTGGCAAAAAGGCGGCTATGGTCTTTGACCATTTGATTATTGATGGGAAAAAATGGTATTTAGGGGACAATGGTACTTTGGAGGAAAAGGGATAGGGGGTCGGCCGGCCCTGTGACAGCGGCTGTTTTTGTCCTGGGGGACTGATAGGGTGAACCAAGGGGTGGCGGTACCGGGAGCGAGTTCGCCTGTCAGTGCGGCTTTTGAGCACATCGTGTTGGGACAGGGTGGTGAGCGCTCTGATAGTGGGGAGCGCGAGGGGATTGCAACGGTCACAGAAAATAAATATGCCTTTTCGTTCCTATCATGGAATATAAATGGTCTGTTGACAAAATTTTGTGATCATGATTTTGTTAATTTTGTCTGTAAGTTTGATTTTGTTTGTCTAGTTGAGACATTTGTGGAACAAGTTCAGACTGACATATTTCATGGATTTAAAGTTTTTTGTAAACCTGCCATAAAATTGTCTAGAAAAGGGAGACGATCAGGTGGAGTTGTTTGTCTGGTAAAAAATGAATTTCTACCCTTTGTCAAAAAAGTTGAGGTTAATGAACATGTTAATTGCTGTGCATTTGTTATCAGTAAGCAGTTGTTTGGAGTTCAGAAAGATGTGTTGTATGTTTGTTCATATGTCCCACCAGAAGATTCTCCATTTTATGAGTATTTTGATGTTTCAAACGGAATTGAGTTACTAGAAGAATATCTCATTATCTCCTGCTAAAAAATGATTGTTGGGATATTTTGTGTGGGGATTTGAACAGTAGGACGTCTAACATTCGCCATGGTATTCATGTAAACAATATCCTTGAAATGCAATGTAGAAGTCAGCCAAATAGTGTTAACTGCTGCTCTCAGGATTTATTTTTAAATAACTATGGTAAATTACTTTTGAATATGTGTACGTCATTAGATCTATGTATTTTAAATGGTGTATGTAAAGGTGACCTTCAAGGTCGCTATACATATATTTCTGATTTCGGTAATAGTGTCAATGATTATTTTATTTTTTCAAACGATCTGTTTTCTCTTGTTTGCGATTCATGTGAATTAGGTGTCGATGAGAGAATTGAATCTAATCATATGCCTGTAACAGTGTGTATTGCCTTCCCAAAAGGAAATAAACCCGTAACTGTTAACACAGAGAATAAAAATGACATGATCGAAAAAATTGTTTGGAAAAATGAATCTGCTCATGTTTATTATGAAAATCACATTGTTATAATATATAATTGTATATGATATGCTCTCTATAATTTTCCATTGTTTTTATTCTTGCTTTTATTGCTTTTATTCTTTCTCCCCATTTATAGCCATGCGTGTGTGTGTGTGTGTGTGTGTGTGTGTGTGTGTGTGTGTGTGTGTGTGTGTGTGTGTGTGTGCGTGTGTGTGTGCGTGCGTACGTGCGTGCGTGCGTGAGTGCGTGTGTCTGTTTCAGCGCTTAGATTTGATTTTATCAAGATTTTGTACTATATAAATATTGTAATTATTATTATTATTATTATCTGTGTAAGGAAGAATCACAGACACAGTTTAGTGCTGCTACAGATTTAATTGACGTGAATGTTAATGATGCTCTCGACTTGTTTAATGACTGTATTAAGAAATGTGCTCGTTGTATGCAAAAGCGTGTATATATTAGTGATGTAAGTAGCAAACTTTTTTGTACGATTATCAACAACAGATTACAGGAATGGGTAGACGAAAATAGTATTACTGGTGATCACCAAGCAGGGTTTAAAAAAGGATATTCAACAGTAGATCATATATTTACTTTACATGCTGTTGTACAAAAACAGTTTACACACAATCGCAAACTTTATGTAGCTTTTATACAACCCAGAAGAACAAGAAAACCAATGTAAGCGCGTCTCCAACAAGACAAAACAAAACAAACGCAAATTTTCGGCCAACTAGCCTTTGTCAAGCGCGAACGCACGGTCACAGACAAATCACAGACACCAAACAATGGATAATAAAAACGGGACTAAAAACTTCCTTGCCGCCTCGTCCAGTGGGTAAGAGATGGAAAGCCCATGTCATCATGAGCAGTAGTAAGAAAAGGGGAGAGGGGAGGCAACTATGATGTCAAAAGGGAAGTGAGATGAGTTCTGCAATTTTGAGAAGTGGCCATGCTATATCGGTATAGCCCTGTTCTGAAGAAGGCACAGGGCAAGAGCCAAGAGATAAGGGAGTAGATTGTGCCCGGTGCCAAGAATCTGGTAGGCGTGGGAACAGGAAGAGACATGAAACGGCATGTCTGAATTTTGTTGCTTATGGTTTGTCATTAAGACCATGTGGTTTGCGTGTTCCAAGTTTATTTATGAGGTGGGATTCTCTGTCTTTCCTGTCTATGGTGCTGTTATTGTGTAGAAGCCACAGACCTTTCACTCGGATGTCATTGATTGAGTGGTCTGATTGGTTGAAGTGATTGGGTATAGTTTTATCCCTTTGGTGGCGGATATCAGCCAAGTGTTCTTTGAAACGTGTGTCAAGGGTGCGTCCAGTTTCACCAATATACAATTGGGAACATTTAGAGCAGCTGATCAAGTAGACAATGTTATAAGTTTGACAGTTGAACTGTTTTGTAATTCTCATATGGGATTTGGGGCCTTTGACTGTGGTGGCTGAGCACAAGAAAGGACAAGTCTTGCATTTAGGTTTGTTGCATGGAGAGGTTCCTGGAGGTTGGCTGACTGGTTTGTTGAGATTCGAATGCACCACCAAGTCGCGGAGATTTGTGTCTCTCTTGTAGACGATCAAAGGGCACTTGTCAAAGGTTTTACCTGTAGTGGGACTGGATCGCAAAATGTTCCAGTTGGACAAGATGATCCTTTTTATGAGGTGTACGGACGGGTGATAAACTAGACTGAGGACTGGCCGATCCACTGTGACAGCTTTGGGCTTGGAATGGAGGGCATTTGGCCGAGAGACAGAGTTGACCTTTTTTCCGGGCTTCATTGATGACCTCGGGTGGGTAATGTCTGCGCAGGAAAAATCTAGTCATTTCTCAGACGAAGACAATTTTCAGGACAAAGCAGTTGAAATGACTAGATTTTTCCTGCGCAGACATTACCCACCCGAGGTCATCAATGAAGCCCGGAAAAAAAGTCAACTCTGTCTCTCGGCCAAATGCCCTCCATTCCAAGCCCAAAGCTGTCACAGTGGATCGGCCAGTCCTCAGTTTAGTTTATCACCCGTCCGTACACCTCATAAAAAGGATCATCTTGTCCAACTGGAACATTTTGCGATCCAGTCCCACTACAGGTAAAACCTTTGACAAGCGCCCTTTGATCGTCTACAAGAGAGACACAAATCTCCGTGACTTGCTGGTGCATTCGAATCTCAGCAAACCAGTCAGCCAACCTCCAGGAACCTCTCCATGCAACAAACCTAAATGCAAGACTTGTCCTTTCTTGTGCTCAGCCACCATAGTCAAAGGCCCCAAATCTCATATGAGAATTACAAAACATTTCAACTGTCAAACTTATAACATTGTCTACTTGATCAGCTGCTCTAAATGTTCCCAATTGTATATTGGTGAAACTGGACGCACCCTTGACACACGTTTCAAAGAACACTTGGCTGATATCCGCCACCAAAGGGATAAAACTATCCCCAATCACTTCAACCAATCAGACCACTCAATCAATGACATCCGAGTGAAAGGTCTGTGGCTTCTACACAATAACAGCACCATAGACAGGAAAGACAGAGAATCCCACCTCATAAATAAACTTGGAACACGCAAACCACATGGTCTTAATGACAAACCATAAGCAACAAAATTCAGACATGCCGTTTCATGTCTCTTCCTGTTCCCACGCCTACCAGATTCTTGGCACCGGGCACAATCTACTCCCTTATCTCTTGGCTCTTGCCCTGTGCCTTCTTCAGAACAGGGCTATACCGATATAGCATGGCCACTTCTCAAAATTGCAGAACTCATCTCACTTCCCTTTTGACATCATAGTTGCCTCCCCTCTCCCCTTTTCTTACTACTGCTCATGATGACATGGGCTTTCCATCTCTTACCCACTGGACGAGGCGGCAGGAAAGTTTTTAGTCCCGTTTTTATTATCCATTGTTTGGTGTCTGTGATTTGTCTGTGACCGTGCGTTCGCGCTTGACAAAGGCTAGTTGGCCGAAAATTTGCGCTTGTTTTGTTTTGTCTTGTTGGAGACGCGCTTACATTGGTTTTCTTGTTCTTCTGGGTTGTGTTTGCTTGGGCGCGGGCAGTCAATCTTGTTTTGTAGCTTTTATAGATTTCCAAAAGGCATTTGATTCTATCAACAGGAATTTACTTTGGCCAATCTTACTTAAAAATGGTATTAAAGGTAAACTATATAAATGTGTCAAAAGCATGTATAAGACTGCTAAATCAAAGGTAAGATGTGGAGCTAAATTCACTGACTTTATCAACTGCACAACTGGAGTGAGACAGGGAGATGCATGTAGTCCGGTATTGTTCTCTCTTTTCATAAATTAATTAGCGCTAGAAGTAATAAATAATGGAAAACATGGAGCTATTTTGTCTCAAGATGCATTTGAACTGTTCATTATGTTGTTGGCTGATGATGTTGTTGTGTTGTCAGAAACAGTTGCTGGATTGCAGGCGCAGTTGAATAGCTTACAACGTGCTGCGTCTTCGCTCCAGCTAAAAGTTAATATGAGTAAAACTAATATTATTGTATTTAGAAAAGGTGGATATTTAGGTGCAAGAGAACGATGGGTGTATGATGGTGCTGTAATGCCTGTTGTAAATATTTGGGAATTTTTTTCACTACGCGATTGAGTTATGTTGTTGCTTGTAACGATCTTGCCAGTAGAGCTAAAAATGCATTGTTATGGATTATGAAGAAACTGTACAGTCTTAATAATAATTCTTTGGAACGGTTTGTTAAGCATTTTGATTCCCAGATCCAACCAATTATGCAATATGGCTCCGAAATTTGGGGGCTAGAGAAAGCTGTTGTTCATTGTGAATCAGTTCATTTGTTTGCCCTGAAAAGGTTTTTGGGAGTAGATAGGAGAACGCCTAATGATTTTGTGTATGGCGAAACTAATCGTTACCCTGTATATGTGAATTCTGCTGTTAATTGTATCCGATATTGGCTCAGGTTATTACATATGGATAAATTTAGGATACCATGGAAAGCATATAAAATGCTGTATGATCTAGATGCCAATGGTAAGAAAAACTGGGTATCGAATGTACGTTTGTGTTTGTACAAATATGGATTTGGATATGTGTGGTTATATCAGGGAGTCGGTAGAGTGAATGGCTTTATTCGTATTTTTCGTCAACGCTTGATAGACTGTAGATGGCAGGACTGGAATTATCATATTAACAACAGCGAAAGATTTAATTTATACAGAACATTTAGTAGTGTATCTGAAATAAAACTGTATTTGCAGCTAAATTTAGAACGACATGTGAAGTATATTACAACAAGATTTAGGTTTGGTGTATCTGATTTGGCTATACATCGATATAGATATAAAGTATTAAATGATAATGATTTTTTATGTCCATTATGCAAAGAATCTAAAGAAGACGAAGTACACTTTGTCTTTTGTTATAAAGCACTTACAGGTTTTAGGGAAAAGTTTATTCAGCCTAAGTATTATAGACAGCCTTGTCTGTTTGAACTGTGCTTGTTGTTGTCATCAACAAATATAGAAGTTGTCCGCAAATTCTCTGTTTTCTTATATAAAGCTATGAAATTTAGGAAAAATGCTGTGTCATAAGATGAGTTATTGATATGTATAATTCAAACCTTTTTGTGCATTATTTAGAAGGTATTGTATTGTTCACATACCCCTTCATAAGGGGCCAAGGCCTAATATGAATAACTATCTGAAGTCTGAAGTCTCCAGCTCTCTCTCTCTCTGTGTATCTTTCTGTCTCTCTCTATTCTCCCTTATTTTCTCTCTCGATATGAAACAATCGCCATGCTTTTTGTTTTTGTTTTTGTTTTTATTTGAGGGGCTGGGTGGAAAACTTATATCGAGCAGAATAAACATCAACGGAAGGAGAAATTAATATCACAGAATCAAACTTGTGACAGAGCGAAGGCAAAAGTTTACAGTTGTCTCTCATCCCGACGCTAACCTCCTACCTGATACCAACGCCTGCACATCTTTGTCCCTTCACCCTTCCCCTATAAAAAAAACCAAAACAATATCAAACAAAAAGCCACCTATGAGTTAAGAAAGACATAGAGAGTTGACAATGGTAATGACGACGAATCATCAAGCACAACATCCAGGAAGCTAACTCCTAGTACGTTCCACTTTACAAAATTGATTATCTATCTATCTATCTATCTATCTATCTATCTATCTATCTATCTATCTATCTATCTATCTATCTATCTATCTATCTATCTATCTATCTATCTCTCTCTCTCTCTTCCTCTCTCTCTCTCTTACTCTCTCTCTCTCTCTCTCTCTCTCTCTATATATATATATATATATATATATATATACAAATATTGTAATTATTATTATTATTATTATATATATATATATATATGTATATATATATATATATATATATATATATGTGTGTGTGTGTGTGTGTGTGTGTGTGTGTGTGTGTGTGTGTGTGTGTGTGTGTGTGTGTGTATAAATATGCTTATGTAAGTGAACAAATTAATGCTATAAACTTGATCTGATGTAAAACAAGAAGGAAAAAGGCAGCATATGCATGGGATACGAGAACACAGTTTCATTTGATCCTACTCGAATACATCCACAAACCCATTCCCCTCCCCCACCCCCACCTCACACACACACACACACATACACACGCGTGCGCACGCCCATACACACACACACACACACACACATACACACACACACACACACACGCACGCACGCACGCACGCACGCACACACACATACACACACTAACCACACACACAAATACGCAGCCATGTACGCATGCATGCACGCACGCACGTAAACAGACACAAACATTTACACAGGGACTTTTACTGATGAACTACCTTAAACTGATGCAAGCTTGCTCACAAGTCAATGAGATATACACAGACAGCTTCATCTCACACAATCAATCATACAGTACAAAACGGAGGACAGTAGGGCGAAGGGGAGAAAGGAGAAAGAAGAAAGAAGAAAGACTGATGTTGGTAATTGTGTTGTTCGAAGAGGTATGTGCGTAGACGCCGCTACGGCAGAGACAGACAGACAGACAGAGACAGACAGACAGAGACAGACAGATAGACAGACAGAGACAGACAGACAGACAGACAGACAGACAGACAGACAGACTGACTGTTTTGACAAATAGACATAACCACGCATAATGCATGGTCAGCATGTGTGTTAGAACTAGACAGACCAGTTTTTTCCTCTGCTGACATCAGAATGACAAAGAAGGAAGTGGATTTGGCTTCACACTGTCACAAGTGTCTGTCGTGTCTTGAAACTTGCCTTTCTTCTCCTCTCCTACTTCCCTCATTATCCCCTCATCCTGTTGTGAATCTCTTCTTTTGTTGTTGATGATATTGTTGATGTTGTTTCCGTCAACTGTCCGTCAGTCGGTCTGTTTGTATGTCTGTTTGTCTTTCTGTCTCCTGTTTGTTCCTCTACTATCTCTTTTACTACTTCGTCTTATTCTGTCTTTCTCATCGTCTTCTTTGTTTTCGTTTTCTACTTCTTCTTTATCATCTAACACTATTAGGTCCTTTGATAAGAGGCGTGTACTCAAAATCATATATATTGAGTTTACATCCCAGTCTGATTCAAACCCATGTCGTTGCCATTACGAAAGCTGGCAAGAAAAGTAAGACTGACACAGGGACGCAAGATGACAAAGAATATGCGATCAGGCAACACTACTGTTACTTGATTAGCGAAACAACACAATAATCTTTGACGATTTTAATCTGTCTGTAACGATATTGTATCAGCCAGTGTGCTATGCTTGAGATTAATACCATCAGTTGATATGCTATAGTTAAACGATGCTTTCTTGAACGCTGTCTGTATACTTGTTGATTTGCCCACATTTTGCAGGCTGCATCTTGCTATAGAATATAAAATCTGCACACTCTGCCTTTGGTGGGGTTGCATGATAGTTGCGTTCATGTTTCCATCATTCCTCTGATACTGACATGACTTAGATATTTAACATGTACAACTGAAGTTCTACATGCCTATGGACGCTGAGGGAGTTTAAGAATCAGCAGAACTGCTTTCCTGTTGACCTGCAAGATCAATCAAATCTCCACCCTTTATCCACCAGACAGAAAGTCCCTAAACAGGATCGACCCCAAACCTTTCGAATGCTAGTCTGACGTCTAACCCACACATATGAAATACTGATACCATAACCTAAATCTCCAGCATCAAGTAAACTGTGAGCGATAAAGCTCTTGAAAACTTGGTCTTAGAACCAGCTATAAGAAAACCACAAATATTCTATAGAGCTCATTTATGATATCTTCAACGTCCAGAACAAATCAAAGTAATATAGACTTTACATACCTCAAAAAGTCCAAAACATGCAAAATGCAATTGACGATGAGATCCAATGCTGAACATTTCGACCATCCCCAGCCCTCAGCTTACTTAACAGTATCTGGATAAGAGATAAGATACAGTCCCAGTGTTGTGTCCATATGTTGTTACAATACAAAAGCAGTCACAAGACAGTCCTTACTGACATATTTGTGTTATGACGTTGATATTAACTAACAACAATAAATGTTCACCTTAACCGATGGACTGAAACATGACATCTAAAATTATGCCAGAAAAAGAATATTTGGCTTCCCTATCAGAGGGTACATCAGTCAAACTTTAAACATCAAAACACATATTTTAAAGTGAGAGGTGTGTCCATTACAATCTGTACTGTTCAATACGACCTTCAGAGAGTGCACCTATTGACCTGGTATCCTGTTTCCTGGCTTTTTTCCTCAAGATCTCATATTCACATTCTACAGTGGATCCCAAAACAAATATAGGATAATGAATCAAATTCGCATTTTACAGGCCCTATCAGCCATCATTATATCACAGCTTGAAGAATCGATCAACCACCTGAAAAAGCTCAATATTGATGGCAAAGCGCTAAGTATAATGAGTATGCATTGGGAACAAACAGTAGCAATGAGAGTAGAAAATGAGAATTATTAGATCTTGCCAAAATGTCAAACTGGGGATTCGGCAGGGATGTGTTCTGTCACCAGGTTCGTTTCAATCTTAAATCAAAACCATCATAAGAAACCTAAAAGAAATACATTGTCCTGGGATAAAAGAATGGAGGAAAAATGATAATCATCGTTATGCAGATGACATCGTTGTAATTGCAGAAATGAAAAAGACCTACAAAATCTTGTGAATATAATGGAAATAGGAAGCAGAAATGAAGGGCAAGAAATAAATAGTAGCAAGACTGAAGTCAAAGTAATTGGTAACAGAAAATAAATCCCCTTGAAAAAAACATTAGTGAGTGGCACAAGATTGAAACAAGTATGAGGCTAAAATTGCAGTCTAGAAAATGAAAAGCGGGTTTACCAAAAATGTATATAAATCAACATCAAGAACAGAGTTTTTAAGTGTTACATAGGAACAATAATGTTATATGGATGCAACATCATCATCAACATCATCATCATCATCAAGTGCCTTGCCACATGGCGTTGGCGATCATAGCCTTCCATGTGTTTCGATACTTTGTTGCCTCAAGCACCTCAACCACCCTCTTTGTCTTCAGCCAGTCTGCAAGTCTGTCCAATATCTATTTTCTGGGTCTACATGGTGTTCTCTTTCCCTTCAGCTTTCCTGTTGTGACCAGGTGCTCCAATTCCCCCTTCCTCATACAATGGCCTATAACTGTTGCTTGTCTTTTCCTAATCTTCTTTATGAATGATATTCTTGTGTCTGTCTCAATCAAGACTGTCTCGTTTGTTTGTTTTTTTGTTTGTTTGTTTTTTGCTGTCCATGGAACTCTCAACATTCTTCTTAGAAACCACATTTCGGCTGCCTCAATCTTGTTCTGGCTTGCTTGTTGACTGTCCATGCCTCACAACCGTATAACATTATTGGATCTATATGACATTCAAGAACTCTCTTCCTGATGTTAATTGATAGGCATTTGTTGGTAAGAATAGTTTTCATCTTCTTGAATGCTGTTTTGGCTTGGCTGATTCAGTTGGTTATTTCTGATGTGCATATGCCGTCTGGTGAAATGATTGTTCCGAGATATGTAAACTTAAACACCTGTCTCAAGGTTGTGCCATTTGCAACAAACAACGTCGGAACACGACTGAGCTGATGAAATGTGATGTCTAAGAAGAATGTTAAGAGTTCTATAGACAGCAAGGAAAACAAACGAGACAGTTTTCAAAGAAGCAAACAAACAAAATGTTAATGAAGAAGATTAGGAAAAGACAAGCAACATGTATTATGAGGCAAGACAAATTTGCACGCCTAGTGACAACAGTAAAATTGGATGGATAAAAGAGAACCAGGTAAACCCAGGGAGAAAATATCGGACGGTTTTGCGAAATGGATGAGGACAGAAAGGGTAGGAGATATATTAGCAGCAACTCCCTTCTCATATCCTTCCTATGTAGGTAGACAGAACATGCAGCCCTTCAGTAAAAATGTTTTTGAAATATTGAAATATCAGTTTGAAATATTATTAAGGGCACTTAAAATAACTATGTTTTATTTCGATGTAGCGTTATAACTTCAACGTTAAATGGCATTCAGATAAGACTGAGAGATGTACAAATATAAACGTTGAAAATATATAGGCCAAAAATAAAGCAAGAATGAGACCGTACGGGAGTGAGGTAGCAGAAATCTCAAATTTCTCGGGACTACCATTATGAAGGTGATGCCCATGTTCTCCCCTTGCTGCTTTACCTTTTATAACATCGAAGAAAAGCCAGGTGCCCATTCACAGTTAGGGATACTGAAGGCTGCACACATATGAAGTTCCCTGGGCGTGATCTCAGTGACCCATGTAAACTCGTGCAGGCAGATTGGAAAGCGCAAGCTCTATCTCTGCACAAAAAGAAATAAAAATATTATAAGAATAGACATGTACTTATAATAAAACATCGTGTGTTAATTGATTTTTTTTACTTCAACAAGAATCACTGCTTATGACGCGTCAATTAGAATAGATCACTGTTTCCATGTATGTGTTAAACATGAAGACAAACAATTTTCAAACTCTCATGTATGTCTAATATTGTATGACAAATTCATGTCGTATCTTTCCAGTTGCATGCATGTCAGTAATAATTATGTTTATCTAATTTATTCGTTTTTTGTGAGTGTATGATCAGAGACAAATGTCCTAATAATTTCCTCAGTTTATGTGTTTGTATCATTGACTATTCAGTGCTGTTACCCTGTCCACATCAGTTTGTAGAATCTAAACTATGTCTCAAAAAGAGTTTGTTAGTCAAGTAACACAGTAAGCATAATTCCCGACTTCAATCATTTTCAGATTTGACACAAATGTTATTCAAAAGGACATCCATCCAAAAACAGAGAAGACAAAAAATGAAATACAGGGAAATAAAATGAACTAAAGTAAAACTGAATACTGTGTAACAAACAATTGAACCACATCAGAAGAAAGAAAGAAAGAAACAAAAATACAAAAACAAACAAACAAATATAATGCACACACACACACATACACACACACACACACACACACACACAAATAAATGCCAGCATCAATAGAATTAGCCAGGCATGGCTTTCCATCACAGTAGCGTACATTCCAAAAAGTCAAACAAAATATGACCAAACTCTAGTCGCCTAGACACAGACTATAGCAGATGCTATCATTTTCCATTGTTGTACTACTGTATAAATAGCACTGAAACAGTGGATACTATCATTTCCGACTGCTGTACTACTGTACAGACAGCACTGCAATAGCCGATGTTCTCATTTTCCACTGCTATACTACAGTACACACAGCATTCCAATATCAGATGCTATCATGTTCCAGTGTTGTATTATTGTGCTGACGACATTCCAATAGCTGATGCTATCAGAGTTCCACTGATGTATTACTGTACAGATGGCACTGCAATAGTAGATGCTGTTATTTTTCTACTGATGCACCATTCTATGGATGGCACTGCAATAGTAGATGTTATCATTTCCCACTGCTGTGTTATACTATGGATGGCACTGCAATAGCAGATGCTGTCATTTTTTTCACTGATGCACCACTGCATGGATGGCACAGCAATAGCAGATGATTTCATTTTCTATTGCTGTACTATCGTACAGATGGCACTGCAATAGCAAATGCTATCATGTTCCACTGCTGTACTACTGTACAGATGGCACTGCAATAGCAGGTGCTATCATTTTCCACTGCTACAGTCTTGTATGGATGGCAATGCATTAGCAAATGCTCTCATTTTCCACTACTGTACTTCTTCAAGGGTAGCACTTCGTCAGCAGATGATATCATTTTCCACCGATGCACCATGATATGAGTGACACTGCAATAGCAGATGCCGCCTTTTTCCACTGCTGTACAGATGTCACTGAAATATCAGATTTATTTTCCACTAATGCACTACAGTATGGATGGAACTGCAATAGCAGATACTATTATTTCCCACTATTGTACTACATTACAGATGATATCATAATAGCAATTGCTATCACTTCCCACTGCTGTGTTACTGTATAGACAGCACTGTAATAGCAGATGGTATTACTTTCCACTGTTGTTCTACTGTATGGATGGCACTGCAATAGCAGATGCTATCATTCCCCACTCCTTTGGTACTGTACGGATGGCATTGCGATAGCACATGTTATCATCTTACACTGATGCACTACTGTAGCGATGGCACAACAACAGCAGATGCTGTTATTTTTCCACCGATGCACAACTGTACGGGTGGCACTGCAATAGTGCATGTTATCATTTCCCCTTGCTGCACTACTCTACGGATGACACTGCAATAGCAGATGCAACCATTTTCCACTGCTGTACTACTGCATGGACGGCATTGCAATAACAGATGCTGTACTAATGTATGGGTGGCACTGCAATAGCAGATGCTATCATTTCCCACCGATGCATTACTGCCTGGGTGGCTTTATAAGATGGCGACAAGCTATTCCGGAAATATGCACCGGGTGTTTCACATACATTTCAGAAAAAATTAGATACTAAGGCCCACAGAGATAAGCGCTTTCAACTGTGTCGTGTTTATACCACTAAATTGTCAACTGACAGATTCAACGCAGGAGACAATCTTAATATCTCTAACATATAAAGAGAATGAAATGACTGTGTAATTGTTTTGTTTTGTTTTTTCTTGTTTTTTCCCGAAAATGATAAAGGAGAGAGTATTGCGTTCATGTTCCTGACTTTCAGTTCCTCTCTCAGTCAATCTTTCTATCTGTCTCTCTGTGTCCCTCTGTCTGTGTGTGTGTGTGTCTCTCTCCCTCTCTGCAGATAACGGTAAAACAAAAGCACGCACACACACACTCACACACACACACACACACACACACACACACACACACACACACACACACACACAAACATACACACGCACATACAAACACACACACACACACACACATACAAACACACACACACACAAAGAGAACACACATACAAACACCCCACACACACAAAGAGAACAACAACACACACACACACACACACACACACACACACATACACCGCACGCACACATAAACACAAGCAAAGGCAGAGGGAGGGAGGAGAGAGAGAAGAGAGAGAGAGAGAGAGAGACAGACAGACAGACAGAGGAGGAATGAAAGAGAGAGACATAAAGAGAGAGAGATGGAGAGAGAGAGAGAGAGAAGAGAAAGAGAGAGAGAGAAGAGAGAGAAAGAGAGAGATAGAGAGAGAGAGAGATGATAGATAGATAGAGAGAGAGAGAGAGAGAGAGAGAGAGAGAGAGAGAGAGAGAGAGAGAGAGAGAGAGAGAGAGAGAGAGAGAGAGAGATTTCAAATGTTGTCTAAGCTAGAGAACATTTCACGGCGCACGTATCCAAGTACACGCGCAAGCATGCACTCTGCGGTATGCAACGAGCTCATACACACGTAGCGCACGTTCAACACACACACACATACACACACACACACACACACACACACACACACACACACACACACACACACACACACACACAAACACACACACAAACACACACACACGCGCACACTCATACTCACATACACAAACAGACAGACATAAAAACACATTAGAATACACTTGTGTGATAAAGACATGCGCAATCACTTGAACAGAAATGCAGAGACACGTGTACGCACACTTACACACGTGCACGAACAATCACGCGTATGTTTGGGCGCAAGCGGGCGTACGCACACGGGCAAACATAATCATTCTGATTAATAGATGTGTCTCTGTTTATCTATATAATGAAATGATTCATCACACACTTTTGAAATTAATCCGTTTCGAATACGATTTTCATTGAATGTTTTTGTACTTTCCCATTTTTTGTAAAACATCAATCGTAAAACAATTGGCGTAAATGACTCTTAAGTGACTTTGGGCTATCATCAGTGAAGTTCTCTTCTTCGAAAACAAGAATTCTCAAATTATATACTAAATGGGTTTCAAATGTTGGAACTTGTCGCTTCAAAAGGTCAAGAAAGCCTCACTATATATATTCGCTCGTTTGTTGTTAGTGATTGGCTATATTGCCCTTTCCCCCCTTCATTTCTCGTTTGTTTGACGACATCATTGATAATGAAGATGGAAAACTGTTATTTGTTGGCAAAGATATTGAAATATACAAAGCGTTTTTGTCCCTTCATAATTTTGAACATACAGGTGAGATTGGAACCAACAACCTTTCAATAAGTAGCCCATTGTGTTAACCAATTCATCACTACGACTGGCTGTGAGTGAGTTAATTAAGGAGTGACTATTTGGATTCAAATAGGCAATCGTTATGCCACTCAGATAGTCGTACGCCCAAACCAAAAATAAAAACAATAGGGTTGGATGGGGAACTGGTTCAACGCAGATGCTATGTTCTCATTGCGCTGTGTTCCCCTGATCTCGCCCTTCTGTATCGACTTCACTTTGTGTGTGGGCGCGAGGAGGCTATGGTATAAACAAGAGGCATAGGCCTACGCAGAACTACATGGAGTATACAGAACCTTTGAGAAAAGGCGAGTAATGTTTAAAGAATGTTAATGTTTTATTTACATTAGGAAGCACGCATATGCATATTCTTATCTCTCTCTCTCTCTCTCTCTCTCTCTCTCTCTCTCTCTCTCTCTCTCTCTCTCGCTCTCTCTCTCTCTCTCTTTCTATCCTTCTCCTCCTCCTCTTCTGTCCCTCCCTGCCTCTATCTCTCTCTCTCCATCCCTTTTCCTCACTGTCCCTGGCACAGACAAGCACGCACGCACGCGTGTACGCGCACATACATCACATACACACGTGCAAGAATACATGCACACGCGCGCACACACACACACAACAACACAAACACACACACACACACACACACACACACACACACACACACACACGCGCGCGCGCGCACACACACACACCAGGCCTGCTTTCAAACGCACACAGACTTAGCACGCGCGAGAGAAAGATACAATAGCAATGACAGCTTCAATAATAATATATTTTCCAACGGTAGATTCCATTTACTGAAATTAGAAAAGCTATTTTTTATATATGCAACTGCAAGAGAGACAGAGTGCGGAGGGGGGGGGGGGGGGGGGGCAGAGAGAAGTATCCAGACACAGAGAGAGAAAGAAGTGGAGAGAAAGGCAGAGTAAGAGAAAGAGAGGGAGAGAGAGAGGGAGAGATAAGGAAGGGGAAGGAGGGAGAAACAGACAGACATACAGAGCTTTGATGCAGGAACATGAATTATCGCAAAAATATGACTCATTCACTGGATAGAGATGGGTGCGGGATAATGAATTCAGAGATATAGAATTACCCCATATATCAACAGTTCCTATGTCTTTGCATATGTAGCAGTCATGACTGTATTTTTACGTATAATCTTGATGAAATGGTATGTTTCTTTGTTTGCTTGCTTGAATGTGTGTGTATCTGTCTGTCTGAGTGTATGTGAGTGTGTGTGTGTGTGTGTGTGTGTGTGTGCGTGCGTGCGTGCGTGCGTGCGTGCGTGCGTGCGTGTGTGTGTGTGTGTGTGTGTGTGTGTGTGTGTGTGTGTGTGTGTGTGTGTGTGTTGTTTTACCGTTATCTGCATTTAGACGTCCTGCAGCTTTCATTTTGACTTTATAATATTGTTATTGGGCACGCAGTCGACATTGCTGGAGAAATCTGCAGAACAGTTCTTTAGTGCGGCGCCCTAAGGACTTAGGCTGAGTACTTATCACAGAGTTTTAAGGGCAAAGACATATGATCATGTTAATGATAACAATAGTGATAATGATGATGATGATGATGATGATGATGTGTTATTATTATTATTATTATCTGTATTATTATTACTACTGGTATCATTATTATTGTATTACTACTATTATATTATCATTATTATCAGTATCATTATTACTAATACTACTACCATTTTAGTAGAGGTTCCAAAGTTCATACCGCTTATAACCCAAAACAAGTGTGACCGCCCGCGTTCAAGCAAACAGAAACCAGAAAAAGCACGAATGAAGAATATGAACGCGTATTTAATACAACAAAACAAGACAGGCGCAAATTTCCTTTTCTCACATTGGAGACAGCAGCAGGGAAGTTTCAGTCTTTTTCTCAATTTTTTTGTATCAAGTGTTTGTTTGTAATCTTACGCTTGACAAAGGCCAGTTAGCTGAAAATTTGCGCCTGTCTTGTTTTGTTGTATTAAATACGCGTTCATATTCTTCTTTCGTGTTTTTTTCTGCTTATAACCCAGCCGACTACTAGAGCCAAATGAGGGCTGACACCAAGTAGTTGAAGAGGTAATAACAGTAATAATAATAATAGTAGTAGTAGTAGTAGTAGTAATAGCAGTAGTAGTGTTAAGACAAGATTTCCCTGCTACTGGTAGAATGTAACCCTGCACAACCTGCCGCATTGGGTAGATGGGGCTCGTAGCCTTGGATGGCAGCTCATCTAAAAGGAAAACTCCGACTTCAAACATCTGCTGCCTTGCAGGATATCTGGTCACGGGAAAAGCTTCGGGAATAAACCCCAATGAAAATGTGGAGCTGGAGTCCCTAAGATGGTCCACTGCTGTTTTCAGCAACGTTCTGGCAACTCCTGCGACACTATTGGTGCCAAACTGTACCGGCCTCCGTCGTTCCTTTGGTCCCATCAACAGTGTGGAAAGGGGGGATCTGCTGTATGGAAAAAGCTTGTCCTCCATATCATTCCGCCCTGAACTGCGCCCTGGAGAGCTTCGCTATGGTTCCACCTCTTGGTGTCAAAACAACACGGGAAGCAGCAGTCTACTGATTATAAGCTACAGCTCAATTGGCGTAAAGTGTAGCGTCAGGGGCTGCTTCCGACGGCGTAGGAGATTCTCGGATCTCACTGGACAACTACCACCCGCCTAAGCTGTCCCCCTCTGCGTCTCCACTGGTCTTGCGGATTCTAAATACCAACTACTTGACTGCAAGACCTGTACCATGCAAGAAAGAAAGGAAACCAAATATAACACAAAAGAGGCCAGCTTTCAAACTGGGATGTTGGAACATCCGTACGATGACAACAGGGATATCAGAGAACCTCCAAGACATCAGCTATACAAGAAAGACTGTCATCAACGACGAGTTTCTGAGACTACAGGTAGACATAGCCACCTAGCAAGAAATGCGCTAGATGACTCAGGCACGCTCAAGGAGAAAGACTACGCCTTCTGAAAAGGAAAGAGTGCTGAGGAGCAAACAGAACACAGAATCGGATTTGCAGTCAGGAACTCCATGCTGAAAGTGGTTGACCAAAGTGAAAACGGATCTTAACGCCTGTTGACTTTCCAACTCCATACTTATGATGGCCCAGTCACTCTTATTAGCGCCCATGCTTCTACCCTAAAATCTACACCAGGGTCAATGGACGAGTTCTATGTTAGTCTCAATGACACTATCAATAATACCCCTACCATATAAATCTGTGTCCTCCTTGGTGACTTCAATGCCAGGGTGGTTGCCAATCACGACTTTTGGCCTTCCTGCCTTCGACGTTTCGGACTGGGCAAAATCAACGAAAGTAGCAGCGGCTCTCGGAGCTTTCTCCCTATCATGGCCTCTGAGTGATCAAATTTTACCTCCAAACGAAGCTTCAACACAAAATGTCATGGATACATCCTCCATCAAAACACTTGCGCCAAATGGACATGGTCATTGTCAGACGAACAAGCCTCAAGTTCGTGCTTCTCACCCGCACATACCATAGTGCAGACTGTGACACAGACTACTCAATAACTTGTTGCAAGATAGGGCTACACAGCTTAAGAAGAACACCGTGCAAAACAACAGGGGAAACATCGCACTGACATCTCGAAGTTGGAGTACCCAGATTAAGTTGAGGAATTTGCCAAGTCCTTAAGAGATTCTCTGTCCAGAGACCAGCTGCACAACTCTGCCTCTTGAAAATGGGACAGTCACCGGGAGACCAATAAGAAAACAGCCCTAGCTACCTCTGGGAGGAAGACATTCAAGAACAACGACTGGTTTGAAGTCAAGTCTAGCGAGATGAACCGTGTTTTTGAAGCAAAGCATGCTGCCCTTATTGAAACCCAAGCGCTTAAACCTCATCATTCCTAAGAGAAAGTATGTAAGACTTTATCAAATACAAACAGGGGATGGACCAGCAAGCCAGAAATGTTATGAAGAAATGATAGAAAGCAAAGGAGCAAGGCAGAAACAAAGAGAGTGACAGAAAAGAGGAAATTGCTAGCACAGAATTTCCAGAGGGCGGGGATACTATATATACTGATAAAGACCCCTGCATCTCCACTGGAGGACTTCTTCAACTTATGCCGAACACAGACACAATTGTGGTCAGTAACATGGGAAACCGCGCAACATATGTCTGTCAAACATGTTAAAAGCACAACTGACATCATCAACCAGCCACCCTAGCTTTAAACCGACGCAGGCACCACATTCGTGACACTACCGCTCATTATCGCTGCACACATTCCACCCACTTCTTGCAGGCATCCTATCACACTCCATACAATGGTCGCCAGGTAACAACCCTTCAATGGAGAATAGCCATCGAATCATGCAAACTTGAGCTCCACATTATACGTAGTTATGGAGTAGGAGTTTGCATGAGAAGAATGCAGTTTCAAGTTGCCCCCTTCAGCCAGGCCCTGACCTAAATATTGTTGCTTAATCTGATAGCTCACAAAGCTGTCATCGCAAGAACAATAACAAAAATAAAACCTAAAAAAAAATATGTCTTACCACATGAAATGACATTAAATCTCTATGTAATTTTGTTCCCATGACAATCATGTACGTGTTAGCCAAATGTGTTTTCTTTTTTACTTGTAATTTTTTCGGATCCAGGTCCAAATTTGACACGAATCCATCGGTTTATAAAAAAAAATTAAAGTGAAAATGACCCCTAAGTGGCAGTGACTCCTACACCCTTTCACTCCTTTAAGTTAGTGGCGTGAAGGGGAGCTGATGGATAAGGTCACAGAGCGAAATGATTAATCATCATTAGACGATATTGGATCATTTCATCATTATATCAAAAACCCCCCTGATAGTCAATAGGATAATACTTTATAATACTCGTCTATGTCCGGGTTGAATTATATCTCCGCAACATCTGTATTTAATACTTCAAAGTGCACAAAATATGAAATTTGGACACGAACGCACGATATAACTTTCTCTTTTTCTGTCCCTTTCCAAACTGATCTACTTCATCCCTCAAATATTTGCAAGAAATCTTGTACAAATACAAGAGATGTATGTCAGAGTAAACATTACAGAAAACTTGGAAAAAGGCTGACGTTAGAGGAATCAGGACTTTGGGCACCTTTTTCAGAAAAAACAGTCATGCAATGCAATAACTCAAAACATTACGTGGTCGTCATTAACAGACAGAAACAGCGGTCGTCCATTGAGATCCCTTGAGGGTGGATCTGTTTATGTCAGCTGCTGCTCCTCATCAGCATCCCTCTTCGGCCTGAACAGGAAGAAATTGCCACAGCCGTCGCCAGAAGTGGACTGATCGTGTAAACGGGAAAACAAAGAAAAAAGAAGGAAAAGACGGCTTGCCCTAAATAATGTTTAAAACGAACAGTCAATGTTTTAATTACTTCAGATAGTTCTTCTAGGTACATAGAACACACGTGTGGAGTATAGTTTTTTCTTTGACACTGACTCTCTGCCCACTGATTCTACTTCACCTGCTATGTGCCATTTCAAAGATTGTGTTATCATTTGGCACCGAAAAATAAAACCTTCCATTACTGGTTGTTTCAAAGCTATCACGGAAATGAAAATCAACAGCACATGCTAAGTTATTATTGTATAACGCCATAGAAAAACATAAAACAATCATTAGAGTCATGGCCAACAGGCGCGACAATTAAATAGGGAAGACATTAGCCTTCAATCAGAAAGCCTACGTTTGATCCTGCCTGGGTAACTGCTGACTGATGAGTATATTTTGGAAATTTTTTGTATCTTCCAGGTCACAATGTGGGCAGACCTAATAGTGTATAAACCCCTTCAGTATGTATATGTACGCAGAATAGCATGTGTGAACGTTAAAGGTCTCCTTAGCCAGTCTAGTTTCCTGTGGCTTCTTGAGACACGGAAACACACAGTGTGTACACCCATCAAAACTAGAATACGCAGCCTGTGCAGCAACTAAGCGCTGCAAAGTGTTAACAACAAAAAAGTACTCTGATGAATAAAAAAAAAAAAAAAAAAAAAAACAACATGGCAACTGTTACTTCTTTCCCACCCATTTCTTTGGCACTTTGATAAAATTCACTGTGCCGTCTGGATGTAGAATAGAGAAAGTCCATTTCTGCACTATTAAAAAAACATGTTAGTGGAGTCAGCAAATTAAGAAAATCTGGCTTCTAAGCCAAAGTCCTTGCGATAGATGTTCGGAAGAGGAGGTTGATAAATACAGCTGCCCATAAACTCATGAAACAGCACTAGATATCTGAGAAGAAGAGGCCCAGAGCCCAAAAGGCAATGGCATAAACCGCTGAGGACTCTTGCAGTTGGGTCTGGTTGAAGAAAAAAAAATTACTTCAATAAAACTTTGTGTTCCTCTATGTGCAGCAGGTGTCTGACAACTAAGTGGTAAGACATTTGTCTCAAGTGTGATTTGACTTTGTGACACTTGACCACCTTGGACGCGTGTGTTCAAACTAGATAGAAGAAAGAATCTGTTTTGTCCAGATGGATTTTTAAAAGATGGCTACTGCAGAGTGGCTCCTGGGAATCATAACCTGGATATGGCTCGGTCCTCTTCAGGAGTTTAGGGTGGGGTAAACTTGTTTGTGGGAGGATTCTCCTCTGGGGATTTTCTCCTCCCCGCTCTTTCCAGAGTTTCTAGCTACCGCCATAGTTAAATACATGCAGGTTTGTTTATTCACTTATTTGTATGCTTGCTTGTTTTCTTGCTTGTTTTCAATTATCTGAAATATACCTCAGTGGTGTCTCAAAGTTCCGTCTTTAAGAAACGTACTGTTGAGCTACTTGCTATCTGCATAAGACCTCTACACCCTAAGCATTCTAGGCATTAATGACATTTCACAATATGAAAAAGAAACCAGATATAACAATCTTTACATCCTAGCAGAAGGCTTCATTCTATCTGTATCTTTTGTTAAGGGAACTTGGCAAAGTTCTATCGATAGCATAAAGAAAAGGCAGAAAAGCAAGAGGAAGAAGATGTGATGGAGGGGGGAGGAGGAGAAGCAGAAGCAGTAGCAGGCAGTAGAAGAAGTAGCAGTAGTAATAGCTATGTAGTTCGTGGCAATGATCTTTGGAAAGCAGTACGTCATTATTAGTGATAACCTTATACGCATTGATAATCAGATACATCTCATCGCCACATAAGCAGTTTCATTACAGGCTCATTCAAAGTAAAGCAAATAGAAACCAGAATCACATAAAATCACGAATGAGGACGCTTGTCTAATTAACGAAACAAATGTGCAGCCAAATGACCTTTGTCAGACGTACAAAAGAGACAATGAAGAAACAAATCCACAATACTGAACTGAAACAACAACATCAGAACAACAGTAACACCTGATATTTTGTTCAGCTCGAGAAAATCGATTCATATTTTCGGTAGACGTTCATAGAATCTACTAACGAAATACTAACAATGATAATGATAAGAAGTGAGAGAAGAAGTAGTCGAAGAAGTGAGAGAGAAGAATTCCAGTTGTATACATGTAGTTCAGACAGTCCATGTAATAAAACACACAAAATACGGGATGTTGCCATGATAATACATTAATGCAGTATATATGTAGTTGGATATGCACAATATATCAATGCAACATAAACATAGTTCATCAAAACTAACAACAGACTATGACATGAAATTCTATGAGCGGTAGCGATTCTTATCAGTAAACAAAGAATGAAAGAAAATGAAAAATGTATGAATCAACTGATAAGTACAATTACACACACACACACACACACACACACACAGACACGCACGCACGCACACACACACCCACCACCAACACACACCACCACCACCACCACCAACCAACAACAACAACAACAACAACACACAACACACACACACACACACACACACACACACACCACACACACACACACACACACACACACACACACATGTGCGCACTCGTACCCCACACATTCATTTCATGGAGAGGATTCTTGGATTAGGGCAGTAATGTTAACAACAACAGATACTAATACTACTACTATTGCTACCAAGACTACATAAGAAAAATAACTTTGCAAAATGAAATCCTTCTTTTATGTGAATCAGTCTAGGATTTGTATATCTATGAGTACACACACACACACACATACACACACACACACACACACACACACACACACACACACACACACACACACACACACATAGCACACGCACACACACACGCACACGCGCACACACACGACCATGTATCTTAAATGACTTTATAAAACACATTTTTAATTTACAGCACGAGTCAATTGTACCGCTGCCACTCCCTTAATGACAAATGTCGATGGACAGAACATAATAGGTGACGTGACTGTTAAATTGAAAATGATTAACCTGCAGAGAAGATGAACGTACCGGTGGGCATGTTATCCGATACTTCGCGATGCTTTTCTTTATGTTGCCGTTGGTACCTCATTAATAAGGCACGCCTTTATATCACGAAAGATGACAGCATCATTGTAAAATACGGTGATTAGCTGGTCGGAACCAGTCAATGGGGCGAAGTGGTTAGTGCACCAGACTACTCATTGGGATATCGTAGGTTCAAATCCTCACTAGCCATATAAAGAAGTGTTGTAGGATTTTATAAAGACTGTTGTTTGTTTGGTTGTTGTTTTTGTTGTTGTTGTTGTTTGTTTGTTTGTTTGTTTGTTTTTGCACCGACCTGTTCCAATCTAGACCTCTGTTTGCTATGACGCATCTGGAAGACTGGGACCACACAGTCGAGTCTCATCCAATTTACTGGTGGATCATTGAGGGTGTTGCTTAAAGTTTCTTGACCAACGTGAGTGCCTTTTTCACTTGGGCTTGGTCAACCCCAGGATAACTTATGATAGCAAAGGTACAGTGGATCTCAGTTCTGCTGTCTCAGTCCTAAATGGAACTCTACAGTATAGCATTATGATCACCACCCCTGTTAGCATGAAACCATTTGGGCATCAGAAAACTGCCAGAGTTGCCTTTTGCTCTGATCTTGTGATGACCTCAAAATTGTGGTACCCTCTTCTACTTCTGTGCCTGAGCTAAACACAAGTTGGGGTCTCGGGTGTCAGTGTTTTATGGAGATTGCTACTGGAAAACCATAGTGGCTGTTTCCCTATCAAGAGTCTCTGACTTGGTTTGGTTTGACAACTGAGGATTGCTGTCATTAGTGCACGGGTTAGTAGCCAGTGTCTTTAGTAAGTTAGATCAGATCAAGTTTATTCAACACCTGTGAAGTGACCCAGGAGCAGAGCAGAATCTCCTTTGGTGGGTTACTCATAGTGGTTTGACATTATGGGTTACAATGGGCTCTCATAGCATCGAGACATCGACTGAACAAACTTCAGGTTTGTGGGTGTTGATGAACCAGAACGAATGGCATGAGATTTATGCCTCTGAAGTGGAATAGAAGTTGTAACAGTAAAAAAAAAATAGCTGTTGGTCAGTTAACGTCTTGTGTCAAGGCACGAGTCTGCAGGATTCCCGCAAAATATTTGCCAGGGTCGCGTAAACAAAAGGTCGTTGCGCTGCGTGCCTGCACAAAACAATGAATGGAGAGTGCGTTTGAAAATCGGGAGCGCGCCTCGTTGTTGCCAAGGTGACACACTTTTCCGCTCTTCACGTTCAGACGACCACACACTTCTTAAGGATAAGCTGATTGGCCAGTCTTATCTACTTCGACTAATCAGCTGCTGTCACTTTAATCTTTTCTATCGGAAGTTCGTGACATCGATTCATCTCGAAAGTACTTCACTTGGCCTACACGTGTTTGCGAGTTTTCCATATGTGCGTGATTTCTCAGGAGAGAAAACAATTATGAAGAGGACTTTGCTAGATTTCTGGTTTACATCCTAGAAAATACAGATGGAGGTGGTGTTGAATGATGAAAAGTGTTGTGGAAAATCAAGATAAAGGTGGTGTTGCAATTCATATTATAGCAATAATATTTATGAGATGTTAAATCTTGATGTATAAATCAAATCAAAGATGAGGCTCCTTGTATACAAAATTACAAATGAAAACTATACGTCATTAATGATTTTCATTCATTTTCATTGTTTATGTAAGTTTATTTGTTCTTTATTTGCGTTACTTCTGCTGAAAATCGTTTTACTGTCTTTTGTTAAGTAACATTACTTCACTTTGACCCATTACTGGAACCCAGGGCCCCTTATCTCTTATATATATATATATATATATATATATATATATATAATATATATATATAAGTGGCCCTTGAACCTCTTATTTTCTGAAATCTTAGTAGTAGAAGTGACGGTGGGCTACGTTGATTTTTGGTTGACTATTAGCATGCTGGTTAAGTAGTTTGTCCGTTTAGTTCTTTAATTTATCCATATAAAGGATAATGAAAGTCATCAATGAGTTTGTAAATTAGACATTTAATCGGTTTGGTATGCTGATGGCAAGTTTGGCTGGGTTTTGTTGATGTTGTCGTTGTTTTGTTTAGCTTTGTTTTGTTTTGTTTTTCCTCTGCGGATCTGTCCTATCACATTTTTGTTTGTTCCATCGTTTGTTTGACTAATTGGTCGAATGTTTATGAATTAGCTTGTTTATTCGGCATTAGTAGTTTATTCCTTCTGTTAAGTAGTAGTTTCGTTTTTGAATAGCTGGACAGTAAAAAAAAATCAGGATAAAATCATGTTTCATTTCTTTCTCAAAAAGTGGTGGGTTATGCAACCTTTTCACGATAAAGCATGTGTTTTTCTTTTTAGTGCTGCTCACTAGAAAATATTTCATTTGATTTCATGTAAATGGACACAAAACGAAGTCAGTATTTATCAGGCTGTTCGTGTGTTCTAACACGGTGAAGGAAACTGAAGCTGGGCTCAGACTAATTGCAGTCACATTTAGTGCCAATGATCTATATGTAATGTAATGCAAACTAGTCCCCTTCTTATCATCTGAAGTTTTGGTGTTACTCAGAATGTAAAGACTCTATGGCCTGGCTTTGATCACTGTATGCAAAACACGCCATCGAGCACAACAAAGACGTTCCTTTTACAAAAAAAAAACACTTTCATCTTGTTGAATAATACGTTGGCAATCTTTAGTGATTACAAATGTTGTTGTTTTGAAAATTTAGAAATAGAGATATCCCAGAGATAGCTGGAACAACACCTGTCAACTATTACACCACACAACTGAGGATCGTGTCTTTTGGTCATTTAACCAGGCTATCAGTTAACCAGCCAACAGTTTGAGCTTACAACACCCGATGCTAAGGTTTCAGAGTCAGAGGATGATCAATGCAGATAGCAGGAGTGGCAGACACACCCCACATCTATATCATGTTTCTACACCAGGTTTCCGGTCAGGTTTCAGACCGTTGCTTCATTATTCTGACACACCTCCTGGCACAGGTGGACAGAAACACTAAAAATAAAGCACATTGTTGTTAATGTTTCCACAGTAATTAGCGAAACGTTTGTTTTGTTTTTTTAAGCGTTTAGACCATCTAAAAATCATCGATTTTGGTATATTAAGATTAAATATGAACATGTTAAATCCTTAACTGACAGGTTCACTCTGTAAGTGAGATGTTTATCTCAAAACAGACTCGTTCATTCGATGTTCATCTCATTCATTCGATGTTCATCCCATAAGACGCTTACTCATTTTAAATGTCTTTCAACAGCTGGCATATTCATGCCACAACAGACATGTTCATTCCAGAACAAAGCATTTACTTTATGCTCATTCTATGAATAACATGTTTATTCACTAAATGACGTGATCATTCCATAACTGACATGATTATTCCACAACTGACATGTTTATTATATAACTGACATGTTCATAACTGACATGCTTATTTCGTAACTGACATGTTCATTCCATAACTGGCATATTCATTTCATAACTGCCATGCTCCGTCCCTAACAGATATATTCATATCATCACCGACATATTCATTTCAAGACTGACATGCTCATTCATACGTAACAGATTCGTCCATAAACTGATATGCTCATGCTCATTCCACAAATAACATGTTTATTCAGTAACTGAGAAAGTTATTTTGAAACTGGCAGGTATATTCCAGAATTAACATGTTCAGTTTGTTACTGACATCTTCAGTGCATAATTGATACGTTTATTCCATGATTGCCATGTTCATTCCGTAATTGACATCTTTATTCCATGACTGTATGCTTCTTTTGAATTTGACACGTTTAATTTACGACTGGCGTGTTCAGTCTGTAACTGAAATAATTATTCCTTAATTGTCATGTACATTCTGCAACCAATATGTTCGTTTAGTGATAAATCAAATGTTCATTTCATAAATGACATGCTCATTTTGGTAGTTGATATATTTATCTGAGAATTTGACATATCTGTTCCTTGATTGATGTGTTCTTTCCATAACTGTCATGTTCATCCCATGACCAATATGCTCATCCCATAATTCGCATGTTCATTCTGAAACTGACATGCTCATATTATTGTTGGCATGTTTATTTCCGTAACTGACATGCTTATTCTATAGCGCACATGATCAGTACAAACCATACATGCTCTTTCCGTGATTGATATGTTCATTCCAAAACTTACACTTTATTCCATAACTGGCAAGTTCATTACATGATTGATATGTTTTCCCATAATTGATATGGTCATTTTATTATTGACACATTCATCCTATAACTGCTATTTTCATTCCAACCTCGGCATAGTCATAACGTAATTGGTAAGCTCATTCCATACTGGCATGTTCAGTCTATAATAGACATGTTCATTCTATACATGACATGTTCATTAAATAATTGACATGTTCATTCCGGACTTGATTTGACATGTTCATTTCATGCCACGTTAACCCTTCGACTTCTGCATCTGTCTTATGGAACACAGTTAAGTCGTTGGGTCATCATGGGGACAGTGAACACTTCAGAACTGAAT
>JAPXFY010000015.1:47195454-47212954 GCA_030674185.1 Monoplex corrugatus | reverse complement strand
GCTGTCAGAGGCGAGGGGATGGAGAATAATAACGATAGGAGCATGGCAAGCCCACTAAACATCAGGGATGTTTGTCCTGACGCGCAATTTCTTTTAAATTATAAAGGGAAAGGTAACGTTACATCTTTGCAAGTGGATGTATCAGACTGCGAACTTGTCTTCCAACAATCTTTCACAACACATCAAGGAGCAGTTTACGGGAAGTGTAACAACTCCACTACATATTGTTGTTTACACATTGAAGCACCAGATGGTATGATTGTAGTCACTCAAGCTCAACCCTTACCTGCTAATTCATCATGTGACTCCATTTGTGACACAACTTTATATCATGATTTATCTCGTCCAGGATCTGTATATTTAGGGAAACCTTTTTACCACAATGAATCACAAATCTTGTATCGCACGTACCGCCGTCCGTTTTTGTCCATCACAAATCATATGTACGTGGTGCACCGCGGCATGGCTGTTGTCAATCAGATACATTTTCGTATCTCAAAACGTGACCACTTAAATGTCGTGTACGCATCATCTCTCAATGGGCATGTAACGTCATCTCTTGAGATAGGGGTGCGCCCTCTGATCCAAGCTATTTGGACAAAAATAGACGTGCCTCCCAGCTATGTTATCATGGTCAGTTTCCAACAGATCTTTAAAGAGACTTTCAGACACTGCAGTGTTACCTATAGTTATACAGAGAGAAATAACACTGACACACGGTCTGTCAAAGTGTGCTATGAACATGACACTCCTGTTGAAGTTTACAGCACAGAAAGTATGCACGTAAAGGTGAACATACCGCAGGAATATCTGCCAAACCACATCCATGGTTATGGAAAGTTTAAAATGCTCTTTTCCTTTCATCTGGAGATTGAAAATATTTCTAGATTCACTACACGTCTGACAAAAAAATATGGATCCATTTCTCAAGACTATGACGAATGGTTTGATGCGTTCTTTCCTCATTTTAAGACAATTGAAGAAAGATCCATGGCAGTTGTCACTTCATTCAACTGTTCTGGGAATCACTACTCAGTCTTCCGCTTTCATCTAGAATGTAACCTGAAGCCAGAATGCCACGATGGTCAGGATGAAACAAAACATTGTCCATTCAGTAATCCTGGTTGTCATGGTCTGGTTGCTTCCCGCAACAAGTGTTTCAAATCCATAAGAGTAGACAACGAAATCTCTGGTAAACAAGCAGCAGTTGAATGCAAAAAAAATGGTGGGCTACTGGCTTCTGTCAAAACAGACGAGGAAGTGAAAGACCTTCTGCAGCTATTCGCAAACAGAACTTATTGGAGCTCACATGTTGGTTTATATTTCAGGTTGGCACTCTGCGCCGATCATGTACAGTAAATTTCGTAAATGGTCAGACAACACCATGATTTATAATATGAACCATCTCAAGCAAACTTACGTTCCTGAAAGGCAGATTATGACTGCGCATATTGGAATACGAGGACTGCATGACATTAATCCAATAACATTTCCATCTTCTACATATTCTATTTGTGAAATAAGGTCATCCACAAAACGATTACATGCAGTGAAAATGGTTGAGCTTTCTATGATAAAGTCATCTTTACCCCAAATGAAAAATCTGCAGGATACGTCTGTGTGTGTAGATGGTCACAGGACGCACACGTTTTTATTGTGTGAATCTAATAACCGATGCAGAATAAATGTAGTCCCACCACGCTGCATGCTTACACTAAAGACAAATGCCACTACCAATGGTCTTCACGTTGCATATCTAGTAACTACGTTCACTTGCAACGATGGCACCACAATAATGCCGTACACACTGCTTTGTGATTTCAGAGCAGATTGTCCTGATTCTAGTGATGAGTCATTCTGTTCACATTCTCCGTGTAACGGTTTTCTGTGCACCAACGGTGAGTGCGTACTGGCTAGCAAAGTTTGTAATGGATACTTGGACTGTCAGGATGAATCTGATGAAATGGAAAACTGTAAATTCAACACACCGTGGGTTACAAGAAGAACTTATCCAGATGTTCTATTTATAAACCAAGACGGCAAAGGCTTCAAATCACGCATAAAAACAAAGAAGATGGAGTTGTTTTTGATCAGTCTAGATGGAACAGGTTATTTTACCCAGCATAAGATGAAAACCAATGAGTCCTGTCCTGACACTCACTACCGCTGCACAACTGAATGGCTATACTGTCTTCCCGTGTACACGCGATGCAATGGATTTTATGACTGCATTGACCATGAAGATGAAGCCGGTTGTGAGTTTTTGACTTGTCCTGGTTTCTACCGATGTCGTGCTTCCAGTGTTTGTGTTCATGGAGATCATCTGTGTGATAGCTGGAGTCAGTGTCCACAACGTGATGATGAATGGTTATGTGACATGACCTGTCCTGAAGACTGTCTCTGCCTAGGTTACTCCTTTGTGTGTCCTCGGCCTTTCCCTGCACACCTTTACTTTCAGCTTCGTCAGTTGGATGCTACAGGCTCAGGGATGTTGCCATCATCTCTAACATACAACACATACCTGGTTTATCTGAAGTTAGAGCATTGTTCTCTTGATATTTTACGCATTGTGACCCTTCCGAACTTACTGTTCTTTGACATCAGCCACAACAAACTGGGAACTATCATGATAAATAGTTTCAGTAGATTACCTAAGTTAAAGACTCTTAAGTTAACAAACAATCCTTTAACTGCATTAGTAAGTGACTTACGTTCTCAGTCGCATAGTTCATTAATGCAACTGGACGTGTCTGAAACAAATATTGTATTCTTTGAAAGTGAAAATATTACTTACTTCCCCAATCTACGATATCTAAACATATCATATTCAGGGTTAGAACAAATAGGACGCAGAGGTTTACAAGGACTCTCAAGTCTTACCAAATTAGATTTAAGAGGAAACCAACTGAACAGCTTTCCATTAGATTTATTTTCAGACTTGAGTTCTTTGGGTAACATATTCTCGTCCAATTATAGACTTTGCTGCAAAAGCATACTGTCTGATCAACCAAAAGATGTGAACTGTTTTGCTCCAAATCCCTTGCTATCGTCATGCAAAAATATCCTGCGTTCAGGATTGTATCGGTTCATGTTTTGGATTTTTAGCATAATCTCAACTGTTGGTAATGTTTCATGCCTCATTTCGTACTGCCTTCGTAACAAGACCGTGCATGGAACCATTTTTACAATATTTATTGCAAATATGCACGTTGCTAACTTACTTATGGGTGTTCATACTAGCTTTATCACCATAGCTAACGAAGTATATCTTGGGAGGTATCTTCATCACGAACACATTTGGACAAAAAGCATGGCCTGCAAGGTGGCAGGGTTCGTGCTTCTTCTGGCAAATAAGGTATCTGTACTAATAACATTGTTCAGCTCGTTGGATCTTACCATTGTGTTGTGTTTTCCCTTGTGTTATGTGAGTTTTAATAAACAGTCTGCAGCAGCAGCTTGTGTTCTAACATGGCTTTTTGGACTTCTGTTGACAACACTTCATATTCTTTTTGGAATGTCACAACGCAGAATCCAGAGTCAGTTGGGTGCATGCCTTCATGGACAACTGCAGCAGTCTAACTTTACATACAACAGCATTTGGTTAAAATTTACCTTGGTTTTCGAGTGTATTATGTACACAATGATACTTTTTGGTCAGTTCATGATCTGTATGGCAATACCAAAATACCAAATGACAACTGATACCACGAAAAGAGCAGCATATAGTTCAGGCGGCCTGTTAAACAAAATAGTCGTCACTGACGCTGTTGTCTGGTTATCAATGGGTATAGTTAATGTATTTTCAATGGTTCGTGTCTCTTTCTCAGAGGAGATGATCGTGGCAGTGATTATTTTCATGATACCACTAAATTCAGCACTTAACCCTGTATTGAAGCTGTGGACAATCTTAGAACGTAGACACCAGGAAAGGACAGAACGACGACTTCTATGCCGCCTAAAAGCACGTTATTTGCGCATAAAATAGAATTAGATATGAGGAAACATGACTCAAGGGTATCAAACTAAGGTAGTTTACAACCAAATAAAGATGTGGGTGTGTGGTAAACGTATATACTCTCTCTCTCTCTCTCTCTCTCTCTCTCTCTCTCTCTCTCTCTCTCTCTCTCTCTCTCTCTCTATCTCTCTCTCTCTCTCTCTCTCTCTCTCTCTCTCTCTCTCTCTCCCTCCCTCTCTGTCTTTTTCTGTGCGCGCGCGCGCGCGTGTGTGTGTATGTGTTTAGTAAATATGTTAGTTGTTACTTACTAACGTGTTTAATTACTTGCCTATTTACTCAATACATGTACTTACTTATTTACATAGTTACGTACTGTCTATAATGCCAAAGCCATTAAGGCCTGGAAAGAACGTACTCCAGATCTGTTTGTTTGAGGCAGCCACTGCAGAGTAGTACCCTAAGTGTTTCAGTGTGTTAAACTTCCCTAGATGTTTTCGTGTCTTCCTCTCTTACGTTCTCCTTGTGGTGTCTGGCGATAGGCAGTCTGGGTGATATTATCCTGCTATATATCCATGACTTGCCCAATCCATTTCTATCGTCTTTCCATGATGACAGTTCCCATACTCTCTTCATTTTACGGATCAACAAATTGTTGATTAGATATTCAATTCAATTCAATTCATATTGCTTATAGCCCAGCCGACCACTAGAGCCATATCAGGGCTAACACCACGTCAAAAAGAAAAGAACAACCCGTTAAGATAAAAAAAACATTTAAAAACCATGCTCACCGTCAACCTTGCAAATCTAAAATGCCATTAAAGAAAAACACGTAAAATTACATCAAGTAATCGGACTGCTTGTTATCCTTGCACTCCAAAGGTAGTATCCGTTTCGCAGCTTTTTAATCGTTTTAGGGTTTCCTATTAGGGCTTGAAATCCCTTCTGTATGGCAAAGGGACTCAATTTCCAGATAGGTTTTTCTTCCTCAATGCCCGTCACCACTAGCCACGCTGCCCAAAAACCGGTTGCCTGTTTTGTTTTGTCCTCGGAATCAGAGTCAATTTCATTATCTCGTTTTGTTTTTTTGCTTGTTTTGTTTTGACATGAGCGTAGCCTCAACGATGGCAGAAATGACTCGGTCATCCCAGGAGAGCTGCCGTGCTGGGGAAGGGACAGTGGATGGCCAATCTCTAGGCGTCCGTCTGCCTGGAACCGTCGCGCATGAAACCAGACAGTGTACTTTCACGACTGACTATCGTACAGTCACTCATCCCCTCGCCAAGTACCTCAAGCTTGGGATTATGGGTTGCTTACGGCAACCACTCGTGAACATGACGATGGGCATGAAGAAAATGGAAATGAGGGTGGGACCACGCTTCGTCTCATCCCTCCCCCTTGACCTGTCCGACATGGGTAACCCTACCAGGGGCATTAATTTTATTATGTTGTTTAGAGTTCAATCCACGTCAACAGCCTTGGTTATCGGGACTGTCATTCAAAAAACACAAATCTTTTTACCAAGTAGCCCCCGTCGGCATAGCTCAAGGGATCACGGGGACCTCAAGCCCCCCGACCACGGCAAAGGTGGTGGTCCCGTCTGGGGGGTGGTTAGAGATGGTGAAGTGAGAGAAGATTTGCATGGTTCTCTTGGTGGTCTTTGTGAGTTTGATAAGGCAGCTTTCTGTCATCCTGCATCGTTGTGATCTGTAAAGTAGGATCAGTTCAGTTCATATTGCTTATAGTCCAGCCAACTACTAGAGCCATATCAGGGCTTAAACCACGTCAAAAAAAAAAGAAAAAAAAAAGAACAACCCGTTAAGATAAAAGACAACAATTAAAAACCACGCTCACCATTAACCTTGCAAATCTAAAATGCAATTAAAGAAAAACGGACGTAAAATCACATCAGGTGAAATCTATTGATCTCTTGTAAAAACTGGAAAATTGTATCAGGAGGGACGTCTCGTAAGAGGTTCGTTTAAGGAGTCAGCCATGTAGTGATTTTGTCTCACATCGTACAAGTTCCAGCATTCGAGGAGGAGATGTCCGATGCTCAACGGCTCATCACACGGAATACACCAAGGTATTTCTTCATTTTTCAAAAGGTACGAGTGAATGCAGGATATGTGACACGTGCGTAATCTACATAACACTTGTCTCTTTCTTATGGTTTCCTGCAGCAGACGGGAGAATCTCTTTCAGGCTAGGACGGATTTAGAAAAGTTTGTTATATGTCTGTTCATTCCAATCCTTCTGCCACAGATTTCTCCAGTAACTGTGTACTTTCGATTTGACATCTGTGTAAGTAAACAAAGATTTAGACATCTGTTCCATTGTGGCCTTCTTGGTCAGCCTTTTTCATTGCCTCCAATACCAACATGGCCAGGAATCCAGGCAAAACCAATCCTGTAACATTCATTTGTTAAAGTAGAAAACAGTTCGGAGAACTTCACAAGTTCAGGGTGACTAATGTTTCGGCAAACAATTGCCTGCAAAGCGGAAAGGGAATCAGAAAAAAATGAGAAACTCTGTGTTTGGATTTGGACACCATTTTTAGTGCCAAAACCAGAGCAGTCAGTTCAGCAATATAAACCAAACTTTCAAATTGACTATGTTTTGAAAATGCTCGATTGGGAATCTCTGAGCAGAAGGTAGTAGCAGCAATAACTTCATCACACTTGGATCCATCGGTGAAGATTCTGTGGGATGACGGAGATTTCTCACATAGTTCCGCATAAAACGATTTGTACGCCAGTGCAATGGTATTGTCTTTACGGAAGGAAGTAGGATCAGAACAAACCCTCTCGGTGTTTTCAATGTCCATGGTGGGCTATCTGGAAACTTCGAGAAGTCGTTCACAACTGCTAAATTTATAACCAGCCTTTTCCACATGGGGACCGATACGGAGTCCTAAAGGACACACTTTCGGTTGTTTTACAAATTCACTTTCAAATCTGGGGTTGAAGATACAGTCGTACGCTGGATTTTCCGGTTCAGAGAACAGTTTCTCAGGGAGGGCTCCCCTGCCTCCGCGTACAAACTATACACAGGAGTTTTTTTCTGAATGCACCAAGACACAGGCGCAGCCCTTGATGGTGAATGGGATCTAATGCCTTTAGGTACGACAGTCTCGCAGACCCATATACTACGCAGCCATAGTCAAGTTTAGATCGAATTAAAGCTCTGTACAGGTGTAGTAGCGTTTTCTTGTCGGTACCCTAATCTGCATGAGCTACAATTCGAAGAATATTCAGAGCTTTCTGGTAAGAGGTTTTCAGATGTTGGATATGACTGAGAAAGTTCAACTTTTCATCAAAGATTAAGCCCAGAAATGTAGTTTCTTTTACAGCTGGAAAGATGCACTTTCCGAGACGAATTTCTGGAGCGGCAAAAAACTGTCTCAGATTATGAATGTGGATACACTGTGTTTTGGTCGTTGAAAAAGTAAAGCCGTTTGTCTACGCCCACTGTTGGATCTTATCTACGCACAGCCGCAGCCGCCGTTGAAAGCCTTCATAGAAACGTCGACTTGTGTTAACTGCAAAATCGTCCACAAACAGGGAACAGTCCGAGCCCTGCTGTACACACTTGACTATGTTCTTGATCTTGATACTGAACAGCGCAGGAGAGAGAATGCTTCTTTGTGATACACCCAGCTCTTGCTCATGGATGTCTGATAGTCGATCGGCCAAAACATTTTGGATAAACACAGGTAGGTGACCTCGAAAACCCAATTCGTGTAGATCCATAAGAATTCCTGATTTCCAAGTGGTACCATATGCTTTCTCCAAATCAAATAAGATAGCCACTACATGCCGTTTCTTCAGAACAGCATTACGAATGATCATTTCAAGACGAATTAAATGATCTACTGTGGAATGGTGCATGCGAAAACCGTGTTGTTCTTTACCCAAGATGCCGTCATTGACCAATTTCCATATCAGTCTCTTATTGATCATTTTTTCCATCACTTTGCAACGACAGCTGACTAGGGATACTGGCTGATAATTGGATGGATTGGATAGACCATTTGCAGGTTTAGGTATAAGGACGATCAGGGCTTTCCGCCATGAGAGAGGAAAGAATCCTGTCGTCCATGTGTAATTGTACACTTTCAACAGAATTTCCAAACCCTTTTTCGGGAGATGCTTCACCAGTTTGTAATGAGCTTCATTTAAGCCAGGAGAAGAGTCAGAGCAAGTCAGAAGAGTATCTTCTAATTCTCCTAACGTCAGTGGAAGACTGTACTCTTCCGTGTTATCAGAGACGAAGTTACAGGCTCTTTTCTCTTTGCTCAAAGGAGCGGTCATCTGACTAGAATGCAATATAACCACCGGGATGACGGTGCATTTATCAAACGGATGCCTGTTTTAAGACTAGAGAAAGACCAAAGAAGGCGGTTCAATCAAAAACGTAAAGATGACCTCGACCTCTTTAGGTCTTCCAGCTTGCCATAAACTACAAACTGTCTCTCTGCTACACGCACGGATGTGCGATGGGATAGGTGAAGGACAAAACAAATCATCATCTTCATCCCCATCAGTCAAATTTCCCAATACTCTGAGGCTCCTCGTGCCATAATGGCATCAGTTTCACCTGTCTTTTTTATTTGACTGGGATAACTTCAAATCTTGTCTTTAAAACCATTCGATTGGGAGGGCTGGTGGCAATAGGTGATGGGCATCTGCATAGAGCTGGAGGGGCTGGATACACACATTTAGCAATGGGGACCACAGGCATGACTGGATCGTTTCATATATGTCGGGTTGCAGTCGTCTGGGTGCTAGTTCAGTTCTTGCCAGGCTTTGATGGGTATCGTTTCAAAACCAAGGTTGGTTTCGTGGCCTACATGGTTGCCTTGGTTACAGGTGGAATTTCGGGAAATGCTCTCTTGGTGGTCAAGGGAGTCTAATTTCTGTTTGGGAATTTTTTTTTTTTTGGTAGGGCTTGTTTCCCTTGCTGTGTGCCTCATGTCTGTGAGGGTTAATCTGTAGGTCTGTGTTTCAAGGAGCGAGTCACTCTCTGCTTCTGTTGGACCTGTGAATCACGCTTTACATGCGAATTCGGTGGATTGTGGGGCCAACCTGAGTTCAGGTCTGATTTTGAGTTTTCGTTATACTGACTTGGAAATTTTAGTCAGTCGGTCGAATAGCTGTGTTGCTGGAAGAGTGTTAGTCCCTTTTCCTTCGAGATAACCTTGTTACTCGGTAACAGGTTATAAGTGAACTTATGATTTAGCTCTGGTTCACTTCCGAGATAATTCTACATCTTCTATGTTCACCCCGTAGACACGTTGAGTGAATTTGGCAAGCGTGATGTGGCGTTTGTACCCGTTTGTGCTGTTTCCGTGCTGTTAAATCTCTATGTCGGCTTGAGTAGCAGACAATAATTCTGGTGGAGACCAGTGCAGTTTCTGCGACTCTGTTGTAGAGGTGACTCGCCTTTTTTTGGACCAGTCCCGGGTTACCAGTCCTGAACTGTGTTCTTTGCATGCTGTTATTCCAGCAGTCTGATTTGAAAACGTTTATCACGCAACCTCTACAGCACAGAATCCACTCTCGACTACCTTTCATCAGATCTCCATGGGAAGCACTGGCGACTCAGGGTGACTGCAGTTGCCTGCGGCGCGTGTGAGGAAAGAAGTCCTTTGGTTCTTCTTCGAGCTCCGTGAGAAGAGTCACCAATTACACGGGTGGGATCAGGGATTTTCGTCCTTGTGCGTCTTGTTGTGTTGCTGCAATTCCTGGCCATCGGCGTTTGGTCAAATAATGGCCTAGGAGGGTGTGGTGGCGTCTGTGGACCTAATGTGTGTGTGCGTTGTTATGGGTATTGGAATTGTTACCTTCGTGTATTCATAACCTTTTGTCAGGGCTAAGTTTAATCATTTACCTTGCTTTGTGCAACGTGATGGTTACTTATACGTGATTTTAAGTTCATTTCGGTTGACAGTTCAACAAATTTTCAAGGGTTTATGTTTTTTTCATATAATAGTGCCCTTAAATCTTTGAGATGCCCCGTGTATGATTTTGTGTGTATTTCTTGAGATAACCCATGGATGACGTTTTGTGCAATGTAACTGTTTGAGATGCACCGGGGATGATTTAGACCTTTTGAGATGCACCATGACTGATTTTGAGTATCTGAGATGCGCCGTAAATGATATTTTTCGTGTGTATGTGTCCAGTGAATAATTTTGTTTAATTTAAGATGTATGTTAATGTAATCTGTGAACTCCTGTACAGTTGGATGACAGCTATCAAATATGGTGGAATGAAAAAAATAGTTTTCTTGACCATTACTGTGTGTTGGGGAGATAAGTAATTAGGCCTGTAAATTTTGTCTATCCCTCTTAGCAAGATCAGGTCTTAGCGAGCCTGACAATAACCATTGAGCTAAAATCCAGTCAAATGTTAGCATTATCACGACACATCACTTACATCTCTCATAAACCCTTAAGTTCAGGAAACAACAAGTTAGAAATGAACGTATATTTTTTTTAAGTAGATCTATTGTAACATACAACAATTTTAAATTCTCTGTTATTTGGGTTCATGTTCATACTGCTTATAGCCCAGCCAACTGCTAGAGACATCTCAGGGCTAACACTACATCAAAAACGACAAAGAGGTTAAGACAAAAGACCACAGTAAAAAAGCATGCTCAGTGGTAACTTTGCAATTCTAAAATCCAATTAAAGAAAAACATAGATATAAAATCGTGTCCAGTGAAATAGTATCGTGGTATTCAGTAAGTAGAGCCTCAAATCGGATCCTTTAGTCCATGTGTGATTTAAGGGAGTCACTGTCAGAGTTTCAGCTTGCATAAGAAGTGTGCCTTAAATGATTTCAATCCTTTTCATTGTGTTCTACATTTAAAGTGCGAAATCGTATTCGCAAACCACATCTGCATAATGTTCTAATCTTTATCAGGATTACCAAGGACCACTATGTGGACCGACCTTGCCCTCCATATGACCTCATCATCTAGTGGGTACGTCACCATGTACTTGAAGGACTATAATCCCAAGGCCTATTTTGCGCAAAAGACTATTTCTGTTCCCGCTAATCATTCTATTATGATAAGTATTCAGAAATTTCGATTTTGGGAATTTGACAGTAACCCTGGACTAGAACTGTACTGTCGTAATACTGACGGGTTTATCAATAGTCTTTGGACAGAGACTAACCATGCCTATACCTCAGCCCTGTTGTACAAAACGTCAGTTATCATCATTCAAGTTTGGAGCAGATACTGTGTGACTTCAGGCTGCTTCAAAGTGACATTTTCCTTCCATGCTGAAAACCAAACGCCCATAAAGCTATCCGATGGCTTTTTTAACTGTTCAGCAAAGGACTACATAAAGTTTAAGCCACACTTGGATTGTAACTTAAAGCTAGAATGTGAAGATGGACGAGATGAAACAGAACACTGCCCCTTTAGCAACTCTGTATGTAAGGGTTTAATTGTATTTGACAATAACTGCTACAAATTTGTGAGCAATATGGCCAACCGAAGCGATGATGCGCATTCACATAATGACCTCAAGAGACACTGTGCTTCACTGGGAGGGTATATAGGATTCCCTGTGCACTATTCTAGCCCTTTTGAGAAGCTTAATGATTTGACAAACATGCTTCTTTTTAATGTCAAACATACCTTTGTGACTGGTTTCCGTTATGGCAACGTCACACTGCCAAGTATGTATAGAGGAAGTTTAGTAAATGCGGACAAGTCTGTGCTTCACCATCCTATTTTCCAGATATCTCACATCACAATCACAGACATAGGAAGAAAACAATGCATTCTTAATATACATTATGTTTACACGATTATTTCTTGTGAGTATGAAGATACGTTTAACGCATTTTGTACATTCACGATAAAAGAAACGTCAGATGGTATTAAAATACCGAATGTAACATTCACAACCGGCGAAAAACAGCAATACCTTACCAGGTGCCAAACAGGTCACCTTACACACATATTTTTGTCATGTGGTCCACAAAATGTATGTGATAATAGTGATCAGTCATCTTGCTACTTCTCAGTTGAACAGCCCTACAGAAGTACTGCAGCTGAGGTAAAAGGCAGACATTTTACCTTCCCTGTTGTAACGTTTGTATGTGATAGTGAGCTCACAAAAATGTCATACACATTTGTATGTGATTATAGACATGATTGTCGAGATAAAAGTGATGAATCCTTCTGCAGATACCAGGCTTGTAATAGTGATGTTTATACATGCGCTAATGGCCAATGTGTGCCTTATGATAAAATATGTAACATTATCGCTGACTGTCTCGACAATTCTGATGAGGAGGGCTGTATCGGAATGAAATACGTTTTAAGAAGATTGCCATTTTTAGTACCAGCTTCATCTCCGGTTCTGATTGATTTTGATGGAATCGGCTCTTTCAGTGTTCGTAAAATGCAATTAAACGAGTCTTGTCCTGATACACACTATCGTTGCCCCGGTAAGTTCAACGACTGTCTGCCAGTTTACACACGATGTAATGGACTATACGACTGCATCGATCATGACGACGAACAGGAATGTGAAAAAATATCATGTCCAGGATTTTTCCGATGCCGAGCTTCCAAAATGTGTGTCCATGGTGATCATTTGTGTGATGGCTGGCCTCACTGTCCACTGCATGATGATGAGCTGTTGTGTAACCTAACCTGTCCCGTCAGCTGTCTGTGTCATGGTTTTGCTTTTCTTTGCCACCAAAAATTTACTAGTGAACACGTCCTGCAGCTCAGATATGTAGACGCAACAGGCTCTGGAATGGCACTGTCTGATTTCAGAAACAGTTGGTATCTTGTCAGCTTGACTCTTGCACATTGTAATATGCACTCCCTTGTTGAGGTGAAGTTGTATAACTTACAACTCCTTAATCTCTATGGAAACAAACTGCGTCAAGTCAATATAACCATATTCACACATTTAATCAATCTTCAAACACTGTCAATGGCAAATAATCCTTTAACTGCACTCTGGGGAGATGCATCATATACTATCCAGCAAACCTTGCTCAGAACTATTGACTTATCATTTACTAAACTAACAGTATTTGACAGTCAGATCCTATCAAATGTTTTGTACTTGCAAAAACTAAATCTATCTTTCACCACCATTCACACTATTCTGAAAATGGTTTTCGTTTCACACCTCGACTAACTGAACTGTATATGCAAAACACACCCGTTAAATCATTCCCAGCAGACGTATTCATACATCTGTCACATCTACACATTTTGAAGGCACAAAATTATAAACTGTGTTGTAGTGAAATACTCCCAAGTCATTTTGAAGAGAATTTTTGCTATGCACCAAAGGACGAAATTTCATCATGCAAAGATTTATTGCAGTCAGGGACTTACCGAGGATTTTTGTGGCTGATAAGTTGCCTGTCGTTGACTGGTAACATGTTTTGTTTTGTTGTGCGTTTGTGTGTGCTAAAGGTGACCACAATGAGTGGGTTCAGTGTGTTTGTCACCAACTTAAATATGGCTGACTTTCTGATGGGTGTGTATGTCACCATTGTCGGAGTGGCTGATGTGACATATCGTGGCAGATACCTCAACAATGATGATATGTGGAAGAACAGCGTTGCTTGTAAAGTGGCCGGATGCTTATCAATGTTGTCTAGTGAAGTATCTGCCATGATTATTGGGTTGATCACGTTGGATCGCTTCATGGTTTTTCGTTTTCCTTTCAGCAACCTCAGATTTAGTAGAAATTCTTCATTAGCCATCTGCCTTGTGTGGTGTTTTGGTAGCATTCTTGCTGTATTTCCATTGCTGCCAGTCTCGTCACACTGGGAATTCTACAGCCAGACAGGCATTTGCATCCCACTTCCAGTCACGAGGCAAGACTTCAAAGGACGATTGTATTCTTTTAGCGTGTTGATTGTGTTTAATTTTGTATTATTCATATTTATCTCTGTGGGTCAAGCGTTTATTTACATTTCAATACAGAAAAACACCTTAAAATCTAACACAACTAAAGTATCAAAAGATATGTCTATAGCTCGGCGACTGATTTCTGTGGTTTTAACAGACTTCCTGTGCTGGTTTCCCATTGGGATGTGTGGGTTTCTGGCATTGGCTGGTACACCCATACCTGGGGAGGTGAATGTAGCTTTGGCCATTTTTGTACTGCCTCTAAACTCTGGCCTAAATCCATTTGTATACACGATGAACACACTGGTTATGAAACGAAGGAAATTACAAGAAGAAAAGCTTTTAAAATGGATGGAATCCCATACTGACCTGTTTCAAATCTGAGAGCAGAGAATAGAACATGGATGAACAAAAGGGTTCTGGTCTATTTGTCTTCTCTCCTTTCATTTGGCATTGTTTGATTGTTGACTTGCATGGATATGTGATGATTGATATTTGTTTTATCTCTTTTTTACCGTTTATTTATAAATGTATATAAAATTATGTGTATTTACAAACACATTGGATACTTAGATTTATTGTAATTTTCATTTTTATTTAAAACCCAGCCGACTGCATAGAGCCATGTCAGGGCTATAACTGTTTCAAACCATACACAATACTTCAACAGGAAATACTGAAAACAAAAGTATGTGCACATCAATGCATTCGCTCAAATAATCTAAGGAGATGCCCTGAAGTTGACCACAAGCTCTAATTTATCACACAGAGGATTTCAAAAACATATCTGAATACAAATTCAATTATAACTAAGGACACAAAAACATGTAAAAATGGGCATAAATTACCACCAATTGCTTCCACATACCTCATTTCTCTAGAGCCAAAAATGCACTCAACACATGTACCCAACTATCAGTCCTAAGAGAAAGTAGTAAAGACTTTATCAAATACATTCAGGAGAATGGACCAGAAAGACAGAAAGTGATAGGAAGAAATGACAAAGCAAAAGAACAAGGCAAACACAAAGAGAGTGACAGGAAAGAGGAATTTTCTAGCCCATAATTTCCAGGAAGTAAAGATGTTTGTTATATTGAAAGAGCCCCTGGCATCCCCACAGGAGAGTACGTCGCCATTCCCCATCCTCATTAATTTTGAAGTCACTGAGCTTTACATATAATTATACATTTAGCAGAGCACGGAAAACTCCAGCTGACAGGTAAGCTGACAATATGCCACTATTATTTTAACCACCGTCTGCACTTTGAATTAATGTGCATGTTGAGTGTTTTCTTGTTTCCATAAACTACCAGCCACACACAGGATTTTACAGGATTTATAACATGATATGTTGTATCCTGCATGAGGGTTTAGGCTTTGGCAGACCTGCATACGTATTGACCCAGAGGATTTGAAATATCTCCACCCTTCACAAGCTACGCAGGTTTAAGGGATTTGGCAACTTATGCACAACACAGCAGACACGGGATTATCTAATAACAAACCAACATACAAACACGCATTAACGGTTTGCTGTATAAACGATTACAAATCGATGAACAGCGTATATTTCAAACATCAGTCAGCATTAAAACCAGATGGTCAACAATACACAGATTCATCACCATTATCATAATCATAATGGTGAATCTATCTTTTCTTGTTGAAATTATATCATTCTTCTGCTCTTCCGTCCCCATCCAGACTGCAAAATTGTCTAATACTTTTTCCTGGGTCTACCTGGTGCTCTTTCCCCCTCCAGCTTTCCTGTGCTTAAATTTCTCTTGCCTTAAAAAAAATTCCATAAACGTTGCTTCCCTTTCCAAAATCTTCAGTAATGTTCTTTTTTGCATTTCCTGTTTTCAAGACTCTCATGTGTTTTCACTGCTGTCCATGAATCTCTTAACATTCTCAGAAACTACATTTTAACTGTCTCAACCTTGTTTTAATTTTGCTTATTGATTGCCCAGGCTTTGCATCTGTACAGTACTGATGGTACTACATCATACTAAACAGCAATCTTCGTAATGTTAATTTTTAGGTATCTGTCAGTAAGAGCGCTTTCATTTCCTTGTAAGCTGTTTTAGTTTGGCCAATTCTGCTGGATATTCCTAATGTACATATGTCGTCTAGAGAAATGACTTCCCAGATATTTTAAGTTATCAACTCGTCACAATGTTGTACAATTTGCTGTAATTTTACATGAGGGAATTTCTTGATTTTCATTATCATCATGACTTCAGTCTTCTTACCATCTAGCCCTAGTCCTTTCATCTGCTTTCCTCTTCTATATAGTCACAAGGACTTTATATCGTTGCTTTTCATTTTCTGCAATTCGGTGCCATCTGCATAGCAAAGATTATCATTTTTCTCCAGCCTTTAACCTAAAGCAATGTACAGAAATATCACTGAAGACCCTTTTGACGATGACAGAAGGAACACACTAAGAAGAACGTTCAGCAACCACTAATAATGAAAGATGAAGTTACAGGAGTGATGAAAATGATAAAACAGAGAAAAGACCTTGGATAAGACGATGTTACTATAGAAAATATTAAGGCTATAGATGAATATGGTATTGAAAAAGTAACAGTTTTCTAAATTAAATTTATGATAACAGAAAAAAAAATGCGTAAAGATATTGTAACGGCAGTTTTGTTCATCTTTTTTATTTTTTCCCTTTTCTTCTCGTTTGGGGACAGGGGTGTTTGGTTGAGTCAGTGTGTGGTGGAGTCTTGGCCAACTGGGTCAAAACTCACCTGTCCGGTTACGGTTTACCTGTGCCTGTGCCTGTGTTTTTATGTGATTTTTGTAACTTGGCTGTAAATTGATGTTTCGCCCAACCCGTGTTTATGCCCTAAGTTATGGTGTACGTGGGTCTGGTGTGTGTAAACTTTTGTGTTTTTGGTGCTGGTTTCTGTGAACAGGATTCTGTGTGAGCTTGTTTGTTGGCTTAAAAAAAGGGTTTGGGGTGTTAGAGTCAGTTGGTGTTCGGTGACCCTCTGCTACATATGGTTTGCAGTTGAGTGGATAGGGCCAGTTTCTGGTCAGAGTCACCACTTATAAATGGATTTCATGTCCTAGAAGGAATTTAGAGGTCTATGTTTGTTGGCATGTGACCAGGAGTGAGTTGACGCCTGTTTTTCCTCTGCTACAGTCGGTATGCGGCGGGTACCGTGGTCATACATTTCAAATTTTTGTCAACGTGGTTATATGAAGTCTAGCGTGGCTGTGTCTTTGTTGGCATGTTACCAGGAGTTAATCTATGCCTGTTTTTCCTCTGTTACAGTCGGTATGCGGTGGGTGCAGTGGTCAGTTATTCAATTTTTGTCAACATTATCATATGGAAGTCTGGAGTGTAGGTGTCGTTGTCAGGCATGTAACTAGCAGTGAATAGTTGTCTGCTCTCCTTTGCTGAAGTTGATGTGTGGTTGGTGGTTAGGTTGGGTATTGGTAGCTTGATTTGTCGATATATTTATATGCAAATAAGTTTTGCTGCCGTGTCTAATCGTAGCTGTTTATATACCAATGGGACAGTAGGGGAGGTTGTGTTCTTAGTTTCGCCAGCATGAGGGGAGAAGATCACCAGTGTCCTGCTCCAGTTATCGTTGCTGTCCATGTTGGTCCTGGCTCTAC
>JAPXFY010000015.1:47185454-47190454 GCA_030674185.1 Monoplex corrugatus | reverse complement strand
GTGTTTAATTGCCAACAGCACCCGGTGTTTCCAGGCGGTAACCCATTCAAAACAGCATTCCAGAAGATGACAAGCATTCTTACCAACACATGCCTATCAATTAACATCAGGAAGAGAGTTCTTGAATGTTATATAGAACCAATACTGTTGTACGAATGCGAGGCGTGGACAATCAACAAGCAAAGCCAGAACAGGATTGAGGCAGCCGAGATGTGGTTTCTAAGAAGAATGTTGAGAGTTCTATGGACAGCAAAGAAAACAAACAAGACAGTCTTGATGGAGGCAGACACAAGTAGATCACTCATAAGGAAGATTAGGAAAAGACAGGCAACATTTCTATGCCATTTTATGAGGAAGGGGGATTTGGAGCACCTGGTCACAACGGGAAAACTGGAAGGAAGAGAGCACCAGGTAGACCCAGGGAGAAAATGCTGGACGGACTTGCAGAGTGGCTGGGGACGAGGAGGGTGGGGGAGATGCTAGAGCAACGAGATAATAGTAATAATAATAATAATGATAATAATAATATTATTAATAATAATATTCATTTGTATAGCGCATATTCCATATAAAAACATGCTCACCAGCGCTTTACATTTCGCAAAAAATGGCAAATGGTGATAAAAAAATGTTCACAATTACATACACAATAAGAAAACAACAAACATTAAAGCTATACAAGTAAGAAGACACATAAGAAACCACAGAATATTAAAATTTAAACACTGACTTATGTAAAAAAACAACAACAGATTTTTCATATGAATAAAGAGGCATACTGCGTGCGTAAGTGTGTGTGTGTGTGTGTACGTGTGTGTGCGTGTGTGTGTGCGCGCGTGCGCATCGCTATGCGCGCGTGTGTGTGTAAGAATATGTGTGTATGTGTGTAGAGACAGATGGAAGTCCATGATTGCCAACGCCATGCGGCAGGGCACCTGATGACGATGATGAACCCATCCAAGTACTAACCGGGCCTGATGTTGCTTAACTTCAACGATCGGACGAAATTCACCAGAGCAAACAACCACCAGCAATGACCAAACCTCCAGGACACAAAGCATGCGCAAACTGAAAGAGGGAATGCAGGACGGGAGTAGGGCGTGTGACCCCTGACCCAATTCTCATTCCCCCTCCCCTTTATTTTGCGCGTACGCACACACACACACACACACACACACACACACACACACACACACACACACACACACACACACACACACACACACACACACTCACTCACTCTCTCACTCTCATTCATTCTCTCACTCACTCACCGTCTCACTCACTGTCACACACACACACACACACACACACACACACACACACACACACACACACACACACACACACACACAACACACACACACACACACACACGGAGGATGCTGAGCTAGGATACACTCAAGTCCGTTCGACGAAAAACCCTTGACCCAAGTTGTCATCATCTCCCGTCATATACATTATCTCTTTTTTCTTTTTTTTTCCCCCTTTTGTTGTTATTGTTCTTCTTGTGGTTTGTCCAAGACATCAGAAAGGCAAGACGGCTAACTGGGCCTCAAGGGGAGCGACCTGGGAAATGAACCTACCTCCCTAATAGTTTCTTTTTCATTTTTTTTTTCTGCTAGGGCAGCCTGTCTTCACGATTTTCAGCTGTCTTGGGACCTTTAGCATGCGCAGGCCAGAAGACACAGGGGTCCGACTTGTTTTTCGTCACCGACTTGATTTGACGTAAAATACTGGTTTAAATCTATTACAACGAATGTTAAGCTTATAATCATGAGTCCTGTTACCTTCCTGTATTTCACTGTTTACTTAAGCTTTTAAAGTTTTGTATGTTTATCATCGTGAGAATGTGTCACAATGTTAAAACTACCACGAGGCTGGCTAGCGGCCAAGAACCCCCGGGAGAGCTGGACTGCAGACAGTTTTCATATAAGACTGATAACAATGGAAAGAGACTATTCAGCATCAGAGTCGTACGTATGGCAACGTTTGTAGCGATAATCTCAAATATAAAACACGTTTATCAACAAGCAGATAACATCTTTTAAACACGTCTATTCGGAAAAAAAGAAACAGCATACTTCGACATTCAGTTCATTTATAGGTCGAATTAATGAATATGGCTGAAAAGTACAGTCTGTGTTGTGACATATACGTGTTGGATTATTTTTTTAAGTTCACTGTGTTGGATCAGTTTTTAAGTTCAGTTTCAGTTTTTTTTCAAAATAGCGTCTCTGCACTATGAATGAATTCCCTGTGCACTCATGTGCAGATCCCAAGAGATGTTGAAAATACAAAATAATCATGGGATTACCCATAAGCCTGCACAAAAACACGACTCGCTTTCAACAACAACGACGACGACGACAACAACAGCAAGAGCAACAACAACAACAATCGCCTAAAGAAACATGAAAACACACATCCACCCCCACCCCCACACAACTGTCCACATAAATGCAAAATAAAATATCCAGTCCCAATAAACACAAATCCAAAATACTGTCCTCATTTTATTCATTAATCCATCGTTCCCTCTCTAAAGCTTATCAACCCTCGCCATCTCCTTCGCATTCTGAGATTGGTTTTAGAGAAAATAGGGAAGATTGCTGATGTAAAAAGCAGCAGGGAGGGAACTGTTAGCCCCAACGATGGAACGACAGCTCATTGCAATTTCTGAATCTGAAAAAAAAAAATAACATATAGTGTTAAACGGCTTCAGAACTCGCGTGTTCACACACACACACATACACACACACACACACGCACACACACGCACACACACACACACACGCACGCACGCACGCACACATATAATTATATATACATATGTGTATATAGATATATATATATATATATATATATAATGTGTATGTATATATATACATATATGTATGTATGTGTATATATATATGTTGTTATGTTGTTGTTTTCGATCGCATGAGTGGGATCCCCGTCTGCCGCGGTAAGCAAGCCAGGTTATCCAGACCTGCCACTTAGCCACTTAGCCACTCGCAAATCGCCTTAGGACTCCAGTTTTACAGTAATGATGCCTTGACTTGCGCGTGAATTGGATTATAGTGAGGGAGAGTTGCGCAGATCGTCAACCTCACTCTCTCGTCCCGAACCATCGTGATCCAGTGGCAAGACATGATCAAGACGACTGGCGATGGGTAGGGATGCAGTGGATGGCCAGTGTCCTATTGTGCCTCACAATGCCCTGTTGACGCTCCACAGGAGTAGTTTCTTCCGCGCAGTCCGCCATATGTAGACTTTAGTTTTCGTACAATACAACACACAAGTTCCAAAACCTTGAGTTCAGTTTCTGAGTTTTTAATAACTCCAGACAGACGAACTGTACCAGCTGAGAAAACCAACAGTTACTACTTAACAACAACAAAAAGGGAAGGCACTCTGTCACATGACAACGGAAAAAGATAACTCCAAAAACAAATATGGATGAACTATGCTTTGTGGAAGCCACTGTAGTCGATACAAGACTTTGAAGAGACTAGGTAGACAAGCCCTAGCGAATCACAATAAGGGTAATATATCCACCCCATAGAATATAAAAGAACTTACACTCTATGCCCCACCCTCACTCCATTCACACATCCCCACCCCCTTTTTTTCTTCTTTTTTGTTCCGAATGGGAGACGTTTTCTAAAAGTGTTATGACAGACTTTACGTCATTGTATGATGACGTCACTTATCTCTGTTACGATTCCTGCCTGCTGGAACTCTCTGTCGGCTTCTTTCATCACGATAACTTCAAGTCTTGGAACTATGGTGCCAAAAACAAAACTTCCTATCAGACACGAACTCACTGAAGATCGTCACATGAAAAATGTACACACTGGTGAAGTGACTTCATTTCTCTCGGGGGCTGTTGACGAAACGCGAACTATATCTTAATCAACGTGACACTGTGTCTTCATCTTACACAGGTACAAAACTGCTAGCACAGGAAAGCTAGAAAGGCGAAAAGAAACTTGGATAATATGTATATATATGTTGTATACATACACACACATTTGCATCATTTCAGAATGGGAAAAAAAGGGGGACAGAAAATGTCATTCATCATCATCATCATCATCAGGTACCTTTCCGCATGGCGTTGGCGATCATGGACTTCCATCTGTCTCTATCTCTTGTTGCCTCAAGCATCTCTTCCATCTTCTTTGTCTTCAGCCACTCTGCAAATCCGTCTAATGTCTTCTCCCTGGGTCTACCTGTGCTCTCTTTCCCTCCAGCTTTCCCGTTGTGACCAGGTGCTCCAAATCCCCCTTCCTCATAAAATGGCCTATAAATGTTTCCTGTCTTTTCCTAATCTTCCTTATTAATTATCTTTTTGTGTCTGCCTCCATCAAGACTGTCTCGTTTGTTTTCTTCGCTGTCCATGGAACTCTTAACATTCTTCTTAGAAACCACATCTCGGCTGCCTCAATCTTGTTCTGGCTTTGCTTGTTGACTGTCCACGCCTCACAACTGTATAACAGTATTGGTTTTATATAACATTCAAGAACTCTCTTCCTGATGTTAATTGATAGGCATTTGTTGGTAAGAATGCTTTTCATCTTTTGAATGCTGTTTTGGCTTGGTCGATTCTGCTGGCTATTTCTGATGTGCATCTGCCGTCTGATGAAATGATCGTTCCCAGGTATTTAAACTTATGAACCTGTCTCAAGGTTGTGCCGTTTGCTGTTATTTTGCATGAGGGGATTTCATGTTTTTTACTGATCACCATGACTTCAGTCTTCCTGCTGTTTAGTTCGAATGTCATTAGAAATCAGAAACCTTGGAAAATCAAAAGATGGTAAAAAATAGGAAAGAAAAATTAGTGAGTTCAAGTTAACCAGTACATGCACTGAAACCAACGGAGCATTCTCCTTTGTGTATATGACGAAGTCTCCTGTCGATCCAATGGCTGAGTTCAGTTCGGTTCATATTGCTTATAGCCCAGCCGATTGCTAAAGCCATATCAGGGCTAACAC
>JAPXFY010000015.1:47127954-47180454 GCA_030674185.1 Monoplex corrugatus | reverse complement strand
CCAAGCGGAAAGCAAGCTCCTGTGATGGCATTTTTTATGGCCAGCATCCATACGTGCATCCAATGTAGCACATGCTACTTTTCCCGCGTCGGCCTTACCCGCCACAGCTGACAATGCTTCGAGGCATCGACTCGACTCAAGCATGACACTAGGGCACATCATCCATAGTCGACGTCGATTGATGGAGGCCTACTACTAGTGAGGGCATGTGTGTTTAGCGCATAACTGTATGTGTGTATGTATGTTCAAAAACGTGCATGTTCACTTCACAGGTTGATTACATAACTATTCATATCATCAGAATACCGTTATCAAATGACACAAAAGCCTATTATTCAGTCTATGAGCAAGAAGGTTTTTTTTTGGTTTTTTTTCTTGTAGTCAGATTTGCAGCAGGTCAGTATGTGATTCCATCCACTTCAACAGCTTTGCTTCTTGCGATTTCTTCTGCTTTTCCACAAACACATTGAAAGTGTATATAAAAGGATTCAGAGCAGAATTAAGCGGAAGTACAAATACGGCCAATGCGACGTTCATCTCTCCAGGTATGGGTGTACCAGTTATCGCCAGTAATCCACACAGTCCAATAGGAAACCAGCACAGATAATCTGTTAAAGCCACGGTAATCAGTCGCCGAGCTATGGACATGTCTCGTGATGTTCTGGTTGTGTTAACTTTTAACGTGTTTCTCTGTATTGAAAGATAAATAAATGCTTGACCAACAGAGATGAATACGAATAGCACAAAATTGAACACAATTAACACGCTGAAAGAATACAATCGCCCTTTAAAGTCTTGCCTCGTGACTGGAAGAGGGATGCAAATGCTTGTCTGGCTGTAAAATTCCCAATGGGATGTCACGGGAAGTACGGGCAATAAGGCAAGGAGCCAGCCAAAACACCACAAGAGAAGACATACAACAAATGATGACGTTCTTCCAAATCGATGAGTGCTGAAGGGAAAACGAAGAACTATAAAGCGATCGAGCGTAATGAGACCAATCATCATAGCAGATACTTCGCTAGATAACATTGATAAACATCCAGCAACTTTACAAGCAACACTATTCTTCCACATCGTGTCATTGTTGAGATAGGTGCCACGATACATTATATCAGCCACTCCGATAATACTGATATACACACCCATCAGACAGTCAGCCATGGTGAGATTAGTAACAAACACACTAAATTCACTCATTGTGGTCACCTTTTGCACACATACACGTACAACAAAACAAAACACGTTACCAGTCACTGAAAGGCAACTAATCAGCCACAAAAACCCTCGGTATGTCCCTGACTGCAATAAATCTTTGCATGATGAAAATTCATCCTTTGGCGCATAGCAAAAACTGTCTTCAAAGTGACTTGGAAGTATTTCACGACAGCACAATTTGTAGTTTTGTGCTTTTAAAACGTGTAGATGTGACAGAGAGCTGAATAGGTCTGTTAGAAATGATTTCACAGGACTGCTCTCTATATACAAATCAGTCAGCTCTGGTGTGAAACGAAATCCATTGGCATTAATTGTGTGAATGGTAGTGAAAGATATGTTTAACTTTTGCAAATACAGAAATTTTGATAAAACCTGACTGTCAAATATTGTCAGTTTGGTAAATGACAAGTCCATTGTTCTAAGCGAGGTCTGCTCCAGATTAGATGATGAATGTCTTAAAAGTAGAGTAATGGGATTATTAGCCAGCGACAATGTTTGAAGACTCTTCAAATGTTCAAATAAAGTCATATTAATTTGATGCAGATTGTTAAGACGGAGGTCGAGATATTTTAAGTTGAACAACTTCACTTCCGTCAGATTTAGCAACAAACACTGAGCAAGAGTCAATCGTACAAGATACCATGCATCTCTAAAATCAGCAAGCGTCATTCCAGAGCCTGTTGCATCGACATTTCGAAGTTGAAGAAAGTGCTGAACGGGAAAATGCTGCTGACAAAGAAAAGCAAAACCATGACAGAGACAGCCTGTAGGGCAAATCAGACCACACAGGAGCTCATCATCATGCAGTGGACAGTGAGGCCAGCCATCACACAAGTGGTCACTATGCACGCATATGCTGGAAGCTCTGCATCGGAAGAATCCAGGACATGTTAGTTCTCCACATCTGTGTTCGTCTACATGGTTCGTACAATCATACAGTCCATTACATCGTGTGTACACTGGCAGACAGTCGCTGATATTACCCGTGCAACGATAGTGAGATTCAGGGCAGGTCTCATTTGATAGCATTTCACGAGCAGTGAAAGAGCCGATTCCATCAAAATCAATCAAAACTGGTGAGCGCAGAACCAGTGGTTTTCGTCTTGAATGAACTTTATTGGAAATACAGCTTGCTTCATCAGAACTGTCAAGACAATCAGAGAGTATGTTGCACTGATTGTCATAAGGCACGCATTGGCCATTAGCACACTTAAGTCTTTTGTCACACACTGGATGTTGGCAAAAAGACTCATCACTCTTGTCTTCACAGTCGTGTCTGAAATCACACAGAAAGCTGTAGGACAACAGAGACAGGCCATCTCCACAAGCAAACATGGAAACAGTCTTAGCATATGTGTCTGCTGGACCAACTGCACCGTTTTTACGAGGTAAGTTATTTGAGAAAATACACGAATGCACATTCCTATAGCCGCATTCATTCTGTGGGCCACAGGTTAAAAATGTATGCGTAGCATGACCTGCTTCGCACACTGTTACATGCTCTAGTTTCCCATTCGTCACAAACGGTATTTCAGGCAGGTCAGTTTCTTCCGATATGGTGAACTGATTCTTGATTTCACTATGAAATTCACAAAATGCGCTGTATGCATTTTTATTCTCACAGTCAGTATAAATGAATGATTCGTAATTGAATATTACGCACATTTCTCCCCCCCAATCAATCTTAGGGCCCAGATGAACTTCAAACGAAGTATAATGAATTACATGCTTGTCGCCACGCGTCATGCTTTCTCTGTACATATTTGGCAGAGACACATCACCATAACATAAACCAGTTACAAATGTAAATCTGCTATTAAACAGAAGCGATTGTGTCAAAGTAATAAGAGCACCAATTGGATCAGTGTAACACAGGGGGATACCTACATGTCCCCCCAATGAATTACAATAATTTTGGAAATCGTTGGGTGAATTGTGTATGCTAGTAGAGGTTCTATGCTGCCCAAGGCTAATTGTGGCATATCTGAAGCAGCTCTGGCATGCTGGTACCAAACCCTTGCAATCAGAGCTGCTGAACGTACACTGTTCATTTTCATCTCGACCATCTTCACATTGTAACTTCAAGTTGCAATCTAAATGGTGCTTGAAGTTTGAGTAGTAACCAACAGAACAGTTAAACAAACCGAACTGTACAGTCTGTGGTACTTGATCTTCAGAATGAAATGAAAATAGAAGTTTGAAACAACCTGAACGCAGACAGTGCCTTTGCACATGAGCATCCACAATGATTTCCGAAGTATTATGGACTCCAGGTGAGGCATAGACGCCGCCTCCCTCTTGCCAAATGATTGTTTTGGACCCATCAGAGTTACACTTGTACACTTCCACACGTGGATCTGCGTATTTATATTTCTGAAACAGGAGAAGACTTACCATTATGAGATGACGATCAGGAGCAGAAACCTTCTTTCTGGTGTGTATGTGTTCCATATCACCATAGTTTCGATACACCGTGATATAGCCAGACGATGACGAAAGCATTACAAGTTGAAGTTGTGTCTCTGATCTCGTGTTTCGACAGAGTCTACGATCTGCACAGACAAAACACAGCCTAGGAATGCTGTTCACAAAATCTTGTTCTATTCGGGTTTTTTTAAAGCAGCAGCAGCAACAACAACAACAAACGACAACAACAACAACAACAGGTATCAGCAAGTTTGAAACACATCGTGTGAAACCAAAATGCACTGGGTACTGATGCAGAATGTATTATACTCACTCAGCATGACATAAGCTGGCTCTCTCTACAACCAGTCTTATACTGCTGATTTATCACTCAATTACGAGTGGGCAACTCCCATGCACTGTTATGTTCTGTGACATCGATGCCTCTCTCCACGCTGGTATAGAAGCTCATACAATATGTAATGAGTGTTCTCTTCTGTGTGTTTAATGACTTCAAAAAGAATGTCCTGATTTTCAGAGGATTTAATGAGGAAATTGTGTCCAGTTCCTTTTGTATCTGGTGGTAAAATTAACTCGAATGTGTGTCCGAGATCTGCATTTCAAGTATGCAGGAACCAGAAGAAGAAAAAAAAACACGAAAAAAAACAATAAGAACGCGTATAAAATATAACAAGATAAGACAAGCGCAAAATTTCGGCCAATCGGCCTTTGTCAAGCGTCACACTGGACGGAGCAGCAGGGAAGTCTCAGTCATTTCGCCTCTAATTTTTGAATCTGGTGTTTGTTTGTTTCTCATCTTACATTTGACAACGGCCAGTTGGCCGAAAACTTGCGCCTGTCTTGTCTTCTTGTATTAAATTTAAATACGCGTTCTTATTCTTTTTTCGAATTTTTTTTTTCTTCTGGTTCCTGTTTGCTTGAACTCGGGCAGTCACACGTGTTTTGGATTTCAAGCAAGCAGCATAAAAAAACTGAGGTTTTGTTTGTTTGCTTGATTTTAATATGCCTATTTTGAAAATTGCCGGAACCACAATATCACTACAACGTTCCCGCCAAAGTGTTGAACATTCAAAATGGCCACCATCAAACATGGTTTTGCCCATATGTGAGCAACCAGTTACTATAATCTCAATATTCAGAATATGTTCTTCGGGTAAAAAAGTGCACAAAAACATGTCAAATGTTATGAAATATATCTCTTCGCTAAAGAGTGAAATTTCAAAACGGCCACCACGGAAAGATGTTGGTTATAAAACAGCTCTAAGTGCCCCATTGACCGTGATTTTGGTGTCTATTCATATACATGTATCACTGAAGTACATTCAACAAGGTATCCTTTGTTCGTGTATGATGGGGAGTCCAGAAACAGCTGGACTCTTCACCGTGTATGCTGACAAACATTCCACGAAAAAGGACACGAAGCTCAACCATAAACAAATACTGCATTCAATGACATACATAAGAAGAATCTCCTCTGTTCAACTCTACTTCAGGAAACATAACTGCAAAGTTCATTTTCAAGATTTAGAGTCTCTAGTTGGTGCATATTGCTTGTAGACCAGCCGACTACTAGAGCCATATCAGGGCTAACACCACGTCAAAAACAACAACACGGTAAAGACAAAAGACAACAGTTAAAAAGCATGCTCACCGTTAACCTTGCAAGTCTAAAATGCAATTAAAGAAGAACAGTCGTAAAATCATATCAGGTGAAATCTATATCGAGGGTTGACAACCAGAACCAGTGGCCAAGTATCTCGATTTTCTGAAAGTTTACAGGAGACGATTTTTTAAACTTAGAGTTACTATAACATTGAGATATAATTAAATTAAGTAAGGCCCTCATAACTTTTTACAAATAGTGAACTAATATTTCTGCTGAAAGCATGTTCTTTAATCTTAATTTCTGTTTTGTGCTCGGTGAATATATACGGGGAGAGAGAGAAGAGAGAGAGAGAGGGAGAGAGAGAGGAGAGAGAGAGAGAGAGAGAGAGAGAGAGAGAGAGAGAAGAGAGAGAGAGAGAGAGAGAGAGAGAGAGAGAGAGAGAGAGAGAGAATGCCACTCACGTCAACTTTATGACCCCCCATATATATATATATATATATATATATATATATATATATATATATTGTGTGTGTGTGTGTGTGTGTGTGTGTGTGTGTGTGTGTGTGTGTGTGTGTGTGTGTGTGTGTGTGTGTGTAAGTGTGTTTGTGTGTGTGTATTTATCTCTTCGCAAGTGTGTACGCTTTCCAGGAGTTTGTAATGGCTTTTAATGACTAACAAGATGCCAAGCAGAGCCAGCGCTTAGATTTGATTTTATCAAGATGTTGCGCTATATAAATATTGTAATTATTATTATTATTAGATGATTCGTTCAACACTACTCATGGCATGATCACAGATCCTGCAGTTTCCTTTCATTAACAATATCAGGGTTGTATCTTGAACAGTGATGCTTCACTGTGAACAGTGCCATGGTCCAGTAAAGGATTATCCCACACGTGAATAAGCAGATGTCACCAGTAGGCAACCGAAAATAATTACATGTAAATATCTCGAAAATATGGAAATCGCTGCAATATAATTTCTTTTTGCTGAATGTTATGTACATGGTTTGTAGAATCTTAAAATCAACCCTAGGGCACATGGTCACTATCATACTACCTGAAAATTGGGTCACATTACACAATACCTTGTACAAATGACCAACTTTAGAAATACTTATGGAAATATATAGAAGTTGCATCTCGTTGGAAAGGTCTTGAAAAATTACGTTCAAATCTGTCATCAAAACAGATATATATCAAGTATTACAGCGGAGAACGGCTTATTTTTGTGTGCCAGTCACGAATCAACATGCATAAGGTCTGTTTGACCTAGTATTCCTCGGTCGCCTCCTCCGGCGATATCACAGAAGAATTTGGACAAGTAACACCACGGCAGTTACCACAAGCAGTGGAGCAGGCCTGTCAATGTTTCTTGCAGCTACACCTCCCTGAATCACAGTCTGTCCTTCAGCTGCATCTGATGACTTGAAGAAGTGAGTCTGGAGCAGGAGGTAGATTAGCCATGTAAGGCTTAAGGCAGTCGTCATTTATAAGCCATCCCCAGTCCTCTGGATTCAGGGTGAGGTCCCGGTTCATCCATTGCTGGACTTGAAGGAGTGCCTGTGTACTATGGTATTTGCAGGCATCACTGGTTGGTGGTAGATAATGGACTTGTACAAAGCTGGTGCTTAAAGCCGCTTTCTGTGTAAACTTCTAATAATGTAGTTCATCCAGTGCATCGATGCGGTTTCCGTTATACATCGAAATGAAGACTTTCTCACCTACAGACACTACCTCTTCCACAGTGGCTGTGCATTTGGAAAACATGCCAGCAGCTTAGTGAAATACACTATCTGCCTTCAGCTTCCTAAGTGCAGCTGTGCCTTTTCCCACTCCAAACAACACTGAGGTTGTATCACATCCTGTGATGGCAAGCACAAACAGTTATGCCTGGCAACTCACCTTCCAAGGGCCTGCTGTGGTCACTAAATGTCCCATACCCGCTGTTTTTTGCTCTTAGACTTTGAATCTGATCTGAAGATGATAGTCCTCAGATCTGGGCTCATACATGTATGAGCAAAACCAGGAGATCGGTGTCTTCTCCAAATACCACAAGAGCATGATCAGCTGCACGTCTGATGGCAGTCTCAACGGTCAGAAAATCTTCATCAGTATGGCTGTGAAGTGTTGGATATCCATTTGCCAGAAGCATATCACTAAGAATAATGATAAATATCTTGCTTGTTCGCGTGGTTTGCCAGGAATTATTCCTTTTCTGATGATAAAACCATGTCAGCATTGAAAGTGACTGTAGTTCCAACAACACCTCTTTTTCCAATCTGTCAATACTTCTCTGGTAACTGATTGCGTCTCACCTTGAATCAAGTTGAGAACATTTACGCTGTGTTGTTTGTAACTTGTCAGATTCGTACAGCTGAGCGTCTGTTTGAGCCATGGCATCCCTTCCTGATAAATTTTCGTCTGTAATGACAGCTGGTGACACTGGAAGGTACACATCAAATGCTCTAGCTGTAATTGTAGCATTCAGAGCAGCATCAACCAGCATGTGACCTCTGAAAGCCATTGCCATTTCTTCTCTGGTCAGCATGTGTCCAACGGTACTGGGGGCATACACAACTTTAAGTACTTGCTGAAATCCAGAACCTTACATGATCTTACCTATACAACCATGGAAATTCATTTTAGTGTGAAAGCCTCCCACATAGAGAACAGCTGGTTTCAGGTCGCTATCTTCAGGCTCTTTCTGGACAATCAGCTGGGCCTTCTACCAAAGTGCTTGGTCAAACGTCAGCACAGGCTTGATTCCAAGACGTCTGGCTTCAGCACACACAAAACCGCAAAGTATAGGAAATGCACCTCATACTACTTGGATTGAGGTCAATCATCAGAAGGAAGAACACAGATGACAACTCAGGCTGTTTCCTCGGCTCAACTACTGCAGGAAACCTGATCACCCTGGTCTTGGTAAACGCAAAGGCCAGGAACAACTTCCGCAGAAGGTCCTGTGTTGACTGGGGATAGTCACAATAGAAATCATGCAACTGAGTGTATCTGAAACTATCAAAGTCTTGTCTGGGAAGGTAGCAAAAATGGATATTGATCCTCCTAACTGCTGTGACATCTTCAAGTGTTCCAGATGTTCTTTGAATTGCTTGTTGACTTCTTGTACCTGAGATAATGACAGCAATTGTACCCATACCATGGAATGTACTGAACCCATCAAGAGTGCACACATTGTGATCAACATTATCAGCAACATACTGTACAGAGTGATATTTTGTGATGCTGGGAATGTCTGTTCCCTCGATCAATGGTGCAGATACTTCAAACTTCTTTACTTCAGAATGCGATATACAGAATCCAAGCTGGAACAGGACGTTAGTTAACAACTGAGATGCAAACTGGTGGTGCATTTGAACAGCTAGGCCAACTTGCAAAGGTGCCAGGAGCATTTGGGGTTTTGCAGCTTGTATGGTGGCTTGGTCTATAGCAGCTATTTTCGGATCGTTCTCTATTCCACAGAAAATTGTCTTCAGGAACAATTGGAGTGAGTCAGGGACAAAATTTAAGTTCCCTGAGACAGACTTAATCTTGCCCGATCCTAGATACACATCCTTGAATAGCAAAACTCATTTTATATCACTTTCAATCAATTTTGTTGCAGTTTCGATTTGGTTCAGTTTTTGTTGATGTTGGCGGTGGTGGTTGTGATGTTTTTTGTTTATTTACTTTTTTTTTTCATCTGAAGCTTCTATCGGCGGGGTGTCAAAGTGCTGTCTGTTTTAAGAGTTACCACAGTAGTCTTTTTGCCTCTGCTTGATATTAATATATCTAACTTGATGTTAATATATCTAACCAAAAGTGTTCAATTAGTTTGTTTTTCATGTGTTTTGTAGTGTGTGCATCAACTGTATCCCTGCAAAACTCTTGCAGTTTTGATTCAAGATCAGACAATGTGGCTTGTTCAACATCATTCTCGTCCAAATGTTGGCAGACTTTCAGAAAAAAACTTCCTGCCTAGCCTGTTGAGGATCTTCATAGAAAGGAGTTGGTATTGTTTCCTTTGCATCAGTAAATCTATCAGAACTATTTCTGTGTGTTCTAAAGCTGACACTGAAGGCATCATGGTACACAGCATCCCATGCAAAGAGGTCTTCCGAACATGTTAACTGAATTCTGTCAGATACTGTTTTTGCCCAGCTGCCATCTCGTTCCTTGCAAACACCTTGGATAGCTGCCTGAAATCCCTCGTGTAGTTTGGTTTTCACTGGGAAGGCTTCATGTTCTTTTCTGCGAGTATTGACATCAGCAGGGGTGCCACAAAACAGTGGATCCTTGGATCATAGGCAGACAGAAAGGATCATCTGGATGGCATTGGGTCATCTCTACAGGCGCTTTGTTTCTTCTCTAAATATATCGTTACTGATTTGGCATTTGTATAGTAAAGCCGGCATTGTGTATGTAATTTCTGTCCTTCAACAGTACACAATGTTGTCACCACGCTGTCTTGCTGCACCGATCGACAATCTTAGATCCAGTCTCACCTAATTTCACTGTTGGTTACCCATTGTCAAGGGATTCCTTGCAAATGACGCAGTTTGCTGTACTTCCAGCTGCAAAATAAAGTGAACGAAAGCTGTTACATTACACGGAATGCAGAAAACTTTATTGCTCTGTTAATAAACAAAAAGGGCAGTTTGATGGGAGGCGTAGAGAGGGAGTGCATTTCAAATATTCAATGAAATACTGTGATGCAGACTTTACGATATGTTTTACTTCACACACACACACACACATACACACACACACACACACACATACACACACACACACACACATACACACACAAACACACGCACACATGTACGTTTACATAAGTATCCATCATCCAAAATAATCAAAGTTTCTCTTTTTGTGTTTTTTTTAATTGACAACGAAAAAAGAGGTTGGGAAACTGAATTGATATGATAATTATCTAACTGATTAAGAAACACAACTTTATCACATTTCAAATTCAAATTGATAAAGAAAACCAACAACAAAAACAACAAAACAAAATATCAACAACAAAGTAACCAGTCAAAATCATAAAAAAAGCATTCCTGCTAAACATTTTCATCATTATTGTATCATTGATGCACACAGATAACTACATAAAAGTGTTGTATGGCGAGCTATGTCACGGCACCTTTGCGTTACAGAATTAAAACATTCAAGAAAACACAATGCTCTTAACCCCTGTTCGGTTTTCTTGAACGGGGAGATCTGCCCTGGAATTTTGACTTGCTTGCTTTGCCATAGTTTTTCAGGCGTTGGACGCTTCTACTGGAGCGCAAGTTTGACAATGGAAGGATCTATACTTCATTAGCATGCATCACCAATTACACACACACACACACACACACACACACACACACACACACACACACACACACACACACACACACACACACACGTGCTGCGGATCATCCCTATAGTGCCGCATGTCATTCAAGTTCAAGAAACAAATTAATGAGAACATCAGTATTGATCCAAATTAAAAATAAATCACAAAAAAGAAAAAAAATAAGCCTTCGCTTACCTGCAAATAGTTGCTGCCGAACTTGCATTCAAACGGCCAAATTACGATTCCAAACATGAAAAATACAACTCGCCCGTAGATCATAGTATGTACGTGAATGCGCTTCTACCATATTATATGTATGTCGCAGTAAACATAACGCGAAGATGCGCGTTACGCTCTTCTCTCCAGCCGATGTAGCCGTTTACACGTCAACTTCAACTGCCACCCAGGCCGCAAATTGTATGGTACGCGAGACCGGTCTGAGCGCACACAAATCACAACGCTCGTAAATGTAATTTGTTGATTATGGCATTATACCAAACTTTTGTGTGTCCTAGGGTATTTTTCTTGTTTTTGGTTAATTTTTCCTAGCCTGTGAGAAGAAAAAACATTATACTGCAGGGATTCCCATTGAAAAATTATATTTGGTAAACTATGGGTAACCGATCAGATATGGATGGACTTTGCGTTAGCATGGCTGGCATCCCAGCTGCAGGAAACTATCAGTGGGCCGTTAGTGAAAGTAATACTATCGTAGGCCAATTTTACAGGTTATGGAACTGTCGGCAAGTTTATCACCATCGGAAATATCAGATGCTGAAAACGATGACATAACAAGTTCATAGCATAAACAACTATTGTTGCCTATACAGGAACAAACACAATACAACAACAACAACAACAACAAAACTTAATGGCTACCTGGCTGAACCTGTCTCTCAGTGACAAAAAAGCTACTTACTGCGTAGCTTTCATCGGCGATCCGGCCGACTTCTTCAGCGCAACTGCTGGGTTGAGAAATGGCTTCAGTGCGCACCGCCGTGAGCGAACTCACGACAGTGCGACTGAATAAGTGAGGACTAAGGAGTGCACCGATGGCAGGTTGTGTCGGCCCCGGTCACGGTTGAGGGTGGGGTTTCTTGCGGTGATGTAAACTGCCTCCTTTACTCCCCTCTGGAACCATCTTGCTTCTTTGTCGAGAACTTGCACACTGTCCTTTTCAAAGTGGTGTTGGGTGTGGGTCAGATGTTCTCCCACTAGAGAGGACTCACGTTTGTGTTCTTTTAATCTTTTGTGCAAGTTGCGCTCAGTTTTGCCAATATAACTATGGTCACAGTTCTGGCAGTCTATCTTGTATATCGTCCCTGATGTGTCCAATTTGTCTGTTTTGTCTTTGGGGTGGACTACCTGGCTTCTGATGGTGTTGGTGGGCTTGGCGTGGACACTGACTCCCAACTTCGTGATCTTCCTGCTGAGGGCCTCAGTGACGCCGCTGACGTATGGCATGGAGACGTGCCCTCTCGAAGGGGTGTTACACATCAATGGTAGGCAGCCACCTTTGGACTTGCACAGGTGACGTGATCTCCCAGGCGAGTAGTGGGTTGTGGGATTACTGTTGGTCCGGGTGGCAGCTGAAGGGCTTAAGATGCAAATGGTGTGTAGCCGCTTTTCGTTTTTAACAGCCTTTAAGGAAAACGCCAGGGGTTGTTGTTTCATATCACGTCCTGCTGCCGGAAGGCACAGATGAGGGGCTTACGTGCAATGGTGAGCAGCCATCTTTAGGTTTTTATGATCTTTAAGGAGAACGCCAGGGGTTGTTGTTTCATTATCACGACCTGCTGCCCGGAAGGTGACAGATGAGGGGCTTAGATGCAATGGCGGGCAGCCGCCTTCAGATTTTGATGATCTTTAAGGAGAATGCCAGGGGTTGTTGTTTCATATCTAGACCTGCTGCCAAAAGGCACAGATGAGGGGCTTAGATGCAATGGCGGGCAGCCGCCTTTAGATTTTAATGTTATTTGCTGGGAATGCCCAGGGGTTGTTGTTTCAGTATCCCGACCAGCTACCAGTTGACGCACCGGGACACGCCCCTTCAAGCATAAAACGGAGAGCAGGAGGAAGACTCGAGGAGACCAACTCAGACAGGACTCCAGGAACACAACGCGAATTCCCTTTGGCAGTTAGTGCTGGAGGGTTGTCCTTTGGCGGATAGCGATGGGGGACAATTAGCTTTAGGCCATGAAGTTTTGAAGCGTTGAAGAAAAATAAAGTTCTACCACCACGCCGTTTGAGGCACGTTTGAAAAGATATGGTTGTAGATTGAAAAGAAAAGTACACTTTACTGAGTGGTCTGTTTATGGAAAGGCTGTAACCATTTCTGTAGTGCAACAGGGGTTGGCCGTTCAGTGGAGGGGTGGGGTATTCTTGTATCTTAAAAATAAATTCTTGTATGGTTTTCTTTCCCCCTGGAATATCCCAGGCCCACTTCTGGTATCCTGACACACTGAGTACTTTTTTGATGTACTGCACCTCTTCTTCTCTAGCAGATGGTCTTCGCTCGGTGGGTGAGGGTGCAGATTACTCCAAGCTTGTGTTCCAGTGGCTGGTGACTGTCAAATTGTAAGTACTGGTCATGTGGGTCGGCTTTCTATAGATGGAGAAGGCGAGGCCTGTCTCCATCCGGGTGATGCGGGTATCCAACATCACGATGCTGCCGTTCTCTTCTACCTCATAGGTGAGCTTGATGGCAAGGTGTTGGTTGTTGAGATGGTTCGTGAAGTCTTCTACCACCGATCTTTTCAGTACAGTCATAGTGTCGTCCATGTAGCGGCCCCAGTAGCGTGGAGGAGTGTGGAACGACGCCAAAGCTTTCTCCTCGAAATTTTCCATAAAGGGGTTGGCGACAATGGGACTCACGGGGGACCCCATGGCTTCACCCTCGGTCTGTTGGTAGAAGTGTCCTTCAAAGGTGAAGTAGGTGGTGTTGAGGCAGCAGGATAGCAGTTCACAGATGTGTTCCACTGGCAGGTTGGTGCGTTGCCGAAGGCTGTTGTCGATCTGTAACCTCCCCCTGATGATGTCAATGCTGTCCTTCACAGGGACACTGGTGAACATGGCTGTGACGTCATAGGATACCAGAATCTCATCAGGTTGTGGTACAAACTTCGACAGCTTCTTCACCAGGTCTGCACTGTTTGCAATGGAATGTTCTGTCTTTCCTACCAAAGGCGAGAGGATGTCTGAAACGAAGCGGGCCGCCTCATACATCAGGGATCCTCTAGAGTCGACAATGGGACGGAGTGGTACATCTTTCTTGTGCACTTTAGGCAGTCCGTAGAACTTGGGCACATCAGTAGCTGAGGGGTACAATCTGCGGTACTGTTCTGAGGAGATCTGACTTCTGTAGGCCTTGCAGTATTTTGGTCAGACGGGCAGTATACTTGCTGGTGGGATTTTTGCTCAGTTGTTGGTAGGTCTTTTTGTCATCTAGCAGATTGTAAGCCTTCTCATAGTACCACCCCTTGGGTAAGATGACTGTGGCACTGCCTTTGTCAGCTGGGAGAATCATGATGGAATCCTTCTTCCTCAATCCCTGTAGTGCAAGTCTTTCATCCCTGGAAATGTTGGATTTGGGGGGGGGGGGGGGGTTGCTCTGTTTGAGGATATTCACACACTCTGATTGTAAGTGTGTGGCCTCTTCTGTTTGAGGACCAATCCATCGACACGCAGTTTCAATGCTGGTAATGTACTCCGTGATGGGACGTTTGTCTGGAGTGACCACGAAATTGAGCCCCTTTCTCAACACTGACAATTCTGCTTCAGGCAAACTTTGATCCGACAGATTCACCACCCACCTGTTTTTGATGTCTTGCGTTTCTTGATCACTCACGGGAGTAATGGGCACGCAATCGTCATGTTTTGGTTTAGCCTGCAACTTAGCAAACTTTGTCCTGTGGCGCAAGCGCACTCTGTCCCATTCACGCCTGACAGTGCAGTCGGACCAGGCAACCGTCTCCGCCATGATAGTATCCGGTACACAAGCACTGAGTTCATCCTTCAAAATGGCGATCTCGTTGTTGATGATAACCAAACGGCTGTTGATTTGTTTAATCCATTCGTTCTTGAGCGCACGTTGAGCACGATGGATGATGTTGTTAGCTGAGCGGCCTTTCATGCTAGTTTTGATCTTAAGACTTGTAGGGCACACATTTTGATGTTTACAATGCAGCGTGAAATGAAGATGGTTCCTGAACCTGGCTAGCAATCCATGTTCCTATTCCAGTTCTCTAAAGATTTTGATGACTTTCCCGTCGAAATCGCGTATGAGACGTTGAGGAAGTTTTAACGACTGAGGGGTAGACATAACTGTTTCATACTGACATGTTCTTATCACCAACATATTGAATACCTGTCCCTTATATTCAGCTTCTGTGATTTTCCGCTTTCTCAGTGTGAAAAGAGAGAGAGAGAGAGAGAGAGAGAGAGAGAGAGAGAGAGAGAGAGAGAGAGACAGACAGACAGACAGAGAGACAGACAGACAGACACACAAACAGAGAGAGAAAGACACAGAGAGAGGCTCAGTGAGTCAGTGCTGACTTATCTTCAAATTAAAGACAAGTAAATCACAAACGATTATGGTAGACTTAATCAATTTTCATCCAGGCAGTCAAGAAACATAATTTTTACTTGTCAAAACAGGGATGCCGACAAAACTATGACTTATTTGGAAATTGCCTTCAAAAACAGCAAACAAAATCTCCCCTTTTTAAGAGATGTAAAGGGGAGTCAAGGGCTGGGCTAGGTGCCACGCCTCTCGAGCAACTAAAGATGCTGTTTGTGGTTATTTTGCACAGCCATTAAGACCCGTACTGTCAGTATGTAATTCACTGAAAAAGCGGTGAATAATGACTGCATAATTCAAACCACGCACAAGTAACAAGGTGTCAACTTGCAATAGATTCGGGCTGCTGGGAGGAAAATCAGAGTTGAGATAGAGTTTACACAAGCTCAGACACAATGTCAGATGCATACACTGACATGACATTAATCTGTGTCTTGATCACTGTCATTGATGTCAGGATCAGGTAGTCTGCCTTTCGTATTTCAGCGCACAGGCAGTGCTGAGAATAAAAAAAAAAGTGATGCTCTTCAGGAATGATGTTAGATTGGCACAGTGACATCAGGTCTTTTTTCTTTGCGTTCCGTATACCTAGCTTTCTTTAATACAAGCGTGGGAGGTTTAAGCAAAAAAATGCTGGGAGTCCTTTTCTGATTTCAAAACTGCTCTCGTCCGGCCACTTCAAGAAAAATAGTCTTGATCATAATGATAATGACCATACAAATTATAGAACTGTATCAAACCTCCCATTTCTCTCTACGCTCCTTAAAAAAAAGTGGTACTAAAACAACAGAATGAGCATATTTCCTTAACTCATCTCCACCATCTTTACCAGTCTGCCTATTGAACAAACAGCATTACAGAAACAGCTGTTGTCAACTTCTTGCTTCTGATGCTGGTAAAATTTCTCTCCTAGTACTCCTCCGTCTGTCTGCTGCCTTTGATATTATCCGTCCCTCTATCCTTCTCTTTCGTCTTGAACACTTTTGAAATTCATGGTACTGCTCTTTCTTGGTTTTCCTCTCATCCAGTTGATCGCTTTCAGTCAGAGATCCAAAACAAGTGCGACTGCCCGCGCCCAAGCAAACAGGAACCAGAAGAACAAGTAAACCAAAGTGAACGCGTATTCAATACAACAAGACAAGACAAGCGCAAATTTTCGGCCAACCGGCCTTTGTCAAGCGCGAATGCACGGTCACAAACAGACCACAAACAACACCAAACAACGGATAATAAGAAGAGGACTAAAAACTTCCCTGCCACCTCGTCCAGTGGATATAAAGGGACCAAATGAAATGTCCATGTGTTCATGAGCAATAGTCAGTTGTCAACGGAAATCAGTCTAACTCTAAGCCTCTTCGACTTTCTTGTGGAGTTCCTCAGGGATCTGTGTTATGCCCTGCCCTGTTCATCCTTTTCACTTAACCCCTAGCCAACATCATCATCCAGCATGACTCGAGATATTTTTACGCAGATGATGAACAACTACAGAATAACATCACCCCTGAAAATGTCACCTTCCTGATCTCATAAGCACCCAGCTGCTACGTTGATATCCAAAACTGGATGGCATAAAATAAAATACACTGAAATGGTGATAATACCGAAGCCATGCCTGTAGGTACCAAAAATAAATTCGCCTCTATCACACTGAATACTATCCAGCTACGTACAACATCATCCCTCTCTCTGATTGTGTCAAGAACCTGGGTGTGACCTTCGACAACTCCATGCAGAAATTTCTAACCCAGACCTGCCAATCACGCTACTATCAGATTCGGTGCATTGCTAACATCCGAAGATATTTTTCAACTCAGGCTGCATGTAAGCTTGTGACATATCTCATTTTCTCTCGTTTTGATTACTGTATTGCTCTCCTTACTGGACTTACCAGCTTCTTCTCTCATGTGTGTGCGACGTACACAAAACATAGCTGCTCGTTTTGTCCTCAGAAATAAAAACAAAAAAACAAAAACCGTCTGACCATACCAGTCCTCCCCTTCGCTCTGTTCATTTGTTGCCTGTATTAGAAAAGAATTGAATATAAGCTCGATACCTTGTTTTATGAATATATTCACCAGTCTGCTCCATCATATCTTTGCGACATTAATATTTATACGCCAACTCGTACTTTGCGCTCAACTTTGGGCATTTTCCGTTCAGGTCCCTAGATTTAAACTATCAATTGTCGGCCAGCGTTCATTTGCTGTCTCAGGACAGTCAGGCTAGAGTAGACTCCGCTCTGCCTTCGTCCAACACCTAATCTTTCTGCTTTTAAATTCAAGTTAAAAATCCACCTCTTTTCCCAAAGATGCATTCTACATCTACTTTCTTCCCTCAGTCTGTGTATTATACATTGTAAGGTGACTTTTATTGAACGTAATTGTATTCATGTGCTTGGTGCGTGAGTGTGCTTTGATTTGAATGTCAAGATTTGGCGCTGTAGTAAAACTATAAAAAAAAAAACTATTGTCATTATAACACACACACACATATGTGTAATATATATATACATATATATTACACATACATATATAAATATATACATATGTATACACATGTATATATATATATATATATAAACATTACATATATACATGTATATATATATATTAGATATATGTAGATGTACATGTATAGATAGATATACAGATATATATGTATATATATAAAGACAGACCTGGAAATCGGTTATGTTATCTTATCAATGTGATGTAATATCAACATATCTGAGGATAACACATGAGTCAAGTGATCAGGGAATACCGATTATAACTTAATCGTGAGTTGTCTGCTTCTGCATGCATCCTTCGTGTTAAACACACACACACACACACACACACACACCACACACACACACACACACACACACACACACACACACACACACATTGAACAATAATAACTGAGCAACTTCAGAGCGGAATCAACTTGGCTGAAAATAACATGCTCAAAATGTTGTTTCACCAAAGAGAAAGCCAAAAACACCACCACCTGGAAAGACAACACCAAAACAGAGACACATCATGACGACAATCTTTCAGAAAACAATAGTTCCGCTCAGACAGGTTTACCGTCCACGAGTCAGCCACCAGTTCCACAACCACAGTCAGTAACATCATGTGGCTGTCACTGTCAAGAGGCAATAAGAGAAATAGACATTCTAAAAAATACGGTCCATCAAATGTCTACCCAAATCAGCAACCTCACAGACACGCTTCAATCTGAAAAAAAAACAAAAAAACTTTCTGCTAGAAAACAACAAAACGTTACAAGAGCTGCGCTTAGTCAAAACGTGTACAATACTTGCAACCACCACAGCATGCCAGACTGACTACGCAGTCCACGCTGATTTTACCACCACATCACCAATGGACAATTTTTTATCATATGCGGAATGCACACCTCAACCATCCAAAGCAGAAGATCGTGAAAACGTTGATCTTAGACGGAAAAAATGTCATCAAGCACAAACCTGACGTCACTACTAAACCTAAACGTGACGTCAAAACTATGCTGTATCTGCACATACCAGATCTAAGTCCAGTGTTCTCCCGCATGCCCTTATCATTCATGACTCCGTGGTAAATAAAGGGGAAAGAAAGAGATTAGGTTCGTCCTACGGTTTCCAGGTGGCGAAGAGGAAGATACCTACCATCGAAGAGTGTAAGAGAGAGACTGAAAAATCTAAAGAAGAGCTGAAACCTGAACCTGAATGAGTTGTTTTACATGTGGGGATAACAGATCTAAAAGCAAAGGAACCAAATGTATGTAGTACAAATCTAAACGTCTGTGTAAAAACTACAAACACTCAATTTCCAAAAGCCAAGGTAGTGTTAAGTCAGGTCGCTCCTGTGAGAAACAAGCACCTCAATGTGAAAAGGGAGCTCCTTAATGCCCCGACAAAAGACAAAAGAGAGAGACTCCTAAACGCAGCAAATGTCGACCACATCAGCCACGATTTATCTGCAAACTAGCAGCTACAGTCCAGTCAGCCAGGACGACGTACATCCAACCAACACAGAGGCGACCGCTCTGGCCAGAAACATAGGGAGGCATATCCATCAGCTTTTTTGGGACAAACCGAGGAGGATATCTACCCACCAATGCCATTAATCAACACCCGGGTTTCACCCTCCATTTTTCTTCCCTCCCTAGTCATTTTAGATTCAGCCCAGATCCAGTTCCTCTCTCCAGTTCCTCTCTTCTCAGTACTCAACCATATTGGTTTTTCTTTTCTTTCTTTTTTGTTGTTGTTGCTTGTTTGCCTACTTATGATGTGTACACATTTTACTTGAACGTTAATTGATTATAAAGATGTAGGGTACCACTCCAAGCTTATTCAACCGTTCTTCATGAAGAAGTGTGTGGTCAGTGATATCAAAGTTGTTCAGTGGAACATTTCCTATTTGAGTAATTATCTATACTCTAGAAACATCTAAGTCTTGCTTCTACAATCGCTGAATACCACCCAAACCAATATACATGTACCTAAAACATCGGGTTTTATTATGCACTAATATATGACTAAAAATGACGGTGGCCAAATATAAACAGCTATATATATTTTCGTGAAGGATTGAACTACTGTGAAAGAACATCGCCAGTACCAAAATCGTCCACATATATTTCATCATGTGCAGTCATTATAAAATTTTCTGCATCATTAGTTCTGAATATGGCCTTTGTTTACCTACCGAGAGGGTCCCGATTCTGTAAATATTGAGTGACCGAAATATTTTCAAGATCAACAAGACAAGTGCATAATTGGTGGTGATTTTAATGCACATGCTCTATTTTGGGACAATAATTGAAAAAAACATAATCAGCAACAGGTTGATTGATAATATTGTGGATTCCAATTTACATTTACTTAACAACGGACACGTTACCAGTACCTCTGATATATTAACCCACAGACTTACAGCTAATGACCTCATTTTAATCTCACCATCACTATCACCAAATGCCACATGGCAAACAGAGAATCACTTGTTGGGATCAGATCACGCCCCCATACTTCTTGCCCTAAAGCTTATTACTGAAATAGACGCAATGACACAAGATAGTTTACCCAGTTTAATTATAAATATGCAGACTGGGCCAGTTTTAAACATATCCTACAAAAGACAAGAACAGATCTATCTGAAACAATGACCTTAAACGATGCAGATTTCTGCAACTCACTCATAAGGGATGCAAAAAATTCAATTCCAGGGCTTAAAGTGTCAAAAACAGGAACACATGGACACGTCTGGTGGAATGCATAATTGTGAAAAAGCAGTCAACGAAAAGAAAGAAAAACACAAACAATATTTAGCAAATAGGTCACCTGAAAATCATACAACGATGAAAAGTGTCAATATAAACTAACAGAATCATAGAATAAGCTAAAGAACAATATTGGACATCTTTTTGTGCATGTGAAATATGTGACCACAAAGATTTGCAAAAGATTTGGGAAAAACTGAAAACAATGAAAAATGGGATCAAGTTGCTATCAATGCCAGTGAAGCTAGAAAACAACTTTTTACCTAGCTCGTAGGAAAAAGCAGAAGCTTTTGCAGATATATTTGCTGAGGTCTGTCAAGTAGAAGAACTTCCTGCATCTAGCCGAAATAATAGGGTACAGGATCCTGCCCCACTACGCAAGTGCACCAATCACACTCCAAGAATTAAAAGATACTATTAAATTGATTCCACGAAAGAAAAAAAAAACATATATAGGATTCGATGCAATTTCAAATGAAATGCTGTAATAGTTACCAGAAAATTTTATAATCTTGGTACACAATATGTTTAAAAATTGCTGGAACAGCGGCAAACTGCCTAACTATTGGAAACAATCAGTAGTGGTTCCTGTACTGAAACCAGGTAAATGTAATACTGACTTGAAAAAACTATAGGCCAATTGCAATAACATCGCGCATACGTAAACTTATGGAGAAAAAATAATTGTAAATAGGTTGATGCATTACTGTGAAAAGAATAAACTATTACTAGTGAATCAGGCAAGATTCAGAAAAGGCAAGTCACCAGTCGAACTCCTAACAAAGTTAGCCACTACTATAAAACAACAATTTGCAGACATCAATGCGTTTTAGCTATAGTTTTTGATATAACTAAAGCATACGATCAAGTATGGCACTCCTGATTATTACTCAAATTGAAAAGCTTTGGGCTGACAGGCTACGTTTTTGACTTTGACAAACGTTTCTCAGAAAACCAAGTACTTCAAACGAGGATTGAAAATGTGTATTCCACAAAACAAATTCTTCAAATGGGTATCCCTCAGGGATCCGTTATTGGCCCCCATCTGTTCATGATATTATTGCATGACTTGCCCAGAAAAACTTCTAAACATGTAGTTTTTGCTCAATATGCTGACGATTTATGCATGTCGACACATGTAAATATGAAAAGAAAATCTCCTTTGCGCTGTCTTAATTATACACGTAAATGTTTTCAATTAGAGCTTGATAAAATAGCACGATACATGGTAGAAAATGGACTGTATCTATGTGTGGAAAAAACATCGATAGGTTTGTTTAGTAGTAGAGCTAACCCAGCAAATATCCCCACTTTCAATCTGGGAGATACTCTTCTTAAGTATAATGAATCGATTGAATTCTTATGAATTTTCCTTAGAGCGAAACCATTTTGGAATCAGCAAATTGAATACTTATTAACAAAAGGTCAAAAAAGTTTAAATTTCTTGGAAATAGTTCGCAAACAGACATCGGGAGAAGATACATCAACACTTGTTCATCTGTATAAATCGCTTATTAGATCTAAATTAACCTATCCCCGAGAAATCATCTTCAGTACACCGAAACACTAACAAAACTTCAGAGCTTAGATTGTAAAAGTTTCAAATTTGCACTGGGTCTTCCAATGTATGCTTCTTGTCTTCGCACTTATGGTGCAATTAAATTGTTGCCGCTTGATGAAAAAAGGAAAGCTGCTTCTACTGAATTTCTGTTTAGAAACACCACCATAGAAAACATCATCGAAACAGAATCAAAATTAAGATCAGACACCGAATTTCCAAAAAGAGCTAAATCAATATCTTCACAGTTCACATTTGCAACATATGCATCTGAAGTTATGAAAGGCTCTGCAATTGATCTAGAAGCAGATCCTGTATCTATAAAACCTTCCTTTTCACCAGTACTCTATTAGGAACTCCAAAGAGCACGGTTTGACATACGCCACACTGATTTGAAAAAGAAGATATCAACTTACTGGCAAGTCAAGTTAAATGTCATATAGAAGACTTTTATTCCGATCACTTGAAAATTTACACTGATGGATCAATAATTGAAAGACATGCAGGCTCAGCGTTTTTAATACCTTCTCTCAAAATTGAGAAATCTTTCTTTACCGCTGAACTCTGCAATATTACTGGCTATGAATTTTATGATAAGTCTTCCTAGAACAAGTCTTCGGATACTTTTTTGCGTTGATTGAAAATCTCTACTTCAAGCTCTTGAATTATCAAAATTACAAACAAGATCTGAAATGATATTGGAAATTACTCCCTTGGTTCATAGTTTATACTTAAGAGACACCGATATTACATTCTCCTGGATACCATCCCATAGTTCTTTTCATTTTAATGATTTGGTTGATGGGCTGCCAAACGGGTAGCAAAGAGCTCACCAAATCCAATTAATATACAGCTTTCTCTCTCATTGCATGAGTATTATAACTTTGATGACACCTACGTATGGAAGCAGTTTCAAGATAAACAGAAAGAGTATGAAAAATGTTACGTGAACTTTGAAATTAGCAAAACACCTAAGCCTTTCCTGCCGGCAGAATTATACAATCCCTTATGTATATATGGAAACTTGATGCATTCAAAACAAAATACACCAGGAATATAGTGTGTCTGTGTGGAAAGAAGATAGCCCATAATCATATTCTTTCATGTAATCGGGTGAAACGACATATTTCCACACTATCTACGAAGGCAGTTTCTGACATATTTACCTCACCATCTTTAACCTATGATTTTTTTGTTAGCCTGTCAAAAGTCCTATAGAGAATTATATTTAACACGTCGTTATGACACATGTTCCCTGTTATGGTTTGCCAAGTTTACTGTTTAAATCGTTAATTATGGTAACGTCAGTTGTTAGTTTTTTCTTCCCGTCTTCGGCACAGTTTTCTGGTTTTTGTTGTTGTTGTTTTTGTTTCTTTTTCTCTGAAGATTAATTGTTCTCAAGTATCCTCTTCACTCCATCTAATGTTTTGGGTTAAAATCACTTTAATGAATAGGCATTAAAAAATATGTATGTATATATGTGTGTGTGTGTGTGTGTGTGTGCGAGTGTGTGTGTGTGTGTGTGTGTGTGTGTGTGTGTGTGTGTGTGTGTGTGTGTGTGTGTGTGTGTGTGTGTGTTGTGTGTGTGTGTGTGTGTGTGTGTGTGGTGTGTGTGTGTGCGTGTGCGTGTGCGTGTGTGTGCGTGTTCTCGTTCGTTCCTTGATTTAACGTCTTTTCACTATGAGTGATATTAGACGGGGAAAAAAGGGCACGGACAGAGGGCACCAGAGTAAGAGACGGAAAAAAAAATTAAAAGAAAACGGCAAGGTGTGTGTATGTCTGTGTCTGTGTGTGTGCATATGTGAGCGTGTTTGTGCGTGTGTGTGTGTGTGCATGTAAGTGCGTGCGTGTGTCTTACATCACACAATGCCAAACATTGAACAAAAGGGTGTTTGATGCTTAGCGGCTCATCCCACAGCGTATTTTGTGTGGTTTCCACATTTTGCTTAAAGATAATTATGATGAGTGAATACATGACATTTGACGCGAGTGTAACTTGTGTATTAGTGTCTTTCATATTGATCCAAGGAACAGATCGGAGAATTAAACACCGTGAGCTGAAAATCTTCGAGTCCTATTACTATTGATAACCTTCATAAAACCCTGCGTCATGCTTTTAACTGCCGCAATGTCCATATGATCCAGCAGCATGCTGGATCAATTCGTCCTTCCTAGATGTCTGTAGGAAGATTAGGAAAAGACAGGCAACATTTATAGGCCATGTTATGAGGAAGGGGCATTTGGAGCACCTGGTCACAACGCCAAAGCTGGAGGGAAAGAGAGCACCGGGTAGACCCAGGGAGAAAATGCTGGACGGACTTGCAGAGTGGCTGGGGACGAGGAGGGTGGGGGAGATGCTAGGGGCAACGAGAGATAGAGATGGTTGGAAGTCCATGATCGCCAACGCCATGCGGCAGGGCACCTGATAATGATGATGATGATATGTCTGTAAAGTGGTCAGCATCAGTATCATAACTGTCGAGATTTAACAATTTATGTCTTTAGTTCCCTTTAGAACCATCATCATCATCATCATGTGCCCTGCCACATGGCGTTGGAGATCACTGCCCTCCACACAAATTTATCCCTTGTCGCTGCAAGCTCATCTCCCATCCTCTCTGTAAAATACAGGGGATTAAACACAACACAGCCCAAGACAGACGACACGAAAACAGTGATTTCATGCGTTAATGGACAAAATAACTGTTCAAAATACAAATGCTGTTGCAAAAGCTCTCAATGAACCATCGTTTGCTGATATCAAAACAACCATAACGATAAAGCAAAAAGCAAACAAACAGACAAGTTAAAGAAATGTGAAAATTATGACATGAAAATCAAGAAAGACAGATATCATGTCAATAAAACAAACACCTTTTCAAACTGCATATTAACGTGGAATTTCCACACACACAAAAATCACAACACTACTTGTATTCAAGCACCTGGAGTGGTTTATTTACCGAAGTAGTGTCAGTATAACCATTTGTATTCACAGTTTCAGTTTCAGTTTCTCAAGATGACGTCTCCGCTCTCGAAATGAATTCCATATGCACTTACGTCACAGGTGCCAAGTGTATGGTGATCATGGCACACACCTTATTTACACTGACTTCCCAGTGGCAGACATGGACACTAAACATTCTAAGAACGATCACAACCCAACCAGTGAAATGTCTAAGAAGAGCAACAGGGAAGATAAAAAGAGACATGATTGGAAAGCAATGGATTCAATTATCAGTGCAGCTTGTACATCTATTACTTCGTTGCACAGCTGATAATAACATTAAACACTGACCTCTTATGATTTACATAATCAGAATATAGTAACTTAATCTTTATTGCCGTGTAAACACGACGTCCTCAACAAACAGTTTGTACCCAAACATCACTGTCATCGTCACTTTCAGGAGACCATTAGCGCAGTTTGTTTCTATTTTCCACAAGTATAGGACCATGTGTCCAGGTGCACATGAAAAGTTTAATATGGTTCGTGATGCCACATACAGTCACTAGATACGTGGCATTCTACAGGTAGACACTCCGGTAAATCTTACGAGTTCTGACTTGGGCAAAGAAATAAAATGCCACAACCAATGAAACACGACCGATGCAACATCCCTTACCTGAACTAGACTTCTTATCTAATACATGTCAAGGTCAATTAGAACTTCTGAAAATTCACAGATGTGTTGAGTAGAAAATAAGGCTGCACTACAGGACATACTGTTCCTGATCAATGTCTTCCACCAAACGCCACGGTCCACAGACAAACTAAGCTTTATATTAAAACAAAAATAAAGTCAGAAAAGAGAAACTTCTACACTGGACTTTAAACACGTTCAGCTACGCTATGTACCGCAACTTCTTTCAGAGAATTCAAGAACAAAAACACACATGGACAGGCTCTGCTTTAATGATGAGTTGCCGATATAAACTTCAATCTCTTGCAAATTGGTACAAGTTTGTGAGACCATATACAATGAATATGAATACAGAGCATGTCAACTATATATCACTGTCCAATGTGTTCAGTTCATGAACATCGCCTCTCGTGCCATCAAGGTATTTGTACATAAAAAGTGGCAGGTGGGTTGGTAGAAGAGCGTTTGAAAGACTTCACAAACGATGTAAAATCTTATTTCACAGTTTCTTGGCAATATCATGTACACATTTACCACTCTATGGTTTTACTTTGGCACCATGCGACGCGATTTCATCATCATCAGTAATCGCTGTTCTGATTTCTCTTGGCGTATCTGTAACACTGCTGTCCACAAACACAAGACAGGATTAAGAACTGGATTGAGTGGTATTACGAACACCCTGATGGCCAACATCAACTCATCTGAAACATCAACACCTCCCAACGACAGCAAACTAACGATACCAAACGAAGACCAGGCAGCCGCATATGTGAATGTGATTTTAAGTAAAATATGAACTGCCGAATAAGCTGACTTTTCGGCGAGACTGCAGGCTATCCGGTATTTTGGTATTGCTCTGTATGTCAGTATTTGACCGACAAATATCATGGAATATAGAACGGAATTAAATACAAAACTGAATCTGAACCATGTAGCACTATGGCTGGTTTGCTGACGATCAAGTAGGCTGAACTGACACACACTATCATGGTCGTGACGTTTTTGATAGGACACCCTTAAGAGATGAGGCACTGATGCCAAAATGAAGCCAATAAACCATGCTACTGCACAAGCTGCTGTTGCTGAGAATCTGTTAAATTTCCAGGAACACGGCTGATAGCACAAAACCATATAAAGATCGAACGTACTAAGCCATATTATTAGAATAGGCACTTCATTAGCCAGAATGGACAGAAACCTTGCCACCTCGCAAGCAGCACTGTTTCTCCAGGTATCTTCATAATGCAGATATCTTCCAAAAAATATCTCGCTAGCTATACTTACAATGACAGTCTGAATTCCCATACACATGTTAGCAACATGCAAATTTTTAAGAAAAATAAAGAAACTGGCTCCACATGTGTTTTTGATCGTTTGGCATCTACAAAACAAACAAGCTAAATTGCCAAGAATGCTTAGTATACTGACTACCCAGAAGGCAAATCGGCTGACCTCTGAAAGCAGATTTTCACATGAAGACAGACTTGCTTCTGGTGCAAAACAGTTGACGTTTTTCTGATCAAATAATACAGCATGACAACACAGTCTGTAATTGGATGTAAAGATGATGTCCAAATGATCTAAACCTGCGAACAAATCTATGTGGAAGCTGTCTATAGAGTTTCCTCTTATGTCCAACGATTTCAAGTTCAACAACGTTTGAAACCCTCCAGCTCCTATGACTTGTAACCCAGAATGCGAAATATCTAGGTAACGCACTTTCGATAAACATGTCAAATTTCCACCGTCGAAAAATTCCAGGTTTGTTTTCGACATGTCTACTTTTGATAAAACACCATAAGTGGCATTGCCTGGTTGACATTTCAGTGAAACCAAAGGATTATTCGCTAATGATAGTGACCGTAAATTCTCTACTTCTTGGAACACATCCATTGTCACTGAAGTGAGTTTGTTGTTGCTCAAATCGATGACCTGCAAAAGAGGTAAATTCACGACATCCAAGGCAAAAACAGAACAATACGAAAGTCTGAGAAAGACAAGGTATTTGTTGTTTGTCAGATTAGACGGCAACATCCCTGAGCCTGTAGCATCTAGCTGACGAAGCTGAAAGTAAAGGTGTGCAGAGAAAGGCCGAGGACACAGAAAGGAGTAACCTAGGCAGAGACATCCTTCAGGACAGGTCATGTCACATAACCATTCATCATCACGTTGTGGACACTGACTCCAGCCATCACACACATTGTCTATGTGAACACAAACTCTGGAACCGTGACATCGGTAGAAGCCAGGACATGTTGATGTCTCACAGCCCTCTTCGTCTTCATGATGAATGCAATCATGCATTCCGTTGCATCGCGTGTACACAGGAAGGCAGTATAGCCATTCACTTGTACACTGATAGTGAGTATCGGGGCAAGATTCATTAGCTCTCATTTTTTGCTGGGTAAAATAACCTGTTACATCTAAATGAATTAAAAGCAGTGATTTTTTCTGTGGTTTCAGTAATGGTTGAAAGCCTTTGCCGTCCTCGTTGACAAATACAGTTGCTGAACTTACAACTTTTGACACATCCTCAAATTCCGGACACTCACTCTCTTCGTCAGAATCATCTCTACAATCAGAGTATCCATCACAAACCTGGCTGGTTGGCAAGCATTGACCATTAGTGCAACGAAAACCAGGACACACTGGATATTTACAGAATGATTCATCGCTATCATCCTGACAGTCACTTTTGAAGTCACAGAGCAAAGTGTACGGCACTGTGGTGATACCATCCTTACATGTAAACCTGGTAACTGTACACGCAACATGCGTTGTCACAGGAAACGTCTTGTTATGAGTGCATAATTGTCTACATCGGTTACTTGGATCACATACCAAAAATGTGTGCATCAGATGACCATCTGCACAAGTTGAAACACTCAACTGTCCTTGTACCGGGCATACTTGAAACTCTACCTCATGAAGTTGCACTGCCATGAATGGAAAAATATGTTGAACCGCAGACTTTGTTTCACAGACGAAACGTTCAAAAACAGGGTCACCAACATTGTTTAGTACTAGTCCTGTTATTCGAAGATGTCCATCCAACATTATTCTACTCGGTTTGTAAATTTGCGTAAGGTGGTTCATAGTGTAGATCAACGTGTTGTCGGCCCATTTGCGAAATTTACTGTACATGAAAGGCACAGAATGCCACCCAGAGGTGTACCCTATTAATACTGACCACCATGTCTTGTTTGAGAACAACTGCAAAAAGTTTGACAGATCTTCACTTGTTTTTACTGAGGCTAGTCTTCCACTAACTTTATTGCATTCATTTGCTGCTTGCCTTCCTGAGATTTTTATTTCTGAACTCATGTATTTAAAGCACTTGTTCTGCGAAGCCACCAGACCTTTACAGCCAGGACTGCTGAAAGGACAATGTTCCGTTTCATCACATCCATCCTCGCATTCTTCTTTCATGTTACACTCCAGATGCCAACGTAGAACTGAATAGTAATCGACGGTGCAGTTGAATGCACCACTGTTTAATCTGAATAGTGATTCGTTACAAGGATGAAAAGAAAAGAGCATTTTAAATCTGCCATAACCACTGGCACTGCTTGGTATATATGCTTTTGGCACAGTCACTTCAACATGTAACCTGGAAGTACGATAGACGTTCACGGGCAGGCGATTTTCATCGCACACATCCACCGTTTCAGACTCGTGTGTCTGTCTGTCTGTATAGCTGTAACTGACACAGTCACCACAGGAAGGCCTAAATATTTGTTGAAAACTGATCATGATGTCTTGACCAGGAGGACTTTTGATTTCTTCCCGAATCCACAAACACATCGGACGCCTTCCTGTCTGAACAGACGATGCTATAAACCCAGTACGAGATGATATATATCGCAAGCGCAGATGGTCAGGCTGAGAGGTCTTGAAATGCAGCTGAAGCATAGGCTTGTCAATATGCAGGATGTACATATGATCCGAGACAGACACAACAGTCCTACTTTTTCTGGGCCTTTTCATTTTATTTACAAAAAAAAGTCCCCATATATAAGTGCGTGAGGAATTACGCAGTCTACTACTGTGTACGCGTGTATTACAAAGTAAATATGTACACGCCGTCCCTTCATCCTGTGGCTTGAAATGAGCGATGATGAACATATCTTTCGGTGCTTGTATGTGTAAGCCACAGAAAGGTCTCGACCCTTCACAGTTCCCATGCACCACTCCTTGCTGCGTTGTGAACGTGGGCAAGTTGTACAGACAGTGCGACACATTCTTTTGCACGATAGTGAAGTTTGTCTTCCCGTGGTCAAACAGATACTGGATGCCAGGGCAAACAGCGCAGAGGTCATACGGGACCGATGTATTGTTACCGCCGATTTTACTTACCGCCGTTTCGCATCTTCGGTCTGCGCCCGGAGTACAAGACAGGCAAAGCGATGACCGTCAGAAAAACCGCTAATTTAGGTATGCATCTCTGTGGTCTTGTTCCGTCAGTTACTGTGCACAAAGAACTCACAAGACACTGAGCTTCTGACCTTTTCATTTTGTGCTAAAGGAACTGCCAAATAGAGGTAGTATTTCTGAGACGACAAGAAACTGTTTAAACCCGATTTTTTCAAACGAGACCGGAAATGTGCTTCTATAAAAAAAAAAGTTACGAGGCGATCACACGGAAGATCGTCCTTCAGGGTGAAATTGTGTGTCCAGGTTGTTAGATCTACACAGTTCGCACTACCCCGGATATCTAGGCTACAATAAGGGCGTACACACACACACACACACACACACACACACACACACAACACACACACACACACACACACACACACACACATTTTATACATACATACACGTACACATAAACACATATATGTACATATATATATGCATATATATGTATCTATGTATACATATATACATCTAGATATATATATATATATATATATTATATATATATATATATACATGTATATATACATATATGCATATGTGACCTCCCACCACGAAATCAGTCTTAACTACCATTTTGGGCATTTTGAGATAAATATATATATATATATATCACTGGAAAGTGTACAATCTGCTGATCATTTTGGTACTTGAATAAAGCTTGAACTCAAGAAAATGTAGAATTTATGTACATGTATGTTTAAATCATTAACTTGTATGGCGGCCATTTTGAGAAAACGGCCTCTAAATATTGTGTGTGCTCTTCTCCACATTTTCCTTAAATTTCTTTATTTGGTGGCCTTTACCCAGTTTGTTTCTAATTTTCTCTGTCATTATCTGAAAGGTGCACCAAAGAGCTTTCCATCAGTATATTACATGTGCAGGTACTGTACAGGTTACGGTTCATAATAAGAGACAAAAATAGGTACATTTGGTAGGAAAACATTTCTGTGGAAGATAGATTATAGTCTACAGAAATCAGTTTTGAGAAAAAGTCAAACACCCCAGATAGACCCTCAGTCACCTTTTCAACTCCTAGTGCTGTTCGACTGACTGCGAGTTAAGACTGATTTCGTGATGGGAGGTCACATATATATATATGTGTGTGTGTATATATATATGTGTGTATATATATGTGTGTGTATATACATATATCAGATGGATAAGTTCGAACACAAGACATCTGGTTAGGGCTATTTACCAATAGCTGGATGGATTGGATAGATCATACTAGGCTTAGGTATAGCGATGATGAGGGCTTTCCGCCACGAATGAGGAAAGAATCCTGTCGTCCATATGTAATTGTACACTTTCGACAGAATTTCCCAACCCTTTTCCGGGAGATGCTTCACGAGTTTGTAATGAATTTCACCGAGGCCAGGAAAAGAGTCAATGCAAGTCAAAAGAGCTTTTTTTTTTATTTCTCTTTTCTTTCTTGTTTGCAGAAAAGTGCCGATTTATCGGCTGAGGAAGAGTTGGTTTCAGCTTAGAAACGGCTTTTTTTGTGAGTAATCAGAGAATCTGACAGTTTCGGATGATGGACAGAGGGACAGGTGTTTTTCCTTTTAATTTTTTTGTTTTATATATATATAATTTTCCACACTTTCTTTTTTGAGTTCGGGACGTCAGTTTTGGAGCTAAAGTCTCTCCATGACTGTCGTTTATTTGTTTTAAATGCATACCTCGACTTTGCTTGCAGTTTTGGATGAGCCCGTCATTGTCCGCTGATAAGAGTTTGGAAGACGCAACGTTGAGCTTTCTTGCGCTCTTGTTTTATTTGTTTATATTCGGAAGTAAACCACGGTGTTTTATGCATGTGCGGTTTCTTTGACAACATGGGAATTCCTTTTTGGGAAAAAAAAAACTAATGAGTTGTTTTAGAGTGTATACTGGGTCGTCACTTTGCAGGACCCTTCCTTGCTCCAAATCGCTCTGGACGACCCTGGCAAACAACTCCCAGTCAGCCCTGCGAAAGACCAAGTACTCCAGCATAGACTCATGTCCAACGCTTGGATTAATTAAGACAACTGGAAGATGGTCACTTCCATGCAGATCATCCAAACTATCCACTCATAGTCCAAGACCAGTGAAGCATCACACACTGATAGATCTAAACAGGAAAGTGTACCATTTGCAGGATGAATATAAGTCAGAGATCTATCCTTTAGACAGCATAAGTTTAATTCAGAGAAGAAATTTTACAGCAAGAGACCACGCGCTGAAGTATCTTCACTACCCAAAAATGGGGAATGTCCATTCCAATCGCCCAACAGCAAGAAAGGTTCTGGAAGTTCCTCAGTCAAATCAACCACTTCTTCTTTTGTACCAGCAACAGATGGAGGTAGGTACAGAGAGCAAATGGTGATGATTTTTGTCTCGAGATACCCTTGCCGTCACTGCTTGCAAACCAGTGTTCAGATTAATAGGGCTAAACAAAACGGACCCCCATCTTTAGGTTGTGCTGGTTTGAAAGAATGTGTAAATCCATTAAAAGTTAATTACAGAGAAACATTTCCCTTCACGCACTAACGCCTTTTGTAGAGCCAGTACATCATACTGCAGGTCACGGCAAAGTAGCTGGAGCTCCCCTAAATTGGAGTTGACATCTCTTATGTTCCAATGGACAACACTCTTCATTGTAAGTGGAGCAACACAAGGCAAATTCAGTCCATATCCGTTTCGTCATCCTCAATTTGCAATGGAACATCCTTGTTTTCCAGTTGTTGTTTTTTCTTTCTTCTTCTGCTTTTTCAGGCGGTCAGACGTGACGGCTGACATGCCCGTAGGAAGCGAGGGCTTAAGCCCTTTAAGCGCTGGAGGAGAATTTCTCATCTCCACCATCATTACTCTCTGACCTCCTCCACTTACTGTGGAGCTGCTCCCGGATGGCAAGGGCGGGAGGGCGGGTTTACCAGGGAGACTGGGTTTCCTGGTTGTCCAGCATTAGCTGCTTTTGGTTGCTGAGCAGCCTGGAAAGCAGCGGATTTAACGCCCCTGCTGAGGGTCTTTATGCCTCGCACTGTTTCGGAAATGGACTTAGACTATGTCAGGTCTGTTTGACAGGCGACAGGGACTTAATTCACTGTCTTAACTGCTGATGCATAGCTTCTCGTCGTCAAGCTACTGGATTCCACTAATCGTTTGGCCTCATTGAGGGGTATCTTTTTTTTTCTTTTTTTTTGTTTTGTTTTGTTTTGTTTTGCTTGTTGTATTCTGTTCCAATTGCCATACAAGGCAACATTTGGAGGATGACGGGTGGTTACCTCCACAATTTAGACAGCTTAATAAGCCTTCACCTCTTCCTTCATCTTCCTTGGCGCACAAGGCATACTTTTCTGTGTCGGTACATCTGTCCTTGATGTGTCCTAATTTTTGGCAGCGAAAGCACCGCATCGGTGATGGCACATACAACGACACTTTCACCTTCGAATAGCCTATTTTTAACTCTTGAGGAATCAAGGGACAGCAGAACGTCAGGAACAATATGCTCTTCGGGACTTTCTCCGACCCCTTTCGGAACATGGCCCGGCGTACCTCTACAACGTTCTGTTGTTTTTTTTTAGTTCCGTCCTGATCTCCTCTTCCGACACTCCTCTTAGCTCGGGGCACTTGCTACTGTTTAGTGCCTTGTGTGGTGCAGTCTTGATGCTACGAGTATAAATGATTTGAGCAGACATTCTGACTGCTTGTGGTCCTTTCATTCCACAGGGCTCCCAATGAGGAAAAGCAAAAATCCCTGAAAATCAGGGGGGGGGGGGGGGTTCCGGGGGAGGACTTGCCCACCTGGAAAATTTTGAAAATTTACGTTTAAAATGGCGCAGTCTGACACATATCTGAGCTTAATTTATAGTTTTTTTTAATTTTTTTTTCGCGGAAAAATGTTTTTTTGGCGGATTCTCACTCTCAGTTTTCGCAGAAATCCGCGAATTCGCGGAAAAGTGGAAGCCCTGATTCCAGCAGATAATCTCCACTTCTGCATTTTTTTATCGTCCTTGGATTTCAGACGAGGACTGTAAATCCCTTTTGGATCGCAAAGGGACTGAGTTTGGATATCGGTTTCTCTTCATCCGTTCCCGTCACCACCAACCATGCTGCCCAAAAGCCCATTTCCTGCCGAACTTCCTCCTCCAAATAGGAGTGGCAATCATTATCTCTTTTCCGTTTTGGTTTATTTGGTTTGGACACGACCGTAGGCTCAACGATGGCAGATATGTGTCCGTTGCCCCACGAGAGCTGCCGTGCTGGGGAAGGGACAATGGATAGCCAATCTCTTGGCGTCCGTCCGCCTGGAACCGTCCAGCGTGATTCCAGAGTACTTTCACGACTGACTAACGTACTGCCACCCATCCCTGGCCAAATGACTTGAGCTCAAGATTACGGGCTGCTTACGGCAACTACCCCTGAACATGAAGATTGGGATGAAGAAAATGTAAATGAGGGTAGAACCACGCTTCGCCTCATCCATGCCCCCTGACCTGTCCGACATGGGTAACCCTGCCAGGGGCATTAATTTATTATACTGTCAAGTCCAGTCCACGTAACTGCCTTGGTCATCAGGACTGTGATTAGTAAAAAAAAACTAACAGTCAGCATCGGAGGTAGAACAATCACAAACTTGCGTTTTGCTGACAGCATTGACGGACTAGCTGGGCAAGAGCAAGAGCTGGTCAGCTTGATAAAACATCTTGATGAGGCCTCCACAGCATGTGGTATGCAGATTATTGCAGAGAAAACCCAGTTGATGACAAATAATACCAATGGCATCAGCACTGACATTACCATAGACAACAAGAAACTTGAGACCGTCCATAGCTTTAAATATCTGGGAGCTAGAGTATCAGATGAAGGATCAAAGCCCGAAGTCCTTTCCAGGATTGCCTTGACTACAGCTGCAATGACCAAGCTAAAAGTCATCTGGAACGACAAGAATATCGCTATCGGCTCCAAGATCAGACTGATGCGTTCCCTGGCCATGTCAATATTTTTGTATGCATGCGAAACATGGACCATAACAGCAGACATTGAAAGAAGGATACAGGCAATGGAGATGAGATGCTTCCGGAAACTCCTTGGTATCTCGTACAAAGATCATATAACCAATAAGGAAGTGAAAACCCGAATCGAAAACGCCATCGGGCCGTATGAAGACCTGATTTCAGTGATAAGACGCAAACTGAGGTGGTACGGGCTCGTCACACGATCATCTGGACTGGCCAAGACCGTCTTGCAGGGAACAGTACAGGGAGGGAGACGAAGAGGCAGACAGAGAAAAAGATGGGAAGACAATATCAGAGAGTGGACTGGCCTTGAATGGAACATCATTCTGCGGAAAGCTGAGAACCGTGAGGAGCGGAGGAAGTTGGTTGCCAAATCTTCAGTGGTGCCCCAACGGTCAACCAGACTACGGGACTGATGATGATGATGAAAGCTACCTAGTGAGTAACTCCCGTCGGCATAGCTCAAGGGCTCACTAGGACCTCAAGCCCCCCGACCACGGCAAAGTGGTGGTCCCGTCTGGGCGGCAGAGCACATTCAAAACTTCAACAGGTAACAAGAAAAGAAAAGAAAATTAAGTACACATATATATGCATTCGCGCACATAATCTAAGGAGATGCCCCTGGCGTCGACCAATCTATCCAATCATCGAAGAGGAGGTTAAAAAGATACCTGGCTACTAATTTAAACACACATAAGGACACAAAAACATATATAGAAACGGGCTAAGTTATCTAAAATTGTTCTGCATATCTCACTTCCCAAAAGCCAAAAATGCGTTTAATACATGTTCCCAATTGTCAATCCTCAGTACGTAAGACTTTATCGAACACACACAGGTGAACAGACCAGGAAGGCAGAAAATGAAAGGAAGAAATGTCAGAAAATAAAGGAATAAGGCAGAAACAGAGAGAGTGACAGAAACGAGGAAAGTTCTAGAGAAGCTCCGGAATATGGGGATACTGTTTATACTGAAAGAGCAACTGGCATCCCCACGGTAGGCCAGTGCGCTAGTGCCAAAGCTTTTTGCTTTATTTTTTGTTTGTTTTGTTTTGGTTGTTTAAATCCCAGCCGGCTGCATAGAGCCACATCAGGGTTATAATTCAAAGCAAATACAAAACTTCAACAGGGAAAAGGAAAAGAAAATTAAGTACACACGTCAATCCATTCGTGCGCATAATCTAAGGATATGCCCCTGGCGTTGACCACTCCGTCCAATTTATCGGACAGAGAATTTAAAAAACACACCTGAATACAAACTGAAATATACGTAAAGATACAAAAACAGATAAAAACGGGCCTAACTTACCTAAAATTGCTTCCGCAAATCTCACTTCCCTAGAGCCAAAAAAATGCATTTAATACATGCACCCAATTAGCAACCCTAAGAGGAAAAGCACATAAGACTTTATCGAACAGATACAGAAGGCAGAAAATGATTGGAAGAAATGACAGAAAGCAAACGAGCAAGGCAGAAACGGAGAGAGTGACAGAAAAGAAGACATTTCTAGTACAGAAGTTCCAGAAGGTGTGGATACTACTCATACTGAAAGAGCCCCCGGTATCCCTAGGTGGGTCCAGTGCGCTTGTGCCAATGCATGGTGTGTGATCATATCCGAATCCCACCAAATGTGAATTTTTATTGTGCAATAATCTCAGGATCACATCGTGCAATGATTATTTCAGGATCCCATCAGGATCCCATCCTGCAATGATCAAATCACGATGTCATCCTGCAATGATCAAGTTCAAGTTCATATTGCTTATAGACCAGCCGACTACTAGAGCCATATCAGGGTTAACAAGCCAGTTAAGATAAAAAAGACTACAGTTAAAAAAACATGCTCATCGTTAATCTTGCAAGTCTAGAACACATCAAAGAAAAACGGCCGAAAAATCATATCAGGCGAAATCTACTGATCTCGTAAAAAACTGGAAAATTGCATCAGGAGGGACGTCTCGGAAGAGGTTCTTTAAGGAGTCTGCCGTGTAGTGCTTTTGTCTGAAGTAGTACAAGTCCCAGCAATCAAGGAGGAGGTGTCTGATGCTCAATGGCTCGTCACATGGTATACGCCACGTGCTTCTTCATTTTTTAACGGGTACGAATGAGGGTAGGATGTGTGACCAGTGTTTAACCCATATAACTTTTTTTTTCTCTCTGTTCCCTGCAGTAGGTGGGATAATTTCTTTCAGGCTAGGGCGGATTTGGAAAAGTCTAAATATGTCTGTTCATTCCAACCTTGCTGCGACAGATTCCTGCCACATGGCGTTGGCGATCATGGCCCTCCATATGCATCTATCCTTTGTCGCCGCAAGCACATCTTCCACCCTCTCTGTCCTCAGCCACTCTGCAAGTCCGCCCAATATTTTTTTCCTGGGTCTACCTGGTGCTCTCTTTTCCTCCAGCTTTCCTGTTGTGACCAGGTACTCTAATCCTCTTTCCTTTTAAAATGGCCTACAAATGTTCCCTGTCTTTTCCTAATCTTTCTTATGAATGATCTTGTGTCTGCCTCCATCAAGACTGTCTCGTTTGTTTTCTTTGCTGTCCATGGGACTCTCAACATTTTTCTTAGAAACCGCATCTCGGCTGCCTCAATCTTGTTCTGGTTTTACTGTGAAATGATCAAATCAGAAACCTACTGTGAAATGATCAAATCAGGAACCTACTGTGCAATGATCAAATCATGAACCTACTGCACAATGGTCAAATCAGGAACCTACTGTACAATTATTAAATCAGGAACCTACTGTGCAAATGATCAGATCAGGTACCTACTGTGCAATGATCAAATAAGGAACCTAATGTTCGATGATCAAATAAGGAACCTAATGTGCAATGATTAAATTGGGAACCTACTGTGAAAATTATTAAATCAGGAACTTACTGTGTAAATTATCACATCAGGCACCTACTGTGCAATGGTCGAATCAGGGATATACTGTACAATGATCAAATCAGGAACCTACTGTGCAATGATATGATCAAATGAGGAACCTGCTATGCAATGATCAAATCAGGAACCTAATGTACACTGATTAAATCGGGAACCTACTGTTCAATGATCAAATCGGGAACCTACTGTGCAATGGTCAAATCAGGAACCTACTGTGCAATGATCAAATCAGGAACCTACTGTGCAATGATCGGATACATCCATAATCCGAGGCCGACCAGCACTCACGACTGTATGTCATCCCCGTTTCACGAGTGTACCCACAATCATACCCTTGTTACAGATTATGAAGACAGTTCAGTTCAGTTCAATTCATACTGCTTTAAACCCAGCTAACTACTAGAGCCGTATCAGGGCTAATACCACGTCAAAAACGACAACCCGTTAAGATAACAGACAACATTTAAAAACCATGCTCACCGTTAACCTTGCAAATCTAAAATGTAATTAAAGAAAAACAGACGTGAAATCATATCAGGTGAAATCTATTGATCTCTTGTAAAACGTGGAAAATTGCAACAGGAGGGCCGTCTCGGAAGAGGTTCTTTAAGGAGTCCGCTGTGTAATGTTTTTATCTCACATCGTACAAGTCCAGACAAATCGAGGAGGAGGTGTCCATTACGTAGACCAGTGCTCACGTCTATCACGGATAAGAAAGTATATGCATTTAGTAATCTGAATCAGAAGAATTGCTTATAAAGCAACGTCCATCTGGTACGCACAGGAATCACCATAAACAAAAGATGAATTCCTAAGAATCTTCATATGGCTTATAGTCCAGCCGACTACTTGAGTCATATCATGGCTAACAACACGTTAAAAACGACACCCAGGTTAAAATAAAAAGACAACAGTTAAACACTACGCTCACCGTTTACCTTGCAAGTCTAATACAGTATACATTTAAAGAATGATATATTCAGACGTAAGATTGTATCAGGTGAAATCTATTGATCTCTTGTAAAAAAAAAAAATTATAAAATAAAAAAAAATAAAAAATTGTATCCAGAGGGACATATATGTCTGAAGAGTTTCTTTAAACAGTTCGCTGTGTAGGCGGCCACAATACACTCATTGAAATTTTGAACGAACAATATACAGTTCTGGCCATTTAAGAAACTGGTGGAACTTTTGAACCACAGCTTGACGGTTTCAGAAAAAAAGGTATGAAAAGGCTGTACAAACGGTGCACAATCGTACCTGCTGACTTGGGAAAAACTGTCTCGCTGAAAACTGTGTTTCTATCCACGTTTTGCAGAACCAAACAATTGGATAGAATAATATGTGGCTGCAGTGACCGAGGTATGAAAATAAAAGAGATGAACAAAAACAAAACAAAAAGACAGAGAGAGAGAAAAAAGACAGAGAGAGAGAGAGCGAGAGAGAAACAGAGAGAGAGAACAAGAGAGAGACAGAGAGAGAGAGAAAGAAAAAGAGAGACAGAGAGAGAGAAAGAGAGAGAGTGAGAGAGAAAGAAAGAGAGAGAGAGAGAGAGGGGAGAGAGAGAGAGAGAGAGAGAGAGAGAGAGAGAGAGAGAGAGAGAAGCGAGAGAGAGAATGTGGCAGCAGTATTGGATTTGTATCAAGGACATTTTGTATCACTGACTGGTATCAATTTTTAAAAGGGCGTAATAATCCTGGTTGGTATTAATCTAAAAGGAGCGTAATAATTATGTTTCCGAAAGAAAACATTAAAGACAGAGCTTTATTGTTATAATGGCTACCGGGCTAAAAACCTATCTCTCATTTAGAAGGCTACTCACTTGCGTAGCTTTCATCGGCGATCCGGCCGACTTCTTCAGCTCAACTGCTGGGTTGAGATCTGGCTTCAGTGCGCACCGCCGTGAGCGAACTCACGTCAGCGCAACTGAACGAGTGAGGAGTACACCGAAGGCAGGTTGTGTCGGCCCAGGTCACGGTTCAGGGTGGGGTTCCTTACGGCGTTGTAGACTGCCTCCTTTACTCCTCTCTGGAACCATCTTGCTTCTTTGTCGATAACTTGCACATTATCCTTTTCAAAGTGATGTTGGGTGTGGGTTAGATGTTCCCCCACTGGAGAGGACTCACGCTTGTGTTCTTTTAGTCTTTTGTGCAAGTTGCGCTCAGTTTCACCAATGTAACTTCGGTCACAGTCCTGGCAGTCTATCTTGTATATCACCCCTGATTTGTCCAATTTGTCCATTTTGTCTTTGGGGTGAACTAACTGGCTTCTGATGGTGTTGGTGGGCTTGGTGTGGACACTGACTCCCAACTTCCTGATCTTCCTGCTGAGAGCCTCAGTGACGTCGTTGACATATGGCATGGAGACGTGCCCACTCGAAGGAGTTTGCCGTTCAGTGGAGGGGTGGGGTATGGTTTTCTTGCCCCCCAGGATATCTCAGGCCCACCAGGCTTTATTGTTGTTGTTGTTGTTAATGCCCAGCCGACAGCGCAGAGCCTATCAGGGCCATAGCCGTTTCAAAGCATACACAATATTTGAAGGGCGGAAAAAATGGAAGTTACGTACACATATCAGTGCATTTGAGCACATAATCTAAAGAGATGCCCCTTGCGCTGACCACTCCGTCCATTTCATCGCAAAGGGGATCAAAAAGAAAAACAAACAAACAAACAAAAAGACTTGAACACAAATTCAAACATAACTAAGGACACTAAAAGCATATATAAAAACAGACCCAAATTACCTAAAATTCTTTCCGTATATCTCGTTTCCCCAGAGCCAAAAATGTACTTAATACATGTACCCAATTATCAATCCTATGAAAAAGTACATAAGACTTTATCGAACACATACAGGGTGAATGGACCAGCCAGGCAGAAAATGATAGGAAGAAATGACAGAAAGCAAAGGAGCAAGGCAGAAACTAAGAGCGACAGAAACGTGACAGAAATTTCTCTCACAGATTTTCCAGAAGGTGGGGATACTATTTATACTGAATGAGCCCCTGGCATCCCCATGTGAACACTTATTTTCGGGAAAATTGCCTATATCAAACATGTGCAAAGACAAGAATACATGAAAACATTAGCACAAAAAGAAAAAAAGACAGTAGACAACTTCCTAAACGTGATCTGCCATTTTCTCTTGCTGTACTCCACGTTTGGGGAGATGTCTACTGTCTTTTGTGCTAAGGACGTTTTTTTGTATATGCTTGACAGAGACCAGCTGGCCAAGAATGTGTGCCTGTCTTTTTTGTTGTTGCTGTTATATCAATGAACGTTATAATTCATGCTTTTTGCATTTCTGCTTCCAATTTGCGTTGGAAGTCATTTTGATTCGATGAGTCCGAAATTAAAAAAGAAAATCAGCGCCGAACATTTGACTGAGGTGTATGTTCCAGCTATGTACATGCATGAGTAGTACGTCAAAGTTTGTAGCACTGGCTTAAAATATGAAGTTATGGCATTCAGTTTCCAGCGTTTCTATAAAAAATGTGATAAAACTAAGCAGCAACATACCTGGATGAAGGTCTTTTTCCTTCTTCGTCTTTTTTGTTGTTTTTGTTTGTCTTTTTTTAGGGGAAGCGCGGGGGGCACTGTAAGGTAGTCTCTGTTGATTGTGTGCATATGTGTGGTGTGCGTGAATGCGCTTTGATTTAAACTGTCAAGATTTGGTGCCGTATACTTGTAAATGCTGTAATTTAATATTGTTATTGTTTATTATTATATTATTATTATTATTATTATTATTATTATTATTATTATTATTATTATTATTATTATTATCATTATCATTATTATTGTTGTTGTTATTATTATTGTTGTTATCATCATTATCATTATTATTATCATTATTATTACTGTTAAGTTGGTGACCCTCTGCCTCGTCAAGAAACGTCTCCATTTCTACCAGCTCTTCTTCTCCGCAAAGTCTTTTCGGGTATCTTTCTGTATTCTCCAGTGTAGTCTGAACCGGGCTTTCATGACGTGAACTGTGTCTCTGTCTTGAAGGAATGGCTTAGTGAACAAATCCAGAGACATATGCCTAGCTTCTCTGGCATTTCACCAAGAGGGTTGGAACCATTATTGAAAAAAAAAAAACACCATTATCTACAGCAGTGTTAAAAACTGAAAGGCCATTTTCTTATGTTTGCTCGTTAGTTTCTGTTTTAGGGTTGCATTTCCATATTCAAGCTCTTTGTTGTTGTTTTTTTGTTGTTGTTTTTTTTTTTGTCACTTACAGTCCATTTTTGTTGTTGTTTTTTGTCACTTACAGTCCAGCCGACTGCGTAGAGCCTATCAGGGCTATACCCGTTTCAACGCACATACAAAACTTTAAGAAGTAAAAAAAAAGAAGAAGAAAAGAAAATTAAGTACACATATCAATGTATTCGCGCACATAATTCATGGAGATGTTCCTGGTGTTGAGCACTCCGTCCAACTTATTGCACAGGGGATTTAAACAAAAAAACCCACCTGAATACAAATTTTAAACATACGTAATGACACAAAAACATATCTAAAAACAGGCATGAATCATCTGAAATTGCTTTTGCATACCTTGCTTCCCTAGAGCCGGAAATGCACTTAATACATATACGCAATTAGCAATCGTAAGAAAAAGTACGTAAGACTTTACCGAACACATACAGGTGAACGGACCAGCAAGGCAGAAAATGAAAGAAAGAAATGAAAGAAAGTAAAGGAACAAGGCAGAAACAAGAGAGTGACAGAAAAGAGGACATTTCTAGCACAGAATTTCCAGAAGTTGGCGATACTGTTTATACTGAAAGAGCCCCCGCATCCCCTCGAGGGGAAGCTCTTTGCTAGTTTTTCTTCTTGGGCTGTATTTCCATATCAAGCCCTTGATACTCTCATTGGCGTTTTGAGTGTAGCCCTCTAAACACTGCTCCATACAACCTAGTCTAGGCTAGATCGATAATTGTAGCCCGATTGCTTCCATGATTGTTTGTGGTAGGATTTTGTGTCTTTGAATATCTAGAGTGCTGTTAGCTTCTGCTCGCTCAATTGATTGTGAGCCAGCTTATTGAAAACATGATAATGTCTGCACCCAAAATAAGGCTTTTTGAAAAAAAAATGGGAACGTATAAACATGTGGAAGTTCAGGTTCGTATTGCTTATAGCCCAGCTGAGAGTTAAACACTGTACTCACTGTTATCTTTGCGGGGCTAATATACGTTTATAGAATAACATACTCATAGGTAAAATCATATCAGGTGAAATAGATTGATCTCTTGTAAAAACTGGAGAATTGCATCGGGGAGGGACGTCTCTGAAGAGGTTCTTTAAAACGTTAGCCGTGTAGTACTTACGAATCACATCGTACAAATCACAGCATTCAAGAAGGTATCTGATGCTCAACAAGTTATGAATTATAGTCTTTCTTCAGTACTGCACAAACATTTCGAACAATATGGGAACAGAGTTTGGGTCTTATATTCATTCTTCAATAACAAAATATCAGCATACATGTTTTGGGAACAGTGATAGTCACGAATCTAAAGAAACCACTTCAAGACACAGTAATTTGTTCTCTGTAAGAAGCGTTACAGATGGATGTTGTCATGCATCTAAGTGTACATTCGTTTTGTTTTAACATGATTGGTGTAAGTGATACAACGTCTTGATTATGGTAGTACTCAGGCTTTTTAATTTACATCTGAGATGCCCAAGAACTGAGCAACGTAGATTGAAGTGCAATTCCACTTTCGGCGACGCTTTTACATAATAAACACTTTGTTGTCTTTTCACTACGTCTATGAAAAAGAGACAGGCAGAGAAAGAGAGAGAGAGAGAGAGAGAGAGAGAGAGAGAGAGAGAGAGAGAGAGAGAGGAGAGGAGAGAGAGAGAGAGAGAGAGAGAGAGAGAGAGAGAGAGAGAGAGGAAGAGAGAGACAGAGAGAGACAGACAGACAGACAGACAGACAGAGGGACAGAAAGAGAGACAGACAGAAAGAGACAGAGAGACACAGACAGACAGAGAGACATATGCAATATATGTCTATAAACACACCTTAGCATTTTCAATTCCAGTCTGCCGCCACGGAACTCAACCCAGCTGGACTGAACTCAACTCAACGAGGATTAAAATCAGCTTGGTTCAGATCAGCTCAGATGAAGTTGGCTCGTGTGTATGGCACAGGTATGGTAAAAGGCTGTCCAATGATGTCCTATGAGACTGAGGTCTTAGGAAGTGATGACAGAGAAGACCTCACATTCACTCTAGGCGAGAAAATATTACAGATGTAAACCGTTTCCGTTTCCTCTCCTTTCTTGCATTACTTTCCCTAAATTATGAATAAATCATAACAAAACAAAAAAAAACAACAACAACAACAAAAAAACATCACTGCCTTGTGGTTATCTCAGGAGAGACCAGGCTAAGGGAGTAAACCCTGACAGAAAATCATCCCCACTGCCTCGTGGGTAGTCGTGGAAATGACAAAGGCTAGAGAAGAGTCCGCAAAAAAACAACAACAACAACAACAAAACCGCGATGGAAGGCAACGGGAAACCACCGTTGTGTATTCCCAAGATTAACATGGCCAGCCAAAAGAGAAAGTTGCAGCACATAGTCATAACAGGAAAGCTGGAGGGGAAAAGAAGCACCAGGTAGACCCAGGAGGGAAATATTGGACGGACTTGCAGAGTGGCTGAGGACAGACAAGGTGTGGGACGTACTTGCAGCAACAAGGAATACATTCGTAAGGGAGGCAAACATCGCCAACACCATGCTTCAGGATACGTGATGATAGTGATGATGAAATCATGAAGAGGTATCCGCTCTCAGCTGTGTGGACTGACGTCCGTATGCACCGTTTTTCTCGAGTAAGATTCGCACGAGCAAACCCTTGTATTCAGATTGGAAGTCAGGAGGTCTAGCACTATGCCAAACAGTGTGCTTTAGTTGTTACCCGATATTGAAACAGCGTGTCACATACAAGACACGGAACCATATTTTTGTTTGTCTTTATTATTGTTTAAAGCCCAGCATTCGTTACGTAAATAACACCGTGCTAATTGCAGAAAACGAAAAAGACCTACAAAACCTTGTAAATATATTAGAAATGGAAATCCAGCATAAAGAGCTGGAGCAAAATAGCAAAAGACTAAAGGTATGGTAATCAGTAAGAAACACGAAACCCTCTCAGCAAAATAACAGCAAATGGCACAAATTTGAGACAGATTGATAAGTTAAAATATCTGGGAACAGTCATCTCAGCAGACGGCAGATGCACATCAGAAATAGCCAGCAGAATCGGCCAAGCCTAAACAGCATTCAAGAAGATGAAAAGCGTCCTTACCAACAAATGCCTATCAATTAACATCAGGAAGAGAGTTCTTGAATGCTATATAGAACCGATACTGTTGTACAGTTGCGAGGCGCGGACAGTCAACACGCAAAATGAGAACAAAATTGAGACAACTGAAATGTGGTTTCTAAGAAGAACATTGAGAGTTCCATGGGCAGCGAAGAAGATAAACGAGACAGTCTTGATGGAGACAGACACAAGAAGATCATTAAGAAGATTTTAAAAAAAGACTAGCAACATTTACAGCCATTTATAAGGAAAGGTGAATTAGAGCACCTGGCAACAATGGGAAAGCTGGAGGGATAGAGAACACCAGGCAGACCCAGGGAGAAAATATTGGACAGACTTGCAGTACAGCTCATGACAGAGAGGGTGGAGGATGTACTTGCAGCGGCAGGAGATAGATCCGTGTGGAGGGCCATGATCGCCAACATCATGCGGTAGGGCACATGGTGATCAAAGCCCAGCACCTCGGTGACCTTGGGAAAAAACACCTGAAAAAACATTAAGTACACAAATCAATATTTTCATGCATTGACCTAAGTATATGCCCTTGGCTTTGACCATTCCGCTCAATGCATCAGCAGGGGAATAAAACAAAACCTGAACAAAAGTTGTATAACCATACCAGAGAACTCCAAAACATAAAACTTGGCCTAGATTATGGTAAACTGCATCTGCACATCACATTTTCTTAGAGCCGAAAATTCAGTTTATACGCATACCAAATCACCAATCCTAGTAGAAACTATTTACGTCTTTACAGGCCACATACGGGTGAATGGATTAGCAACGTTGCAAATGAGAAGAAGGGGTGACAAAAACCAAAAGAGCAAGATAAAAGCAAAGACAGTGACAGAAAGGATAACTTTTGTAGCACAGAATTTCCAGAATGTGAGAATAATATAAAGAGCCACTGACATCTCTACTGAGGATGGGAGTGGGGAGAGCAGAATCCAATTAAAAAAAAAACACGGTTTGTTGTTGTTGTTGTTGTTGTTGTTGTTTTTAGGGGGGAAGAAGCATGGCATACATGAAATAAATGATACCCATTCTAACGGCATAAGGCAGATTTTGCATTTGCGTTTGGCTTGAAGTAATGTGTCATGTTAACGTTAGAATTCAAAACATAGGGTGATGTTGAATACATGGCATGCAAACACGAAACAATCGTTTTCCGAGGTGTTACTACGAAACATGACACTCGGCGCAGACACTATTATCAGGCTGCTTACAAAAGCGAGTCACAGGTTTTATATGAAACACTTTTTTTTTCATTTTTGCTGAGGGAATCCTGAAGTTTCCGTTGATATCTCACACTTCATTGAAAGTGTTGGGGTTTTGTGGCTGAAAAATGGAAAGTTCGCCGACCGAATATTCGGTCGGTGGCACTGGAAGTGTATGTTTCTTCCGACCGAAAACTCGGTCGGAAGCAATGAACAGATTTTGGCTATAATAATAATAAAGAAGAAGAAGAAGAAGAAGAAGAAGAAGAAGAAGAAGAAGAAGAAGAAGAAGAAGGAGAGGAGGAAAAGAAGAAGAAGAACAACAACAACAAAACAATAATAACAATAACAATAATATTTATTTAATGATAATAGTAACTGAATAATAATAACAATAATAATAACAATAATAAAATAATAATAATAATAATAATAATCATGATGATGATGATGATGATAATGATGATGATCATGATGATGATGGTAATAACATAATGATAATAACAATAATAACAACAAAACAATAATAACAATAATAATGACAACAACATCACTTATTTAATGCAAATGGTCAATGTCAAAAACATGCAGATTAAAACACACACATCCACACACGTACACAGACGATTACATAATAACAACGTATAACCATACACACACATATACCTGCTTTCCTTAAAGTATATGTACATGAATGATTACACACTGTCACACGAACAGCAGTAAGAAGTGGAAGTAAATATTAAGGGTTAAGCATTTCCCATGTGAACAATTTAAGGCGTGGTGAATAGGTAAGACATTGTTATCCAATATCGGGGCTATAACTGTTTCAAAACATACAATACTTCAACAGGAAAAAAAAAACAACACATATATCAATACCTTCGCGCACATAATCCAAGGAGATGCCCTTGGCATTGCCCACCCCATCCGATTTATCACACAGAGGATTTAAATAAAAAAACGTATCTGAATACAAATTAAAAACGTAACTAAGAATACTAAAACATATATTAAAAACAGGCCTAGACTGCCTAATACTGCTTACGCATATCACATTTCCTTAGAGCCAAAAATGCACTTAATACATGCACCCAATTATAAATCTTAAGAGAAAGTACGTAAGACTTTATTGAACACGTATAGGTCAATGGACAAGCAAGGCAGAAAATGATAAAAAGAATTGACAGAAAGTAAAGAAACAAGGCAGAATCAAAAAGAGTGACAGAAAAGAAGAAATGTCTGCCACAAAATTGTCAGAAGGTGGGGATACTTTTTATACTGGAAGAGACGCCGGCATCCCACGGGACGGGGTGAGGCGGGGTGGGAGGGGGAGGGGGAGATAAATCTGTTTGACTAGAAGTGCAAAAGGGTTGGCAGGCCCCTCAGATCAGCTGGCAGTATGCCAATGTTTCTGCTTGTTAATCTTGCAGCTTTGTCGGGACTGAAAAATAAAACAACAACAAAAAACAGGGAAATTCATTTTCAAGACAGAAAACACACGAGCACGATCGACAGTTCAAAAAGACAATCATTTTATAGGTTATTTTACGAACTGTCTGTCTCTTAAAATAATCCACAGAAATAAGAAAGGAAGGACACGGCAGTAAGACAAAGCTACTGTGTTGTGTATAACCCGATCTCCGAGGTACAGAAAAGCTGAAGACAAGTGTAGGTCTGCTCGTTTACGAAAACATAGAGAAGAAGTGAAAGTGACAGAGTCCTAGAACAAAACCAAGACATGTTCGTGTAAAATTGTTATTATTGTTGTTGTCTAAAGCCCAGCCAATTGCTACGAGGCATGTCGGGCTTATGACCATCTCAAAATACAATTTCTTTTGACCTGATTAAAAACAAAACCTGTAAAATGAAAAGTGGACATTATGAGTTCATGGGAAATAGTAAAAATATTTCAGCTCATTGTTTTTTAATTATATCTTGAGCCTGTTTCATAAACATAAAATTTCACATAAGTTTCACACATTCTCCTCAAAAATTTGAATACCATACGGTAAAATCCGATACCGAACTAAAATACATTTTCTACGTGATCACCACCCTATTAAATGGTTTCTATCGTCGTATCTTAGAAAGGTTACTGAAAAGGATTACCGAAAGAAATCAATCCAGCACATTAGATAACGGCTACGCAAAGTTCAAACGTACAATATCCTTTCGGACTAATGAGCCGGATTCACGACAAATATCAGTCGATGGTGTTTTCCTGTTCCATGAAATCGGATACTGGTTTCGTTGTTGTTTTCCTTGCTGCATTACAATTTGTCTTCTGGCAGCATGTCTGGCTACCGTTCCAACTCGGTGACAGCTTTTGTTGCCGGAGGTCGCTTAAGCGGAAACGTCAGAGGAACTCGTTTATGTTATGAGGTCAAAATGCTGTTGGCAGTTTAGATATCGACATTTTAATGCGAGGACTTTGTCTGGAATATTTCATATTACGTTTTCAAAGTATGATCGTTAAAATAGCGTCGAAAAGTAATGTCTCTGTTTTGTGGTTAGCTGATAATGATGATGATGATGATGATGACGTTGATATGGGATGATGATCTTAATTATTAGTGGTGTTATTATTATCAATGTTATTCTTCTTCTTATTATTATTATCATTACTGTTATTATCGTTAGCACTATAATTGTCGTCGTCGTTATTATCATAATTATGATGATCACGATGATGATGATGATGATCATCATCATTATTGTTCTTAGTGTCTTTATTAGAATCATCATTGTTTTGTTGTTGGTTTTGTGGTTATTGTTAAAACATTTCCCCTTGTTTAAAACAAGAATAAGCAGAGGGTATGAGTATTGAAGAAAGTATTATACAAGTATTCTTAATATACCCATGGCTCCATGTCTATAAACCCAATGGGTTTAAATTTATCTGGAACGTGTTAAGACGAACAAAGGTCCCGAGTGCTGTACGCACTTGGCATACAAAAAGATTTCAAGGCAACAACAAACAACAACACAACAACAACAACAACAACATCTGTGGAAACAGTTCGTAAATATATATTCTGTGCAGGTTCGTTTTTACTGTTTCATGAATTATTACTGTGTTTTATTTTTTCGAGTTTCCGAGGGACAGGTGCCCAGAGAAACAAACGTAATGAAATAAAATAAACTTTTCCCAACGGTACTGACATTGACACAAAGACCAGTTTACATATCTGGCGTCGCTAATCTATTGATATTAAAGCGAAAGGAACATGATGCTGTAAAAGAATTATATCAATACAAAGTGTTTATAAAAAAATAAAAGAGAAAAAGAGTACGCGTGTGCTTTTTTTCCAGGCAGATTCTTGGAGGACATTGGTATTGTCTTTTTAAACGGTTCTACGAACTACTAATGTTGTGGTTCCCAGAGACTCATGTTTAGAGAAGACACGTCTGAAGCTGCTTTCTTCTCATGCAGACAACTACACCACCGTTACTCAGTATGGGGCTAAAATCTGCATGTAGGGATAGCGCTTGTACTTGTCGTAGGGCAAGTCACAAGTACATCATGCAAAGTATGCTGGTGTAATGAGGTTTACGTTCATATCGTTTACAGCCCAGTCGACCACCAGTGTCCAATCAGGGCTAGCACCACGTTCAAACCCAACTCTAAAGTTTAATTACAAAGGCAACAGTAAAACCCATGTTCACAATGACCCTTTCAAGTTTAAAATACAATTTAAATCTTTTCTATGTATTTGATTGTATTATATGAAGTCTGTTGATCTCTCGCAAAAAACAAACAAACAAAAACAAAACAAAATAAAACGAAAAGTTAAAATTGCATCTGAAGGTATATTTCTGATGGTGTAAAGAGGAAACCTTTTTTGGAAACTTTTTTTTTTCCTTTTCTTCTTCACCTCCATCACTATTGGGCGGCAGGTTCAGGTTTATATTGTTTGTGGCCCAGCCGACTACTACAGCCATATCAGAGCTAACACCACGTTAAAAACAACTCCCCAGTTTAATCAAAAACACAACAGTTAAAAATGAAGCTCACATTTATCATTTCAAACCTAAAAATGCGACTTTTTTTCTTCTTCTGTTATGTTGTAATACGGTCATCCACAGCCGCCATCATCGGGGCGAAAGCCATTTCAGACCGATATATCTGGCGAAAACGGTACATTTTAAAGAATATAAACAGACAGAAGCAGTACGTAAGAACTCAAAAATGATCAATAAATTAGCAAACTCTCTTTAAGCCACCAACAGCTTTTGATCAATGTTGCAGAGGACTGAGTGAAATATCTGCCTTAAAGAAATACATTACGATGTGTACGGCGAAACACATTTTGAACCGTTGAATATGTACAAGTGGCCAGGTGCCATCACCTTCCGGGATGTATATTGCAGCACTTTAGTGAGACAGACAAGTGGTAAGACACAGATACCGACCGCAACAGACGGCACAGTGTGTGCTCCAGAAACAACTCAGGTCGGGGAAAAGTTCAGTTCAGTTCATATTGCTTATAGCCCAGCCGACTACTACAGCCATATCAGGACTAACACCACGTAAAAAGGAAAAGAACAACCCGTTGAAATAAAAGACAACAGTTAAAAAACTTGTTCACCGTCAACCTTGCAAATCTAAAATACAATTTAAAAAAAAAAAAAAGGAAAATCATATCAGGTGAAATCTATTGATCTCATGTGAAAACTGGAAAATTGCATCAGGAGGGACGTCTCGGAAAAGGTTCTTTGAGGGGTAGGTCAGGGGAAAAGAGGATCCAGACCTTAGCTAACAAAAATAGAGTCAGGTGGATAGCAAGCTCCTGTGAAGGCAATCCCATGACCAGCACCCGTACATGCATCCAATGTCGCAGAGTCTGCTTTTCCCACATCGGCCTTACCAGCCACAGGGACATTGGTCCAGAGGCGTCAGCTCGACTCGACACAACTCAAGGGCGCTTCATCCGTAGTCGATGCCAACTGACGGGAGGCCTGCTACAATAAGACGTATTATTTGCCATGAAACGAGCAGGTCATACCAGACCCATTGTCATAAAAAAGGAGCCGAGTCTTTGTCTTGTCATTGTTATTACTATCATTACTGTGTAAAACTCATCCACTGCACAGTCATATCTGGACTGTAACCACCCGAAAACATAACTACTTATTTACCCTAAAACAACAAACACCTGGAAAAAAAAACAACAGTACATATATCAATGCATTCGCGCATGTAATCCAAAGCTATGCCCCAAGCAATCAACAGGAAGCTAACAAGAAGCAAACCTTAATACAAATGTAAAAATACCACTCGGGACACTAAAACAAGCATGAACTGGCACAATTACCTAAAACAGTTTCTGCACAACACATTTCCTGAGTCAAAAATGCACTTAGTACATGAATTCAGTTTATCAATCCTACCAAGGCTTTATAGAACACACACGTATGAATGGACAACAAGTGATAGGAAGAGATAACAGAAAGCAAAACAGCGAGGCACAAACAAAGAGTGACAGAAAGACATTCTAGCACAGAACTTCCAAAAGTTGGGGATATATTATTACACTGAGTGACCTCCGGCATCCCCACGCGGATGTACACAGTTAATGGTATCATTTGAAAGGGTATAAATGTCCTATCCAGTGATACATAAATGACGTATCCATGACAAAATCTGTAGTTATGGTCACTGTCAATGTCACATGTACGTCAACCTTCTTTTGAGGAAACGGGAGAAACACTAAGCACAGTTGCTTTAACATTTTCCTAAGCGAACCTCCATGGATGCTCTCTTATGCATTCCAGCTGGGTGATTTTGAATTATTGTGTACAGCGCTCGAAAATTGACGTCATATATTTTGAAATAACGTGTGGAAAAATGAGGTTCCGTAAGGGGTTCATTTATGGCGCTGGTGTAAAAACTGAAATGATTTCAACGAAGAGGTATCTCGAATCATTTAATTCTAATCTTTTTTTTTAGGGCGAATTTCACCGAGAAATGTATCATA
>JAPXFY010000015.1:47110454-47122954 GCA_030674185.1 Monoplex corrugatus | reverse complement strand
GTTCGTGAGAACAGGTCACATATTGTCAGACAGCATCAGGCCCTCGGCACTTCCGAGATGGCCGTACACTTAATTTCAGTGCATTAACAAAGGAAAGAAAAACGATAAAGATATAACCATCAAAATTATCCTAGCTGACAACCTGCCTTAGGGTATGTATGTATGTATGAGTATGAGTGTACGTGTGTGTATATGTGTGTGTGTGAGTGTGTTTACGCGTGTGTGTGTGTGTGTGTGTGTGTGTGTGTGTGTGTGTGTGTGTGTGTGTGTGTGTGTGTGTGTGTGTTTGTGTGTGTTTGTGTGTGTGTGTGTGTGTGTGTGTGTGTGTGTGTGTGTGTGTGTGTGTGTGTGTGTGTGTGTGTGTGTTGTGTGTTGTGTGTGTTGGTAGGTAGGTAGGTAGATACGATGTATGTATGTATGTATGTATGTATGTATGTACGTATGTTATGTAGGTAGGTAGGTAAGTAGAGAAAATAGATACATAGATACAAGGATGCACAAACAGACAGACAGATAGACAGATAGATAGATAGACAGACAGATAGACAGATAGATAGATAGATAGATAGACAGACAGATAGATAGATAGATAGATAGATAGATAGATACATAGATACATAGATACATAGATAGACAGACAAAATGACAAATAGGCAGATAGGCGGACACAGAAAGAACGACAGACAGACAGACAGACAGACAGACATAATTTCGTTCTGTTTTGTCGAGTTTAATGTCCTACCACTCTCAGAGTACACACTGACTAGCTATAAGAATGTTGCTCAAAGAAGTCTTAAAACATGTTGGTTACACTGTGAGATACTGATGCTACTATCGGATTCTCCTACTACTGTTACAACAGCAACTGACAAACAGATAAACAGACAGACAGATAGACATGTAGATAGATAGGGAGACAAGACAGGTAGACGGACAGACAGATGGACAGATAAATAGCGAAAGTGATGCAAATATTCTATGTTAGGTTGCCCATTCTAACTCTTTACGGTAAATGCATTTAACTTGAATTCAAATGAAATATATAGTCGTTGCACTATCAATAGGCACAAAATAATACCGTCGTCATTATCTAGTTCAATTCTATGATGTCACTGAAAATGTCACGTTACTACAAGTTAGTCCGAAAAAAACCCCCACTACCACACAGGTTTCTGGTTATCTATCTTCATGAACCTCAAAATTGTAGTCTGATCAATATTCACGCCGATTTGACAATTGTGTATGGAGACATGTGTGTGTCTTAAATGACAGTTTACGTTAGCCTGTATTAATGAGGAATTTCACAATTTGACAATTGTTTTTGGAGAAAAGTGTATGTCATTTGAGCAGTTTGCGTTAAACTGATAGTTTTAATAAGGAATTTGACTGTGCATCGAAACTAGTGTGTGTCATAAAGGACAGTTTGCATTAGACTGATAGTTTTATATAGGAATTTGACAATTGGGTATGGAGAAAAGTGTGTGTCACATAGGACAGTTTGCATCAGACTGATGGTTTTATAGATGAATTTGACAAATGCGTATTGAGGCAAGTGCGTGTCATACAGGACAGTATGCGTTAAACTGATAATTTTATAGAGGAATTTGACACTAGTGTATGGAGACAAGTGTGTGTCATGTACTCGTGACAGTTTGCATCAGACTAGTAATCTTAAAGAGAAAACGCCCGACTTGAAAATCAAATACCGATGTAGATATCCAAGTTAAACACAGAACGAGCAAAATGTTCAGCGTGTACAGAGAGTAGCTGAAGAGGATCTGCACATTTCATTTTATGAAATGGATGATTCTTAATGCGTTTCATGTGGCACAGGTGAACGGATCATCCGGTATTATCTTGAAATTGAGAAAGTGGCTGCTAGATGGAAATCGTATCTTTTGCTGGAGAAAAAAGGGTTCCGAGTTCCCAGCGACTGATTGAAAATGTATGAGCCAGTGGGTCCCAAACGACTATGTGACCTGACCATAAATGACAAAGGGTGGATCACCTCTTCTTGCAGGTTTCACTCAATGCACGCAGGTGCAAATGACGAAAGACAAGGTGTACTGAAGACTGGGTTTCAAAGCTGAAAAACTGTTCTGCCATTTACTTCAACTCCCAAGGTAGTAGCCGACATTTTGCCTGAAAAGTCTATTCCTCCTGATAAATATTTAGTTGATAGTGTTTTGTCCAAAGTTATGCAGTTTATCCATGAAGCAGCGTTTAAATGTGAGTACCAGCGAAATACACTGTCTATATGAAAACCGCAAATGTCCATAAAGCCAAGTTCCCTGTAGCCTATCTAATGAGCGATATATTCTGTAAGTTTCCCTCGCCCCTTGTCTAGCCCTATTTTTGACTTAGCCCTGTGCGGTTTCTGGTAGTTTCCCATTTTGAAATAAAACCTAGCAAGACATTTTTGAAAACCCAGAACATGGGTAAAACAGGAAAATCACGGCTTAACACCATGTCTCAGCCAGACTATCAGGACGCATTTGACTCCTGATTGAGGCGATGTAAACACTTTGCTGACAGACGGGTAGAATACTTTGGACTGGAAGTTTCACGTACTCTGAATTTCCCGTTTTTGTTTTCAAAAATAACTGATCAGCTTTCATAGCGTCCCGATCTTTCATGGATGTGTAACTGCACGTTGCTTTGCCCACACTGAGCAGACGAACTATTGCCAATTTGTCTGCATACTCCGAAATTCTTGGGAGTGCATGCAGGTGTCTTCATGTTCCCCATAAGCCACTGACATGACTTGCAAGATTTTTAAAGGGCATATGTAATTAATGTTTTCCATGTGTTTTCACTCGAAGGTGCTTTATGCTGTGTCAGGTCTGCACACATACGATTAGGGGATTGAAAAAAAAACCTCCAATATTTAACTGCTAGGCCAAGGTGTCTAGATGAATTGAATCCAGAGCGTCCCGATGTAAAGTCCGATGTTTTCCCACTTGACAACCAAGCGCTGTCGCCTTACACTCTATAATGTAAGTATTTGTGCCCAGTCAAGTGCGTAGAGCCATATCAGAGCTTTAACACTCTCAAATGTACACCGCACCTCACCGGAGAAACAAACAAACAAACAAACAAACAAACACACACACACACAATGCATTCGCTCACATAGTCTAAGGACATGCACCTGGCGCTGACCACTCCATCAAATTCATCACTAGGGGATTTGAAAAATCAAACCTGAATATAAACTTAGACATAACTAAGGACATTAAAACGTATCTAAAAACGGCCCTAAATTAACTAAAACTACTCTCGCACAACACATTTCCTTAAAGCCAAAAATGCACGTAATGCACGTACCCAATTATCAGTCCTAAAAGAAACTATGTAAAGATAATAATTCTGGGAGCATATACAATTAAATGGACCAGCAAGGCGGAAAAAATATAGTAAGAAATGACGAACCAAATGAGCCAGGCAGAAACGAAGAGTTACAGAAAAGAGCAAATTTCTAGTACAGAATTTCCAGAAGGTGGACTATAAGTAAAAACACCATAACATGCACAAAACTGGCTTGTTCTCTAAATTGACTTCTGCACGACATATTTCCTTTGAGCCCAAAATGAAGTGAATACATGTACTCTATCGATTCAAACAGAAATTAGGTTTCATAGAACCGATACAGGGACCAGTAAGGCAGAAAACAATAGGAAAAGACGACAGGAAGCAAAAATACCAGATAGGAACAAAAAGAGTGATAGAAAAGATTTACCTTCTGGCATAGAATTTTCAGAAGATGGGCATACTATTCATTATTGTTTTTGTTCTTTGTTTGTTTGTTTGTTTATTTATTTTTTGTTTGTTTGTTTGTTTATTTTTTGCAGAAAGAGAGCCCAGCTTCACAAAGAATGAGCACACAACATACCTTGAAAGAGTCCACAGTAATGCATTGCTGTGATGACATGACACTGGTGGTAGATAATAAACAACACCCTTCCTAGATGACTATACCACCACTTTCACCGCCTCATCAAGTCCCGCAGAGTGGTGGCACCAGAATCCAGCGGTCCCCCTGCCGAGGAAATTCGAAGGTAAGAACATGCACTTTCAAGTTTAAAATCAATCATTACGTCAAATATCCACATTTAATGCGCACCAGATTTCTGGGTGTGTTATCAGAGTAGAGAATTAAGACCTGACTGGCCATACGTACGTGTAACGGTTAAGATTGCCTTCATACAAAATCACCAACTTCGTAAACAGAAAATCAGTTACCATTAATGTTGATTTGTACAAACGAGGAATGCACATAACTGCTGTTCTCACAAGAAAAAAAAAAGGTTATATGGCGCCAAATCTTGACAATTCAAATCAAAGCACACCAAGGCACCAGGCATACGCATACAATCAACGCAGACCACCAGACAACACGCGAAAAAAATGATGAAAGAGGCAGTTGCAGAATTTATTGTGAAGAAAAGAAATGGAGTTTGAAACTGGATTTAAAAGCAGAAAGAATAGGTAATAGTCGAAGGGAGAATGGAAGTTCATTCCAGGCAAATGGTCCGGAAACATCAAAGAACGTTGGCCGACAGCTTATACGAGTCACCCTGGGCCAGGCGTGACTGGGAGCGCCATTTGGTCACTGCTGATATGAACCAAGGGCCCAGGTGGACCGGGAGGTCCCATGGCTGAAGCGACTGTGACCAACGCTTCCTGAAGCCGCGTTGGAATTGCCGCTTGAGAAGACGACCCAGTGGCACTAGGGGTGCCAGCGACTCCATAAGGCCCAGTAGGGAGGCCAGCTTCCTCGCTGGCGCTTGGAGTTGGGGGAGCAGTTGGGCTAAGAGGCCCTGAAGGCGCAGTAAGCGCTGGGGAGACGGGGTGACCCTCCACTTGGAGGTGTCGAAGGACATGCCCAGGAACTGGAATTGTTTGGAGGGAGTTAGGTCCGACTTCTCCTCGTTGCAGACAAAGCCCAGGTTGTGACAGAGTTGCAGGACCTGGGATGCTTGTTGCGCACACTGTTCTTTGGAGGAGGCGAGTAGAAGCCAATCGTCTAGATAGGCCTTGAGCGGATGCCCTTCTCCCGAACATGCATGCAGAGTTCCCTCGCCACCTTCGTGAAGAGCCAAGGGGCGGGTGCCAGACCGAAGGGCAGTGCCCTGAATTGGAAGATCCGGTTCGTATTCAGTTTCAGAGAAAGTACTGTGATTTTATTTTTCACCCCGATTCTGCCAAAATTACTCTATTCAGCAAGTGATTAACTCGAACATACAGTATATACATCTATTCCAAAATCGGACAAATATATTCTGATCTTAAAATGCTTGCTTTTATTTTTATCGTACTCGTGTACAGTCTCCACAAGAATGAGTAACGTCAAACCCGCACTTAAAAAAAGTGAAAACAAAAAACAAAAAAACATCAAACCCGCACAATTCTCTTGATAACGCATGTCACCGGGCCCGTACACTCTATTCAACTGAAAATTATTAGAGTTTTGTAGTTTGTTCAAGATGAGCCGCATCGTACTCGGGCAATTCCATATGCATTCCACCCAAATCTGTCAGCAATTATCCCAAACTCCCATCAGCCTGTACAAATCCTTATGTGCCGGCAAGATCTTGAAATGGGGAGCGGGCAGGAAGGGACCTATGAAACACTAAGCTGACACCACAAGAATGGACACATTAACATAGACAGTGAAGTGGCCAGATTTTACTGCTGCGGAATGGGACTGAACCCAAGATTTTGGGATTTTGAGTCCACGACTCTTTCAAAAAAAAAAACCCATTCAGCCCACGTGGTAAAATCGTGACCTACCCGAGGTTTGAACCTACAATCCCTGCATTATGAACATGCCTCTTGCAGCTGAGTTGAGTCTACACTCCCCATATTTTGAGTATGACTAACAGCAGAGATGAGCCTACAATCCCTGCACAGCAGAGTTGAGTCTACAATCCCCACATTTTGAGTATGACTAACAGCAGAGTTGAGCCTACAATCCCCACATTTTGAGTATGACTAACAGCAGAGTTGAGCCTACAATCCCCACATTTTGAATATGACTAACAGCAGAGTTGAGCCTACAATCCCCACATTTTGAGTTTGACTAACAGCAGAGTTGAGCCTACAATCCCCACATTTTGAGTATGACTAACAGCAGAGTTGAGCCTACAATCCCCACATTTTGAGTATGACTAACAGCAGAGTTGAGCCTACAATCCCTGCATTTTGAGTATGACTAACAGCAGAGTTGAGCCTACAATCCCTGCATTTTGAGTATGACTAACAGCAGAGTTGAGCCTACAATCCCTGCATTTTGAGTATGACTAACAGCAGAGTTGAGCCTACAATCCCCACATTTTGAGTATGACTAACAGCAGAGTTGAGCCTACAATCCCTGCATTTTGAGTATGACTAACAGCAGAGTTGAGCCTACAATCCCCACATTTTGAGTTTGACTAACAGCAGAGTTGAGCCTACAATCCCTGCATTTTGAGTATGACTAACAGCAGAATTGAGCCTACAATCCCTGCATTTTGAGTATGACTAACAGCAGAGTTGAACCTACAATCCCCACATTTTGAGTATGACTAACAGCAGAGTTGAGCCTACAATCCCCACATTTTGAGTATGACTAACAGCAGAGTTGAGCCTACAATCCCCACATTTTGAGTATGACTAACAGCAGTGTTGAGCATACAATCCTTGCATTTTGAGTATGACTAACAGCAGAGTTGAGCCTACAATCCCTGCATTTTGAGTATGACTAACAGCAGAGTTGAGCCTACAATCCCTGCATTTTGAGTATGACTAACAGCAGAGTTGAGCCTACAATCCCTGCATTTTGAGTATGACTAACAGCAGAGTTGAGCCTACAATCCCTGCATTTTGAGTATGACTAACAGCAGAGATGAGCCTACAATCCCTGCATTTTGAGTATGACTAACAGCAGAGTTGAGACTACAATCCTGCATTTTGAGTATGACTAACAGCAGAGTTGAGACTACAATCCTGCATTTTGAGTATGACTAACAGCAGAGTTGAGCCTACAATCCCCACATTTTGAGTATGACTAACAGCAGAGTTGAGCCTACAATCCCCACATTTTGAGTATGACTAACAGCAGAGTTGAGCCTACAATCCCCACATTTTGAGTATGACTAACAGCAGAGTTGAGCCTACAATCCCCACATTTTGAGTATGACTAACAGCAGAGTTGAGCCTACAATCCCTGCATTTTGAGCATGACTTTTGCAGCTGAGTTGAGCGCACAATCCCTGCATTATGAGCATGACTCTAACAGCTGAGTTGAACCTATAACCCTTGCATTTTGAGCATGACTAACTAGAAGCTGAGTTGAGCCTACAATCCCTGCATTTTGAGCATGACCAACAGCTGAGTTGAGCCTACAATCCCTGCATTATGAACACGATTCTTGTAACAGCTAAGTTCAACCTAAAATTCCTGCATTATGAGCACGACGCTCTAACAGCTGAGTTGAACCTACAATCCCTGCATTATGTGCATGATTAACAAGTGAGCTATCGGGACCGCAAAAGAGGTGTCGTCCATCGTAGATTCGTAACCCAGGACTCCTGTGTTATTTGCATGGCGCTTATTGACCTGAGCTATATGACCATTCAGAACTTTTAAGACAAGCACACGCATTCTAATCAATAATGTGAAGACAACAGAAAAACAACAACAACAAGGAAAACATTTCTATTAAAAACCCTAACACAACTGCTCCTGTCACACAGTTCAGTGTAGTATTTTCCTAATGAAACAAAAACTTCAATTCCTCCACCAGCACTAACCCACTAATTATTTACATCTAATTACAAAGGTGCAGACACCACAATACATGGACAGGTAGGTAAAGTAGTACAACCCACAAGACAGCAACTTACCCCACTGGGAACATACAGTAGAATACCACAACTAAACCCGGCAAACACGAACTCCTAACACATGCGACTATCTGCAGCTGCCTACACCAACGGAAACAAGCTCTGACTCGCTGCGTTATTTCTAGCCGCCATCGCGATTTTTTTTCATCCGTCACTACCGCTATGTGTGTGCCATATGCATAATACCTCTGCCAAGGCCGTTTCGTAACGTATCGAAGGGCACATATCAGTTCATTTTAAGCTCTTGAAAAATATATTTTACTTGAGCAGTCGATGTCTTCGCATTGCACAGCCGGATCAAACAAAAGAACGGGTGGCGGAATCTTCCCGAGAGCTAATCAGAGCCTGGTGTAGGCAGCTCCAGATAGTCGGGTGTACTCCGAACCTGTCGTTCTGGAACCCCAGTCCCTAACAAAGCCAAACGGTGGAACACTGGGTGCATGGGGAGGGGGGGGGGTAGCTGATGTGCGCTTTCTGCATTTCCAAAAAAATTGTTGGATCAAATGGAAGACCCACAGAAAATCACTTAATGACGACGCTACTCAGACATGGTGTTTTCTTTATATCATGCACGCATCAGATATTTACATGCACCCACTCCCTAAAACACACACACACACACACACACACACACACAACACACACACACACACACACACACACACACACACACACACAGAGTACACACACACACACACACACACACACACAGAGTACACACACATAAACACAAACACACACACACAAACAGAGTACACACACACAACACACACACACACACACACACACACACACAAAACACACACACACACAGAGTACACACACATTCTTTCTCTCTCTCTCTCTCTCTCTCTCTCTCTCTCTCTCTCTCTCTCTCTTTAGTCTTTCTCTCTCTCTCATTCTCACTCTCTCGATAGACAGACAGACATATTCTCACATTGACAGATCCCGAAGGAGGTACATTTATATGAATCTATATGCTTAGATAGGGAAGGGAGTACTCGCACGAGCTCTAGCCTGAGAAAGAAGAGGCTTCAGGTGACAGCAGGCACCCGTTCAGTCGACAACAGGTTGTCACGTACCTGGTTGCAAACGTTGAAACAGAAAACCAGCCCGCCCTTCTAGATTATCCAGCTAACTGCATGAAGTCAGAAAACACTGGTCTCCCCCTGGTGAAACAAGTTTCAAAAACTCTACCATGATAGCCATTCGCCGTAACTTGTCTGCTTACATAAATTATATAACCGAACACTAAATACCCGATTTCACAAAAATCAGTAAACTTGCCACGATTCGACTGAATACACAACCTTCACGTAAATTCTGCAAAACTAGAAACACGATACGCACGTTTTTACCTGGCAAAAGTCTACTCCGTACCTGTCTTTGAATATGAACATTAGATAGGTGCAATCAACCCTGACAACAACAACAACAAAAAATCGGCAGAGCACGCACACACAGTTAAAACGACAAAATTGCGAAGTACACGCACACACAGTCTAAACGACAAAATTCCGCAGAGCACACATGCACACAGTGTAAACGACAAACAGTTGCTGAGGGGCCGCGAGGAAAGAAGTACAAAAACGTCAATGTATTCTAAGATTTTCTTTGTTTTGTTTTTTAAAACACAAACAACAACAATTACACAAGTATTTCCCAATGACTTCTATAGAAAGAGGTAAGTGAAGAGAGAGAGAGAGAGAGACATTGAGAGACATTGAGAGACAGAGACAGAGAAACAGACAGAGAGACACAGAGAGAGAGAGAGAGTTTGTGTAGTATGTGTGTAGCATATAATTTATGTATGCATGTATCTATAATTTATTGTGTTTGTGCCTGTCTCTCTGTCTCTGTCTCTCTCTCTCTCCTCTGGAACCCCCCCCCCACTTCTGTGTATATATGTGTGTGTGTGTTGTGTGTATGTGTGTGTGTGTGTGTGTGTGTATTCTTATAAAGGACCAATATATCAACAGAGTTGACGACTACTGAATATCGTAGTGGAGTTACTAGCGCATCAACAAAGTAACGGAACTTGTATATCCGATAAAGACAACTTACAGCTTAAAATTCTCACATAGAGCTGCCAAAATAACAACAAGATAGTGGCCCGGTTTATACTACTACAGACGAATAGGATGCTATAGCTTCCGACAGTCAAATATCTCACGTCGAACTGCCAATGCAACAACAATGTAGTGGCGCTGGTATCCTTTTGTAAAAGCAATGGGTTGCTCTAGATTCTGACTGTATCACGTGGAGTTGCCAGTGCAACAACAAGGCTGTAACACTGGTACACGCTTATATAAACGGATATGTCACTGGAGATTAGGATCGTTCATCCTTCACATATTTCCAGGGCTTACGCCCATCATAAACCTTTCAGGATTACCCACAGAGTGCTGACTACACACCAAAGCAGGAACCTTTTTTTTTTCTCAGTTCCACTGTACATTTCCAGTACTACTGTTCCTATTGGACAGACTTGCAGAGTAGCTGAGGACAGAGAGGGTGGTAGATGTGCTTGCGGCAACAAGGGATAGATGCATATGGAGGGCCATGATCGCCAGCGCCATACAGCAGGGCACTTGATGGTGATGATGATGATGATGATGATGATGATGATGCTGTTGTTCCTACACTTCGTCAGTTAAATGATGCTAAGTAATGACACTTTTGATGCAGGCTGAATAATTTGAAAACTAATTCATTATCATCGTGAGAGTACGGTGGGCATCCTGATACCAGCACGTTATCGTGATGGTAGTACTGTGAATATTTGGATCAGCAGGCTACTGTTATTTGCTTACCTGACTCACAGTCCTTGCATCATAGGCTAACCCTCCAGGACAGATAGTTGCAGTTGAGTAGCACATAACTTAACCATTTTTACGTGTGCATAAGCGCAGGTAATGTCAGATACGTACTGACTACAAAACACTCGACCGTAGTGTTTGTTACATACGCTTTGTCAGTTAAGTGATGTTAAGTAGTTGTACTTTTAATGCGCCCACACATACACACACAGAACATACACACAGACACACACACACACACCCACACACACACATACACGCACACACAACCATAACACACGCACACACACACATATATGCATACACACACACATACATACACACACACAGACACATACACACACATACACACACACACACACACACACACCACACACACACACACACACACACACCACACACACACACACACACACACACACACACACACATGTATACTTACATACCTTTTTACTTCCAAATTCTTATTGGGATAAGTAATCATTTGTGATAATGTTTGGGGAAAAAGTTGATAATATAAAAGCGAAGAGAATATTTTATTCCAGTTTAGTGTCTCTCTCCCCACTCTCTCTCTCTCTCTCTCCCTCTCTCTCCTCTCTCTCCCCTTCTTTTCCCCCCTCCATCTTTCTCCCTTTCTCTATGACACACACACGCACACCCGCATGCTCTCTCCTCTCCTTCTCTCTTTCTCTCTCTCTCGCACACACACACACACACACACACAACACACACACACACACACACACACACACACACACACACACACACACACACACACACACACACACACACACTTCCGCACTCCCAAATCATTATTGGACTACGTAATGGTCTATCACTGATTATAAAAACAATTTAAGCACTCTTTCTTACACATACAGGGTATTCACATACAGAATGAGCGAGCAATTGAGCGAGCGAGCGAGCCAGCCAGCGACTAAGAGAGAGAGAGAGAGAGACAGACAGACAGACAGACAGACAGACAGAGCAAGGTAGACTTGTGACATCAGCACGTTATTTAGTCAAGTATGATATTATCAAATGCATTGTATCTGTCTCACAGCTAGCCCTTAGTATTCTGCACACAATAATAATTATAAGAATATGAAAAAAACAAAAAAACAAAAGGGGGAGAGAGAGAGAGAGACAGAGACAGGGAGACAGACATACAGACACACAAGAGAGAGATAGAGAGACAGAGACAGAGAGACAGACATATGGACAAACAAACAGACAGACAAACAGACCAACAGACAGACATAGCAAGATAGACTTCAGACATCAGAACTTCATTACTCAACAAGTATGGTAGCTTTAGAGGCATTGGATCTGTCTTACAGATAGTCCTTACTGTTCCGCACACAATGATTATAAGCATAAAAAAACAAGAGAAAGTGAGAGAGAGAGAGAGAAGCAGACAGCCAGACAGACTGACAGACAGACTGACAGAGACAGAGACATAGAGAGACAGAGAGAGAGGGTGGGGGAGGGGGGGAAAGAGAAAGAGAGAGACAGACAGACAGGCAGACAGACAGTCAGACAGACAGACAGGGAAAGATGAACTTGTGACATCAGAATGTTATTAGGCATATATGGTATCATTAGATGCATTGGATCTGTTTTAGAGCTAGTCTTTACTATTCTGCACACAATGAAATAAGTATATAAATGAAAAAAAGAAATAAAAAAAAAAAACAAGAGAGAGAAAGGGTGGGAGGGAGGGAAGGAGACAGAGAAACCCAGACAGACTGACAGACAGACAGACAAACAAACGAACAGACAGACAGACAGAGAG
>JAPXFY010000015.1:47097954-47105454 GCA_030674185.1 Monoplex corrugatus | reverse complement strand
ATTTACGCCTGTCTTGTCTTCTCACGTGTCTGATTTGTCTTGTTTTGTCATGTAAAATACGCGTAATGGTTTTATTTTGTGTATTCTTGTTTCCAGTTTGCTTGAACCCTGAGAGTAAAGAGAGAGAAAGATGCAGGGAGAGAGAGGGGGAGAGTAGGGGGACAGAGGGGGAGGGAGAGAAAGAGACAGACAGACAGACAGATAGATAGATAGATAGACAGATTGGAAGAGAGAGAGACAGAGAGAGAGAGATAAAGAAAGAGAGATAGAGAGAGAGACAGACAGACAGACAGACAGACAGATAGAGAGAGAGAAGGAGACGGATAGACAGACAGACAGATAAGCAGAGACAGATAAGACCCAGCGCTGTGCTAGATTAGTCTAAAACAGTGTGGAGACCTTGTTGAAAAAAAAATAGCACAAAGGACCGAAGTGTTTGAGTTCTGTACCTTTCGTGTTCACATTTTGTTCTACAGCCCTATGAGGACAACCATCACCTAAAGGTGAAAACTGTGTCGCTCTGGTAGTTCTTCATAGAAACAAAATCCAGCCTGCTAAACCTAACGACTGGATAGCTGGGAACAGGCTTGATGTGCACATGAGGCGTTAGCATGCTCCCGAGGTTTCCCGTTCACCAGTTACACAAACAATGCCACAAACCAGTCAAGACTATATCCGTCAATCGCACTCATCACGAGCGCACTGCGCTGGATTTATCAAAGGGATTGACTTCAGGATTTTTGTAAAACTGAAAGAATTTCCCTACTTGTAAGAGGGACATTAGCCTTCTTCATTTGTTTGTTTGTTTGTTAAAATCAATACCATTAATGTAGGAGAACTGTCCTCGCAGTACTATCATGATCGGAGTCGAAGGACGACGGTGGGATGCCATTGGCTCATCAAAGACATCAGATATATTACTCGCAGAGTCTTTGACAATTTCCACAGAGGGCATACAGTTTTACTTACTTACTCACTTACATACATACCTATTTCTCTCTTTCTTTCCTCGGAATGAACGACAGACCCGCGGGCTTTGATTAGGAAAATGTTGTCTTCATCTAGTTGATAGACAGCTGAGGCTTTGAGCATTGACTGGGAGGGGGGGGGGGGGTCTGTGGTATGAGACGAGTTTATACAAAATGGCTAGTTGTGGTGTGATTCAGACCTTTAACTATTTATTTATCTACTGTATGTACGTATATATGTTCCTTTCTTTTTGAAGATAGAATAGACACTTACACGTGTCATTTAATGTAACCTAGATTAGATTAATCGAATGATAGGCTGATACACACCAGTACAAAGTATAGACTAGGTAAAACATAAGCTAGGTAGGGCCTCAGCACCTGGCCAGCTCATGGGTTTAAATGCAGGCTTAAGGCCTGTGCCATGATCACCATGCACATGGCACCTGTGACGTTAGTGTATATGGAATTCGTTCCAACCACGGAAATGTCATCCTGAGAAACTGAAATTGAAAATGATTAAAATGGGCCAAAAATGGCTAAGCCATGAAGTGTATTGTGTGGACCTGCCATTCGGGTTTCAGTTTTGGTCTCTGGATACCTGACTGGAAGCTGAGGTTTGTTCAGAGTGGATGTGATCAGGTGTTTGACGTCCTACTCCAAGGCCGATTTTATCAGCTACACAGTTAGAGCGAACTATTTAACAACAGGTTCTGGTCGTTGATCTGTGTCTGTTCAATAGTAACTGGCACGTTTGCACTACTTTGAGTATCGATATTCTTATCGTTTGATCTTTGCAAATGGATCGTGTTTTCAGATTGTTTTTCTTCTGTATTGCTAGTCAATGGTAGGGTATGATGATCGGTGTTCTGAGGCAGAACACTTGTGCGATTATTCACATGTGTCTCTCTATTTCCACCAGCCACCATAAATGCATCAATATTATCTGAAGAGGGACAAGTCGCCGGAACCCTCTGAACAATACCATCATGGAAAGAAGGATCGTATCCTGAGGTGTCTTTGACAGCACTGGACAGGGAGGAATCACAAAACGTGGACTTGAAAGAGTCGCTGGAAACATCGACACTATCAGTACTGACCTCTACAGTCGTGACGGGTGTTGGAGAGTGGTTAGTTCTAGACACTTCAGACGTAGTTACATGAGATATGCTGCTGCCCGGACCACCACAAGAGGGCGACGTACTGCCTGAGTCTTTATGGAGTGTCTGAGTGTGGTTGTCGTTTTGGGGTGATGATAAATCATTTGATTCACACCAGGATAACGTAACATTATACGAGTCGTGATATGATGGTGTTACATCACCTAAGTCATTACAATCTGAATTCTGCTGGTTTTCATTATGTTTTTCTCTAATGTCCGTTGTCTCCTCTCCAGAAACTGGTGAATGTATCGGAGACAGTAAACCGCTCGTCTCTTCAGCATCCACGTGGACTGTCACAGCACTGCTATGTTCCTTTACATTGTCTGATTCCGAAGAGTTGCTAGGACGGGGACTCTTTTCGAACTCATCAGCATTTTCAACAACAAGGCCGGGGATGATCCCTAGTTCAACGACAGTATGCTGATTTGATTCGGTTGCATTACTGACTTGGTCAGAGCCTGAGGGTTTACTTACCACACGTTCAGCAGCTCCTGAACATTTTTCGTCATTGAATTCAGACATTTTCTGCACTTATTTACCAAGCAATGCTGGACTGACCACTTCTGGTTTGGTTCCCAAACTCTCAAGGGAAGCAGCGTTGATATTTGTCGGTTTCCCAGCTGGTGGAGTTGCACCGTCTGCTGGAGAAGAACTAGAAAGTGACACCGCCGTGTTGGGTGACTGTAAAACTTCAGCTGACCCTAGATTGTCGGCAGGGTGAGAAGTTGAAGGGACAGAGGTCTGTTGACTGGAAGGGACCTCAGGGATCTGACTGAGGTTGGTGGTGTGGTGGTGGTGGTGGTGGTGGTGGTGGTGGTGGTGGGTGGAGCCCGGCGTTTCTTGGGTCTCCACATGCAGACCATGCTTTCGTTGGCCTCTCCCATGTCTTTACGGCCCTGAAACCAGAAGGTCTCCATCAGACCTTTGCCCTGAGATAGAAAAAACAAAACAAAATGAGATCAAAGCATTAAAAAAGATGAACACATCTCCACTAAAAAAAACAGACCAAGGCACTGAAAAGATGAACACATCTCCACTAAAAAAATCATCGACGCATTGAAAAGATGAACACATATCCACTACAAACAGATCAAGGCATTGAAAAGACAAAACACATCTCCATTGCACCAGCACGTCTTCAAGGGGACACCACTTAATTAAGCGATACACCGATACCCCAAAGGCCAACCTTATCAGGTGTGGCATCAACATCACGAATTCAGAGACAGCACTGCCTGAAACAGAGTATGCTACTAACAGCAGAACACGGAATGCATAATCACGTTTGAAAAGCACATAACAATGATATTCAACAGAGGAGGAACCAGCGGAAGCAGAACCTAAAGTTGCATGTAACGCCTGTGGAAAAAAACGAGTGCCTCTGAAAATGGTTTTGTATCTCACATGAACACCAGTAGAGAAGGACCAGTATGTCCAAGCATCTGTCAGATCGACGAGAAACACCATCAACATCACCATATGACTCTTTTGTGTTGTTGTTGTTGTTGTTGTTGTTGTTTCTTCTTCTTCTTCTTCTTCTTCTTCTTCTTCTTCTTCTTCTTTTTTTTTTCCTTCTTCCTCTTCTTCTTCTTTTTTTCCTTCTTCCTCTTCTTCTCCTCCTTCTTCTTCTTGACTTGGTTGTCGTTTTTGACGTGGTGTCAGCTTTGATATGACTGTAGTAGTCGGCTGGGCTATAAGCAATATACTCTGCACTTTTTTTTCTTCTTCTTCCTTTTCTTCTTCTTCTTCTTCCTCTTCTTCTTCCTCTTCTTACTCTCCCTCTTTTTCTTCTTATTCTTTCTCCTCTTCTTTTTCATCTTCTTCCTCTTCATCTTCCTCTTCTTCTTTTTTTTTATCATTTCTCTGGAACAGAGACTGTGGCAATTGTTTCACGCTGCATTGATGATTTGATTGAGTTGGTTCGGTATTTACATCAGCATCTACCTTATGTGATGTGGCCGACGGGGATTAGCATCCCAGGGAAGTGGGGGAAGGGGGACTTATCTAATCCTATACTAACACCACCAGAACAACATTGATGTTAAACTGGGACGGTGAGAAGGCCAGTTTTAATGTAGCAAATCCTGGGATTCGAATCCACAACAATTACCATGTGAATCACACACACACACACACACATACACACACACACACACACACACACACACACACCACACACACACACACACACACACACACACACACACACACACACACACACACACAGTGTTCAGCTTCTCCTAAGGTTCATTTTGGAGTCTGTGCCACTCTTTGTTCTCTTTACAGCCTGTCTGGTTCTTAGTATTCGATGTTATTGTAGTTAAAGAAAGTGCGATTAAAATAATAAAATGACAAAGTCTGGTGTCATCCTCTATGACGTATCTGTGAAATGGATGAAGCCAAACTGTAAAATCCCAGTTATTCCAGTCGCCCATAGCACGATCAATTTGAACTAGAGGACAGGACTGACAGGATTTGAAATCACAGCCCTTTAGTACTCAGTAAAAAAAATCCCCTTGTGCAAAATAACAGCAAACGGCACAACACTGAGACAGATTGATAAGTTTAAATATCTGGGAACCGTCATCTCACCAGACGGCATATGCCCATCAGAAATAGCCAGCAGAATCGACCAAGCCAAAACAGCATTCAAGAAGATGAAAAGCATTCTTAACAACAAATGCCTATCAATCAGGAATAGAGTTATTGAGTTATTGAGTGCTATATAGAACCCATACTGTTGTGCGGTTGTGAGGCATGGACTCTCAACACGCAAAGTCATAACAAGATTGAGGCAACTGAAAAGTGGTTTCTAAGAAGAATGTTGAGAGTTCCATGGACAGCAAAGAAAATAAACGAGACAATCTAGAAGGAGACAGACACAAGAAGATCATTGATAAAGAAGATCAAGAAAGACAAGCAACATTTATGAAACATTTTATAAGGCAAGAGAAATTAGAGCATCCAATCATAACAGGAAAGCTGGAAAGAAAGAGAGCACCAGGTAGATCCCAAGACAAAATATTGGACGGACCTGCAGAGTGGCTGAAGGACAGAGAGGGTGGGATATGTACTTGCAGTGACAAGGGACTGATTCGTATGGAGGGCCATGATCGCCAAGGCCAGGGCACATGATGATGATGAGCCTTGTAGTCATTTGTCTGTAACGGCGACGAGTCACATATGGATCCGGTCAACGCCCAATTAACAAAACTCAATGTAGCTGAAGCGATATGATCCAGATTCAACTATTCTCACTTTGGCTATTCCCTATTCGTTTATCCTTAATTTGGTGATTCCGATTTTGCTATTATCAATCCATGTATGTACTGGAGAAAAAAAGAAGTGAAAATACGTCTTACACTGGCGCGCGTGCGGGCTCGTATACACACACACACACACACACACAAAACACACACACACACACACACACACACACACACACACACAACACACACACACACACACACAACACACACAGTCTCAGCTTCCCCTAAGGTTTATTCCGGAGTCTGTGTGTCCACCTCTTTGTTCTGTTTTGGCCTGTCTGGTTTGTATTCACGTTGTTGTACTAAAAAGCACAATCGATCAAAATGACAAGTCGCACTTCCCTAAGGTTTATTCGCATTGTTTCCACTCGTCTTTGTGTCTGTTGTGTGTGTGTGTGTGTGTGTGTGTGTGTGTGTGAGTGTGTGTGTGTGTGTGTTGGTGTGTGTGTGTGTGTTTTTGTGTGTGTGTGTGTGTGTGTGTGTGTGTGTGGCTAGTTGACTAACTCTGTGTGTGTATGCGTACGTGCGTACGTGCTTATGTGTGTGTGTGTGTGTGTGTTGTGTGTGTGTGTGTGTGTGTGCGTGCGTGGTGTGTGTGTGTGTGTGCGTGTGTGTGTGTGTGTGCGTGTGTGTGTGTGTGTGTGTCTGTGTGACTGTGTGCCTGTGCCTGTGTGTGTGACTGTGTTGCCTGTGCCTGTGTGTGTAGTGTGTGAGTGTGTGTGGTGTGTGTGTGTGTGTGTGTGTTGTGTGTGTGTGTGTGGGGTGTGTGTGTGTGTGTGTGTGTGTGTGTGTGCCCGCTCGCGTAGATACAAGCGTGCACAGATGCACACACGTACGCGTTAAGTTAGGTTTTGCATACTTACACTCCGCGCCATTAATAGCTCATACAATCAATGCCTTGTTACATCAGTAATCGACCCAAGACCTGAGACAATTACCTTATAAATAAACATTTATGTCCTGACAAAACATTGGTAACCTTTAACTTTTCGATAAGAAAAAGAAAAGAAGTCACAAAAATACAATTATAATGAACAGATTAATGACTTTGTCGATTTGAATGGAAACCTACAGTAATAAAAAAAACAACAACAACAAAAAACGGAAGACAGAAAATGTTTAAAATAGCACTCAGCGGGTATATACAACAATTGCATCCGAACCTCTAGGTCTGATGGCTTGATTTTCTGGTGAAATATTGATGCGCTCGAACAGAGCATGCGAGTCTGCTTATTAGTGTTGAATACTTCATTCATTCACTGACAACAACTTCATTTGGGTATGATAACTCATTCATAAGTATAAGCTTCGTTTCAGTATGATACCTAATTTATTGGTAACAGTGTTCTTCATTCATCGGTTCCATGGACATCAAAGAAAACAGATGAGACAGTCTTGATGGAGGCAGACACAAGTAGATCACTCATAAGGAAGATTAGGAAAAGACAGGCAACATTTATAGGCCATTGTATGAGGAAGGGGGGTTTGGAGCACTTGGTCACAACGGGAAAGCTGGAGGGAAAGAGAGCACCGGGTAGACCCCGGGAGAAAATGCTGGACGGACTTGCAGAGTGGCTGGGGACGAGGGGGTGGGAGAGATGCTTAGGGCAACGAGAGATAGAAACAGATGGAAGTCTATGATCGCCAACGCCATGCGGCAGGGCACCTATGATGATGATGATGATGAGATGATGATGATGATGATGATGATGATGATGATGATGATGATGATGATGACAGTCCATTCATTGATACGGACTTTATTTCTGTATGATTCTTGTTTGAGTGATAACGAATTTATTTGTGTATGGTATCTCTTTTATTGATTACAACTTTTTTGACTATATTTTTTCATTGTTAATAACCTTATTTGAACATGATATTTCATTCATTGATAACAGTCTCTACTGAGTATGATATTTCATTATTCATAACAACTTTATTTGAGAACGACAGTCCGTTTATCGATAAACGTCTTATTTGAATATGGTAGTTCATTTCTTGATGAAAGCCTTATTTGAGTATAAGCTTTCATCCATGGTATAAAGATAGTCCTTTTCTCCCACTGGACAAAGCAACAGGGAAGTCTTAGTCTTTTTC
>JAPXFY010000015.1:47077865-47097854 GCA_030674185.1 Monoplex corrugatus | reverse complement strand
GCAAGCAACTACAAGAAGCTGCACAACTAAAAGACTCTCAGCCATCCCCTGAGAACATGTTCTACTTCAATAATGCTCGTGCTGCTGTCATAGAGACCTATCGAAACAGAGCAAACGAACTATCTACATGTATACAGAGCAAGATCGACCAGATCACAAATGCTGTCAGCAACAAAAAGTCTGCTGTTGACTGGAAAACCGTGAACGAAATAAGTGGTAGAAAAAGCTGTAACAGAGCTAAGCTAAAGGCATCATCAAGCCAAGAAGGGCGAGTAAAACTGTGGCAACAACAGTTCCAAGACCTACTTGGGAAATCTCCAGAAATCTCTGAAGAAGAAATAACTCCAGTCCTCACGAAGGAGCTGAATATCAAGAAAGGACATTTACGTTGGACGAACTACAGATAGCAGTGAAAAGCATTCAGTGTGGCAAAGCATGCGGACTCGATGAGATACCTGCCGAAGTATGAAAAATAGAGAATTTCACCAGATACTGCTGGAATGCTGCAACAACGTCTATAACCAAGACCCAATAGACACAATGGACTAAAGGATGCCTGTTTCCTTTCCCCAAGAAACGTGATCTCGGAATCACGAAGAACTACTGCGGAATCACATTAACTACAATTTCTGCAAAGATCTACAACCTAATGCTCCTAAATAGGATAAGGTCGGAAATAGATCCAGTTCTGAGGAAAAACCAAAACGGGTTTCACCAAACAGATTGACATTTGGACAAATATTATCAGACGCATATTGAAAGGCATGAAAACCAAAAACCTCCCAGCTCTTCTCCTATTTATCGACTTTTCCAAAGCTTTTGATTCGATCCACCGAGGAAAGATGAAGGAGATTCTAACTGCATATGGACTACCCAAGGAAACAGTAGACGCCATCATGATGCTGTATTAAAATACCCGCTCTATGGTTCGCTCCCCTGATGGAGACACAGACTTCTTCAACATCACTACTGGAGTCCTTCAAGGAGATACGCTTACCCCTTACATTTTCATCATCTGTCTCGACTGTGTGCTGAGGAAAGCAGTGGATAAGAACAAAAAACTCGGCTTTACCCTCACAAAACAAAGAGCAGACGCTACCCTGCGGTAAAGATAACAGATGCGGATTACGCTGATGACCTGGTTGTTCTTGCAGACCTCCTAAAGGATGCAACGTCTCTCCTTCACAATATCAAAGAACAGCAGTGGAGATCGGGCTCCACCTCAACGCGAACAAAACAGAGTTCATCTGTCTGAATCAAGACACATCAGAAGGTATGAGAAGTCTCAATGGAGATGCCATCAAACAAGTTCAAGATTAAACACCTGGGCAGCTACATTGACTCCACAGAACAAAACGTCAATACCAGACTCGGAAATGCCAGGGGCGCTCTAAATCAACTGGACAAAATCTGGAAATCCAAGCTGCCAGACAACCTGAAAAGGAACTTCTTCCAAGCAGCAGTAGAGCCCATTCTTACATATGGCTCAATCTCTTGGACCTAACAACGACATTGGAGAAGAAGAGTGATGGAGCATACACACGAATGCTGCGTGCAGCCCTGAACAACTCCTGGAGAGAACATCTAACTAACAAAGAGTTATACGGTAAGATCCTACCAATCAGTAAATCAATACGTCAACAAAGACTGCGTTTCGCGGGACACTGATGGCGTAGCAAAGAAGAACTGGTGGGAGATGTTCTACTATGGAGACCCAGTCACGGCAAACAAAGACCAGGATGTCCAAAGAAGACCTTCATCGACCAACTGATCGGTGATACGGGCTGTCGGTATGATGAACTACCTACTGCAATGTCTGACAGAGAAGGATGGAGGAAACGTGTCATGGATAGCCGAGCAAGCTTGACATGATTGATTGATTGATAGCCCTGATATGTCTCTATGCAGTCAGCTGAGTTTTAAACAAAAATAACAGCAAATAACAATAACAGCATATTTGGGTATCGTTTCTTTGATATGGAACCATGGTACAAGTGTTCCAGATAGTTGAAAATGAGCTTTCATCAACAGCTTTCTGAAACAGGAGCCAGGGCAACACTGCATTCCTTTCAGACCCTCCAAGTAATGATATCAGACGCTGCAGGATAAAACACTTCTGCACTTCTGTTTTCTCGTTAACAACTATTATGGATGCGACTGTTCTTCTTCATTAGCTTGTTTCTGTACCACTGTGGAGTCATACTTGTCAGACTTGGTGCAGAAGATGTTCATCTCGTCTGCTAGTTGGACTTCATCAGTGGCCTGCAGTGGCCATTTCTTTGGCCAATGACCTGTGATGATGCTACTCATTTTCCACATGGCTTTGGAGTTGCTTCTGAAGTTATTTCTAGGTTGGATTTAAAGCGTCACTTGTCTATCATCAGTGAGCCGACACATCGCCATGGTCATATTTTGGACTGGCTTGTGGTGCAAGAACATCAACCTCTTTTGCAACCCAGTGTAACAGACTTGGCTTCAGGTGACCATTTTGCCATTCTCTGCTGTCTGCCTTTTTAGTACAATGAGAGACTCAAAAAGAACTATTTCATCAATAAATGTTTACAAAGAAATCAATATTGAACAGTTTCGCTTTGACATCTCTTCCTTTGCTGCTGTAGCAAATAAAACTGATCCCCCTGACACGACTGTGTATAATGATGGTTTGAAGCAGATCTTCGGTCAGCATGCGCCGCTCATCACCTGCTGTGTTCCTGATCGTCACTCTGAACTCAAGAAGAGGAAGTGCAAACTGCACAGAGTTGAACGCCCATGGCGCTCCACCAAGGTGCCTGTGGATCGTACGATCTATGTGGCAGAGCGAAATGCTTTGCATAGTTTGCAGAAAGAGGCCAAGAGAAAATATTTTAGTTCGGAAATTTCAAACAGTCTTTCCTGCAAACAACTATTTGCTATATCTGATAAACTAATAGGAAAATCAAACTCTCTCGTTCTTCCAACCAACATGTCCCAATCTCTTTTTCCTGATACCTTCTGTACTTTCTTCTCTGAAAATGATTTTAAAGATAAGACAAGATCTGGATCATTTTCCTACAGATACTTCCCTCAAGCCATTTCATGGTTTTCTACTGACTCAGTTTGAGGCAGTTTATCCTGAATAAATCAGAAAACCCCTAGAGCAGTCCCCAAAGTAAACCTTTCTCTGGATCCCATACAACAGAATTTGTCAAACTGTGCAAAAATGATTTTCTCCACCTCATCACCAATATCATCAATCACAGTCTTCTCACTGGTAAGGTTGCCAGTTCTCTCAAGCATGCTATTGTGATTACTCTTCTTAAAAAGAGTAATCTTGATCCAAACTCTCTCCAAAACTACAGACCAGTTTCCAGCCTTCCATTTATCTCAAAACTGTTGGAAAAGGTTGTTCTGTTACAGCTTCTAAAGCATGTGAATTAAAAGAGTCTGCTGGAGACAAACCATTTGGCGTGCCGCATGTATCACAGTACTGAAACTGCTTTGTCTGCTGTAACTGGCTTACTCTTGACTAACATGCATCAGAATTTTGTTTCCATTGATGCCTTTTTAGGCCTTTCTTCTGCTTTTGATACTCTTGGTCATGACGTTCTTCTTGAACATCCTTCCACTTCCTTTGGTATCAGATCAAATGCTCTCCAGTGGTTCAAGTCGTACCTTAGTGGACGTACATACTCTATTACTGTTCAAGGTCTCTACTCAAAGCCATCTCCCTTACTTTTTGGTGCTCCACAGGGATCTGTTTTAGGTCCCATTTTTTTCACTGTGTACACTCAGCCACTCTGCTACATCAGTCAGAAACATCACTTTGACTATCACAAATTTGCTGATGATACAGAATTACAGACAGCTGCAGTCCTTCTAATTTCCAGTTCATTTCTCGGCAAACTGCTGTGTATCAGTGTGATGAAATCATGGATGAACAAAAACATACTTAAGTTAAATGAGAATAAGACTGAACTTCTTGCCATCGGTGACCATGTTGGTCTTTCTGAGATAAGGCCTGATCCTCTAACTCTCTCTTCTGAATCGGTGGACAAGCACATTTTTTTTCTGTCTGCCAGTCTGCTTTTTATCGTATCAGGAGAATCACTTCAATTCGATCTTATCTTTCTATAAACCTTTCCTATTAAGTGCCTTCGGAGGGTAAAAAATAGTGCAGCTAGGCTGGTATTCAGAAGCGAAAGACCATCTCATCAACCAGCCTATTGAAGCAGCTCCACTGTATCCCTGTGGAAGGAAGCGTAGAATATAAACTAGCTACTGTGGTTTATCGGCATTTTGATGGTACCTTGCCTATCTATCTCTGTTCTGTGCTTAAAACACGCAGGCCTGAACGCAGTCTCAGGTCAAGCAACCAGAAGCTTCTGGCAAAATCAAAATCAAAAATCAAAACCATAGGACACCGAGCCTTCCGTTGCCAAGCCCCATTTGTCTGGAACGATCTGCCTTTTTTCTTCGCTGTTCATCATTTCTCTCTTCTTTCAAGGCGAGCCTCAAAATTCATCTTTTTGATAAATACTACCAGTAATGAAACATGATTTTTTTATCTTTCTGATTCAGCAATGTGTATATGAGTACTTGTTTGCAACAGATGTGCTGGTGTGTGTTGGGGGTGGGGGGGGTGGGAGTTAGTATAATTGACTACTAGGAATAGGGCTGATTGGGAAAAATGAACCAATTAATGTAAAGCACAGTTAGTCTTTACCTGTGTGTAGGAGAATAGCGTTATATAAAAAGTGATTTATTGTTTATTATTATTATCATAATATTGATATATTGGTAATTCTTCTTGTGTGTTGCCTTCTTCTTTTCCTCGTCCTCCTCTCTGAAAGCAGCCCTATTTTTCTGCGAGAGAGTTCTCATCTGTTAGGGTGACCTGTGCTTATCATTACCATAGAATGCTAATTGCGGCTGTCGACAATGCTGTCCATTACTTTATTCTAGCATTTCATAGCTAAAGACCTTTGACATACGCTATTTCTGTGCTCTCTTAGTCTGTTACAAAACCATATAGAGGGTGTGCGATGTGATGAATTAGCCATGAAGACCGAAAGTTATTGGTGTGTATCAACCTCTTCCATTTTTTTTCAAAATCAGAACGACTTGTCACTGCGTCTCTGAAGTGTGTGTGTGTGTGTGTTGTGTGTGTGTGTGTGTGTGTGTGTGTGTGTGTGTGTGTGTGTGTGTGTGTGTGTGTGTGTGTGTGTGTGTGTGTGTGTGTGTGTGTGTGTGTGTGTGTGTGTGTGTGTGTGTGTGTGTGTGTGTGTGTGTGTGGGGTGTGTGTGTGTGTGTGTGTGTGCGTGTTCATCACCTACGCCTTTTTTCCAAAATTAGAAAAAGTTGTCCCTTGCTTTCTAAAGTGTTTCCAAAGAGCTGCTTACAGAAAGACCAAACCACTGGTTTAAGTATTCAGAAACATGGACGAGGGAAATGAAAATTACAAGACCGTGATTATATCCAACGCCACAACAGTGGTTTCTGTCACCGCTGCAAACGATGTTGAGTTTACATCGCTGCCATTAGTAAAGTTAGTAAACTGGATCTGGCCATCTGCATGCCCATTCTGTTCGCTCTGGGTATGTTCGGCAACGTCATGAACATCGTCATCCTTCGTAGATTCCAGACTAACCGTTCAGCCTTGGATCGCTATTTCCTGTGTCTGGCTGTGACCGATCTCTGCGTTTAACATCACGGGACCTCTTCGTGATTCAATCCAAGCACACACGGTATTCCGGCCGCTCGATCTTCATGACGCTATCTGTAAGACGGCCATCTTTATCCAGAACACGGCCATTGCCTGTTCCACTTGGTTTGTGGTGGTGATGGTATCCCACAGGGCTATGTCCGTGGTGTGGCCTCATCGTGTCAACGTGTGTGTACGTCAAGGAGGTCTTGGGGCATCATCGTGAGCATCATCATCTTTTTCAGCCTGGCTTACTCTCACTTCTTTTATGGATGGAAGTTTCAGGTAAAAAGTGTGTAAATCAAAGAAGACTACTTACAATTTCTGATTGAAGTCTTTGGCTATATCGATATCTTGCTGTATTCGGTTTTGCCTTTCATCTGTCTGATGGTCAGTAATATTGTGCTGGTGGTGAAGTTAAAAACGTCCGTCAAGGAAGCTGGTGACCAGTTTGCGACAACAGACGAACAACAGAGTGAGAGAGAAAGAAAAGTGAACTCATCACTCTCACGGCTCTGGTTGTGTCAGCGTCCTTCATTGTCTTCACCTTACCGATCGCCCTGAAAAATATGATAGACTTCACTTTTGTCCAAGGCAGTAAAGTGAAGGATATCCACGAGCTGGCTTATGACTACTTTCTGCAGAATCTTCTCTTCTGTTTTGGTTATTTCAATTTCTCTTTGAATTTTTATTTATACTGCTTGACGGGACAGAGATTCAGAAACGAATTCCGAGAGGTCATGGGTAAACTGTTCGTCTGCATCAGATCTCCCAAATTATAAACCTGCAATATGTTAAGAGCCAACAATGATCAACATTTATAAAAGTGACTGGATATTCAGTAGGTGACAGGTGCTTTCTTGAGTTAATAGCTCAGTTTCTGTTTTATATTCAATTTTCTCCGGAATGACTGAGGGCACGATGGTGAGTTTGTGTACATGAATAATGGTAACAAGGCCCACTTGTATAGTGCCTCATCTCATGAGTGCCCCACTCGCTTCATAAAAGCATGTTTATACGTAAGACATACGTTAAGCAAATACGCATCAGCCCCTATCCCCTTTTAGCGAAACAATGATGAACTATAGGAAACAATATTAAAAATTAACAAAGCAGTAGAAATGATTTATAGTAAAATTTCTACATCCATATGTCAATCGGTCAGGCAACAAAAGAAAACCGATGAAGTTCCAAAATATAATTATTCTTTATACCGAAAGTTTATGCAGCGTATCGTATGCGATCTAGACGTATAGAAATCCCACCAACACCGTGCATTTCATAACTGAACTTTATAATTTGAAGACCATTCTGTTTTTGCTTTCCGTTGTGGTTTTAATTTTCATCTCTCTCTCTCTCTCTCTCTCTCTCTCTCTCTCTCCTCTCTCTCTCTCTCTCTCTCTCTCTCTCTCTCTATCTCATGTATATATTATATATATATATATATATATATATATATATCTTTCTCTCTGTTTCCCTGTCTGTCTTCTGTCTGTCTGTCTTTCCTTCTCTCTTCTCAGTAATATCCTGTGTTTAGACAAAATATTTGATTATAATGCATGCTGTGTGTAAACATGTATATAAAAGTATATATATATTTGTATCTTTATCTTATTGTGGCGTGGGTAGGAAGTATGCTGAATAGTGACATTAGAGTCATGCCGCACCTTAGTCCTAATAGTTTCAAAATAATCGGCATTTGGTTTACCAGTGAATTCAAAGAAATAAAAGTTTTATTTGCAGTGTGGCTTAGACGATGAATAACACCCCTGGGCAGAGTTGCTGTTTTGAAATCTTTGGTGTTATCAACACTAGTTCACTTGTGGCTCTTGCTGCCTAATCCACCTGACTACATTATTGATCGATTGCAGAAAATGGTTTACAGGTTTATATAGAAAAAGAAACGCGACATGATAAAAAGAACTACTTAGTTGAATATGTTAAAAATGAAGGACTGGGTGTCACAAATATCAACAACTTTATAAACGGATTAAAGTTAACATGGCTTAACAGACTTCACAAAGCAGAACACAAGTGGACTATGTTTTTTATCATCTGTATCCAAAAATGGTACATATTTACCAATATTGTCCAAGTATATAAGCAAGACACCACATACGACCGATTTTTGGGAAGAAGCTTTTAAAGATACGAAATATTTGGATACAGAATGCAGCCCAAATGTTCAGAAGGTGTTCTCTCAGAATCTTTGTTTTTCAATAATGATATCAAATTGTGACAAAAAATAGTGTAAGAGATACTGATTGGATTAACATAGGTATTTGTCAAATGAGACACCTCTTCGATGATATTGGTCATTAACATTCATACGAAGAATTCATTGAAAAACACAACATTAATGTGAATTTCTTAAATTACATAGTTGCGTAAAATCAATCAAATATTATCTAAAGAAAATTAATATCCCAATCATTAATAATAAAACGCAGCTGATTTTATGTTTTGTCACAAGCAACTAAGTCACAAACAAAAGGTACAAAACTATTGTATGAAATCTTGACCAACGACGAAAAGCGTCCAAATTGTTGCAATAAATGGGATTTAACATTAGGAGAAGAAATTAATTAGGCACGATGCTTTACAAGCTTACAGAGTAAGAGTCATCCATCGAATACTGGCTACTAACGTTGTACTCAAAGAAATGGGCCTAGGACAAAGCAGTTTGTGTAATTTATGCAATCGAGCACGAGATAGTATACGACACTGCCTTTGGGACTGTCTGTATATACAGTTATTTTGGAATGAATTTGAAACGTTTGTACAGAAATTGCACAAATGTTAACAACTTAATACTGTCGAAACAAATGATTATTTTGGAATTTGATAAAACTTTAAAAAAATGATGATTTTTTTTACTTCATTTTGCTTTTCGCGAAGTATTTCATTTATCAATATAAAAATGAATACTGATACCAGATCTTCTCATCTTTATAAAAACAAAACTTAAACGGAGATATGACATTGAACTATGTAATCAAAAGTTCACAATGACTCCACAAAATACGAAATGGGTTGGACGTACTATCACCCAGTTATTACTTTCAATGATGACTGATTTTTTTCATCTATTACGCACAGCCAGATTCTTTAGACTATGGCTAGACATACTGCAATATTACAATTATAACAATTGTGACGTTATACAAATATGACAACACCACAAACGAACAATGGGATTATTTGTTGTTGTTGCTGTTTTATAATTATTATTTATTATTATTATTATTATTATTATTATTATTATATATTGCTGTTGTTGTTGTTGTTGTTATTCTTCGTCTTCTTCTTCTTTTTTTATTATTATTATTATCATTAGTATTGCTGTTATTACTAAATTATTATTATTATTTTTTTCTGAGGAATGTATGTGATTCTTTTTTGTTTAGACAGGTTGGACAGACATGTCTTTTTGCTTTACTTTATTGTTCATGTCTTTATCAAAATATTCAAATGTCACCTTGAGACTACTCGTATATGATTGTTCGTCTTTGTGCTCTCTCTCTCTCTCTCTCTCTCTCTCTCTCTCTCTCTCTCTCTCTCCTCTCTCTCTCTCTCTCTCTCTCTCTCTCTCCCTCTGTGTGTGTGTGTGTGTGTGTGTGTGGTGTATGCCTGTGTGTGTGCCTGTGTGTGCATGGATGTATGTGTGTGTGTGTGTGTGTGTGTTGTGTGTGTGTGTGTGTGTGTGTGTGTGTGTGTGTGTGTGTGTGTGTGTGTGTGTGTGTGTGCAAGATGTGTTTTCGCTTTTTATCCCAGTATATAGAAATAGTGGGAACGGCAGAATCGAAAGTGAGTGAGTGTGTGTGTGTGTGTGTGTGTGTGTGTGTGTGTGTGTGTGTGTTGTGTGTGTGTGTGTGTGTGTGTGTATGTGTGTGTGTGTGTGTGTGTGTGTGTGTGTGTGTGTGTGTGTAAGTGTGTGTTGTGTGTGTGTGTATGTGTGTGTGTGTATATATGTGTGTGTGTGTGTGTGTGTGTGTGGTGTGTGTGTGTGGTATGCGTGTGTTCAGTGTGTGTGCGTGTGGTGTGTGCTTGTGTTTGTGTGGTGTGTTGTGTGTGTGTGTGTTGTGTGTGTGTTGGTGTTGTGTGTGTGTGTGTGTGTGTGTGTGTGTGTGTGTGTGTGTGTGTGTGTGTGTGTGTGTGTGTGTGTGTGTGTGTTATATGGTGTGTGTGCAAGTGTGTGTGGTGTATATCGCGCGCTTGCGTGCGCGCGCGCGCGTGAGTGTGTTTGAAAGTGTATGTGTTGTGTGTGTGCATGCGTGTACATTGTGCACGTGTGCGTAAAGGAAAGACAAGAGACTCAACAATAGAAACGGGAATGGCAGGTAGGCCAAACGGGACACAAAAGTCAAACTAAAACGGGGCCATTGAGGACAGACGCGCCATCAAAGAGTAGGCGAATCGGGAATAGGCAAATCGGACCTACTCCGCTTAGCAGACTAAGCTTTCGCGAAAGGGAATGAACGCTCCCACTGCTCCTGCAATCCCCGTCTCATCCTGCCGCCCCCACTCCCCCCTCCCCCTTCCCAGGAAGAAAAGATCCACCAACACTTAATGAAAGTTAAAAACGCCACCATCACAAAGAAAGTGCCAGTTGGCACGCGACAAGATCAGTGTAGTGATTTGATTATATTGAATTCACTTCTCTCTCTCTTTTTTTTTTGTTTTTGTTTTTTTTGTTTGTTCCTTGGCTGTTTGGCAGCACACGGTGTTGGTGTGCAAAGAGTTAGGTATCGATTTGTACCCGTTTGCTTCTTCCAATTGCTTCTTTGCACTTAACGTCTGCTAATCATTACGCCCTTCATCTTGAGTTCTTTCCCTTTGGTTTCACCTTCTGCAGAAAGATGGCGTGTGGATTCCACTAATTTTAAGACGCTTTTTTATCTGGGGACAAATTTATTCCGTTTGACGTAACGGTATGTTCCCCCAACCATTTCACTGGAGGTCAGACCTGTCACTGTGGTGCCAGGGTTAGCGCGATGGACTAAGCATTGGGTGTTTGGGGTTTGAATTCCATCAATACTGTCAAAATCAATGGGAAGGATTCGTTTTCTTTATTTTGTTTTATTTTATTTTTTTCAAATCCTATCCGCGTCTTATCTTTTTTTTTCTTTCTCAGCTAAACGCGCTATGGGTTTATTCGGCAGGGACTCACATAGCCGATTCTCATCCACTTCAGCCTTGAGTCACTGAGTTTGCTGCTCAAATTTCCTTACCGACACTGCAGGTATCTATAATATATCTCAGGCCTGGTTGACGGCAGATTATATTAATTGATAAAGAGGAGAAGCGTAGATTAAAACCCTGTCACACAGATTCAGTCCAGAACGGAGCTGCAATAACATCAAGATTATCATCCCCATCGTCTGGAATCATCATGGCATACTGAAAAAAAAAAAAAAAAAAAAAAACTTGTCCTAAGATCTGTGATTACTGAAGTAACACAGAAAATGTAAACAAAAAACAAACAAACAAAAAAAACAAAAAACAAAAAAAAGCAACCACCACCGCCACTAACACCAGCAATAACAACAGCAGTAGCACCAATAACAACTCACACAGCTTCAAGCAAACACTAACTCCTGTCTTGAACAAATCACAGGGAGAGAGAGAGAGACACACACACACAATCGCATGGTATGCATCTTTTTTCGTTTTCTCTTTATTTGTATTCATGCGTGTTTGTTTGGATTTTGTGTGTTTGTTTGCATATCTTGTATATCTTGTATATATATTTATCTATCTATCTAACTATCTATCTATTATCTATCCATTCATCCATCCATCCATAAATTTATCTATCCATCCATCCATCCATCTATCTTTTTATCTATCTATCTATCTATCTATATATCTATTTATCTGTCTGTCTGTCTGTCTGTCCGTCTGCTTGCCTGTCTATCTATCTATCTATCTATCTATCTATCTATCTATCTATCTATCTATCCATCTGTCTGTCTGTCTGTCTACATATCTATTTATCTCTCTGTGTCTGTGAGTACGAGTATGTTGTATGTGTCTGTGGGAGCGTTTTGTATATGTGGATGCATACTACATGTGTTCTCTGTTTTGTTCTAATTTTTGATAATTCTTTTGCAGTGCCCTACTTCCCTTTATTCGATTGAAACAATGGCAGCTATGCTAGTTGGCCTATGAGCAATTATTTATACTATTGAAAACATAAAATAATTTCAGTTTATTTCATTTCGGGTATTTTTTTTATTTGTTACCCATTTATCTACTTAATGTTTATTTGTATAAATACGTAGATTAGCAACTGAACCTTTACTCCAACAATTTCCATATTCAGAAGACAAATTATCATCATCATCGCCACTGTCATTCTCTGTCTGTCTGTCTGTCTGTCTGTCTGTCTGTCTGTCTGTCTGTCTCTCTCCTTTCTGCGGTTTGTGAATGACTTGGTGTGCCATTGTTTTTCACTGGAATTGTCCTTACAACAGAGACAGAGATAGAGATAGATAGAGATAGATAGATAGATAGATAGATAGATAGAGAGAGAGAGAGAGTATGTGTGTGTATGCGTGCATGTGTGTGTGGTTGTGTGTGTGTGTGTGTGTGTGTATGTGCGCGTGCGCGCGCACGCTTACATGTACGTGCGTATAACTGATTTGCAGGGTGAGGATGAATGGGATATTCAAAACAAGTACACTGTTTGGATGGAACATCTTGTCTGAACACCTGCCCAGTTTAATTGTTAACCTCCCAAAAGACATAAAGGATAACATCTAATTGCATCCTCTATGATAAAAAGCGGATGAGCCATATCAACCAAATGCAAGAGAAGCAACAACAAAACAGTGAATTAAGATACAGTATCCGCTTCTATAGGTCGATTGTTCCAGCAAGCAAGAACAACACAATGCTCAAAACAGTATGTAAAGAAGAAGCACGAGCAACCGATTGACCCAATAAGAACAACAAATTGACCAAACAGTATGTAAAGAAGAAGCACGAGCAACCGATTGACCCAAAAAGAACAACAAACTGACCAAACAGTATGTAAAGAAGAGACACGAGCAACCGATTGACCCAAAAAAAAAAAAATTGACCAAACAGTATGTAAAGAAAGGAGCACGAACTCTGTATATTCTGCCAGCCATCATCGTCGTTCACCGTCGTTGATCGTGAGTCGTTACTGTCATCAGTATTACAATCACCGGATTAATCGTAACGTTGCGTTGTCATCATCATCATCATCATCATTGTCGTCGTCGTAGTCATCATCATCATCATCGTCATCACTATCATCATCACCATCATAATCAACGACAGAATTACTGTCATCAAGTTCACTGTCATCTTCACAGCCATATTCATCTTTATCATTACCACCACCCTCATCACAGTCATCTAATCATCAACATCACCGCCATCATCTTCATCATCACCGTCACCACCACCAACACCATCATTATCATCATCACCACCACCACCACCACCACCACAGCCACCACCACTGCCATCATCATCAGAGCATCATCATCATCATCATCATCATCATCATCGTCGTCGTCGTCGTCGTCGTCGTTTGGAGACTGACCTTGACATCGATCTGACCACGTGGTTCGATGTTGTAGTTATCAGTGATATCCAGGAACTCTTTCGTGACCTTGCTGATGTGAATCTTCATGGCTGCAGACAAAGGGATTTTCATGTTAAAGAGCTGAATAACAACGTCAAACTCCTCAACTTAATTTAAGCAATGTTGCCCCTACGTACAAAACAAATCTACTTCTGAAGTCCATCAGTTTGAGTGTGCCCTCATGATATCCCAAACAGAATAGGTTTGGGGGGGGGGGGGGGCGAAGAGTGGCAGAATGGTTCTGACATTCGCCTGCCGATAGTTAACTCGAGATTCAGAGTTCGTTTTCCTTTGACTCCTCAACTTTTCTCCTCGATTTGACTAGAGTGTCGAACAGCACCTCTAGTCTTTTGGGAGCGGAAGAAACACGAGTGTTGAATATCAGCTGTTCAGCGGTGCTCAAATTCGGTTTCGCCTTGCGAGCACTGCTGTCGCTAGATTACTCTGCTGTATGGAAGATCTTCCCAAGTGGATGGTGTTGATGCTACAGTTGATGACGCTGGCCTTCAAGGTATTTCTGTCTCGTTTTAGGGGTGTTCCTGATGGCGAGAGCCCTGCTCCAACAACACGACACTCCTATCAATATAACACACTGAGAACGATTCCTTTCTAGAACTTCTTCATCCGGATAGTTGGTTCTTTAGATAAAGCCGTGGAGTCAAGATCTGAGGTGTTGGGTTTAAATCCCAACCTGAGATAATAAAAACTGGCCTGTTCACTGCCAATCTTAATGTTCCCCTCATTCTAGTGGTGCCAACCTAACAGTTAATAGGTCCCTTTCTCCTCTCCCCATTTCAAGTCCGTGTCAGCACATAAACTTTTGAACAGGCTCATGGAGTTTGCCAGATAGCTGTTGGCAGATATGGATGGAGCGCATACGGAATTGTCCGTATGCCACGAAATCCTCATGAACAAATTCTAAACATGCTTTACTCTCTGACAGTCCCCGCAATGAAAATAAATAAATACGTTGATTAATGAATAAAACGATAAATGAACAAACAAACAAATAACTAAATATAAATATATAAATAAATACATAAATATACAATCCAAAATCGAATATAATAAAAAAAAAATGTATAAGTAAATAAGTAATAGATAAATGAATGACAATAAACAATGAATAAATAAATAAATAAATACAATGATAGATAGACAGATAGATAGATAGACAGACAGACAGACAGATACACAGATAAATAAATAAATAATAAATAAATAAATAAATAAATAAATAAATAAAAGAATGCAAAACCGAATCCAATCAAATAATGAATGTGCTCACGTTGTGACGACGACTCCATACGGGAGGCAGTGTTGACAGTGTCACCAAACAGACAGTAACGGGGCATCTTCAGTCCCACCACACCCGCCACACAGGGTCCTGCATCCAGGAAAACAAAAATATAGGAAAATTCATGATTAGTCTGCATACTGCTCATATTTAATGTTGGTTTTATGACAACAATGCCTATTAATTAACACCAGGAAGAGAGTTCTTGACTGTCATGTAGAACCGATAATGTTATACAGTTGTGAGGCGTGGACAGTCAACAAGCAAAGCCAGAACAAGACTGAGGCGGCCGAGATGAGGTTTCTAGGAAGAATGTCGCGAGTTCCATGGACAGCAAAGAAAACGAACAAGACAGTCTTGATGGAGGTAGACACAAGACGATCATTCATGAGGAAGATTAGGAAAAGAGAGGCAAGATTTAAAGACCATTTTATGAGGAAAGGGGAATTAGAGCACCTGGTCATAATAGGAAAGCTGGAGAGGAAGACAGCACAAGGTGGATCCAGGGAGAAAATATTGAACAAACTTGCAGGGTGGCTGAAGACAGAGAGGGTGGAAGATGTGCTTGCGGCAACAAGGGATATATACACATGGAGGGCCATGATCGCCAACGCCATGCGGCAGGGCATTTGATGATGATTATGACAATCTTTTGTGTCTTTTGCAGAACGTTCTCCATGCACTTCAAATTCAATGTTAATGTGGGGGAAAAGAGTACCAGGTTGACCCAGAAGAAATGTTGGTTGTTTTTTTGAGTGGATAAGGACAGAGAGGGTCGGAGATGTACTTGCAGCGAGAAACGTTGGATTCGTATGGAAGGCCATGATCGCCAACGCCATGGGGCAAGGCAGATGATGATGATGATGATGATGATATAATGATGATGATGATGATGATGATGATGATGATGATGATGATGATGATGATGATGATGATGATGATGATGATGAATGATCTTGACGAGCTTTCATGTTTTTTACAAAACATTTGTTTATACATATTTTGTCTTGCATCTTCACGTGGGTTGCGTACATAAAATATCATCATAAATATTATGGATTATCATAATTGTTTTCACCATCATATATTCATGATAAAAATGCGCGTTTTATTTATGTTCTTTTGTTATATTCATCATATGATGTTCAATATGAAAAACACTTTTAGAGCAAGGACATTTGAAAAATGACGTCTGTAGTTGCAAATAAAGCATAAAAAACATAATGTTGATGAAAAAATTAAAAAACAAACATACTCGTATGTCAGTCCTTGTCGATCATGACCAATGACAAAAGGCGGATTATTGCTTTGTCCCAGTAAACCGCCTGGTCAGGTCTTGTAATAACGATTCTATTGATTCCACTACTTACTTAAAATGTATTGCTTCTTGTTTAGGTATCATTTCGGTCGTTCAAATCATGTTTCAATACAAATAAGTTGCATGATCGAGCTGCCTTTATACTGTCTTGAAGCAGTCCATATTGTAATTGCCACGAAAGGATCCCATAGTTGTCGAGCTAAAAAAAAAAGATAACTAAGCCTTGATCATTTCTGTTAGACACTGAATTTTTTCACCTTCAGCGGAGAGTTTAGATTTTGCACACAAATCTGCGACGTATATTTACCATAAAACTAAAGTTTGACCATTAGGCAGAAATGGCGGATATCCAAAGGAATAGTAATTAATCAGTCGCCTGATTGATTGACTGACCGATTGACCGATTGATCAATGGAATGATTGATTGAGGGATTCATTGGTCGATTGATCGATTGATCGATTGATTCAGCTGTCTATTCATTTATTGTGTCAGCATTTTTGTTCCATGTACAGTTTGATCAGCATATTATTGTTGCAATGAAGATGGACTTGTTTTGCTGTTTATGTTGTAGTCACTGATGTTGTTTATATTTGGATGGTACTGTTTTTTTCTGGGCACCTAGCGGATCAGGTTTTATGTTGCAGGATGGGACTGAACTCATCACCTTTATGTGCCCTGCCGCAAGACGTCGGCGATCATCGCCATCCACACGAATCTGTCCCTTGTCGCTGCAAGTATATCTCCCACTCTCTCTGTCCTCAGACACTCTGCAAGTCCGTCCAATATTTTGTCCCTGGGTCTATCTGGTGCTCTTTTTCCCTCCAGCTTTCCTGTTGTGACCAGGTGTTCTAATTCCTCTTTCCTCATAAAATGTCCTATAACTGTTTCTTGTATTGTCCTAATCTTCTTTAATTAATGATCTTCTTGTGTATGCCTGCTTCAAGACTCGTTTGTTTTCTTTGCCGTCCAGGGAACTTTCCACATTCTTCTTAAAAACCACAACTCAATTGCATCAGTTCTGCTCTGACTTTGCATGTTGATTGTCCACGCATCACAACCGTACAACAGTATCGGTTCTATATTACATTCAAAAGCTCTCTTCTCCTGGTGTTAATTGATAGGCATTTGTTAGTAAGAACGCTTTTGAACCTGAACTCAAGATATGGAATCTGGAGTCCACGGATTCCACGGGGGCTCTTTCCGTATAAATAGTATCCCCACCTTTTGGAAATTCTATGCCAGAAATTTCTTCTTTTTTGACACTCTCTTTGTTTTTTTCTTCCTCCGCTGCTTTCTGTAATTTCTCCTATCATTTTCTGTCTTGCTGGTCTGTTTACCTGTATGTGTAAATAAAGTCTTACGTACTTTTCCACATGATTCGGTACATGTATTAAGTGAATTTTGGGTTCTGGGGATGTGAGATATGCAGCAGCAATTTTGGGTAATTTGGACGCGTTTTATGTATATTTTGGTGTCCATAGTAACGTTCACATTTGTTTTCAAGTATCTTTGTTTTTAAATCGCTTGTGCGATAAATTGGACGGAGTGGTCAACGCAAGGGGCGTCTCCTTGGATTATGTGCACGAATGCATTGATACATGTACTTAATTTTCTTTTTCCTTTTTTTTTCCTCTTGAAGTTTTGTGTATACCTTGAAACGGTTATGACCCTGACATGGCTCTACGCAGTCGGCTGGGTTTTAAACAAAAATAACAGTAACGGAGTCCATGAGCCTGCCAGCAGAACCAACCAGCTTGGTTAGAGAGAAAGGAAAACTCCAAAACCGTGTGGCGTACACAAGATTCGAAATCAAGAACTTTGTCTCATACGCATGGCGCTCGAAGAAGAAGAAGAAGAAGAAGAAGAAGAAGAAGAAGAAGAAGAAGAAGAAGAAGAAGAAGAAGAAGAAGAAGAAGAAGAAGAAGAAGAAGAAGAAGAAGAAGAAGAAGAAGAAGAAGAAGAAGAACAACAACAACAACAACAACAACAAGAACAAGAACAAGAACAACAAGAAGAACAAAAAAGAAGATGATGATGAAAAAACAAAACAAAACAGGTGGGTGGTGAATCTGTCGGATCAAAGTTTGACTGAAGCAGAATTGTCAGTGTTGAGAAAGGGGCTCAATTTCGTGGTCACTCCAGACAAATGTCCCATCACGGAGTACATTACCAGCATTGAAACTGCATGTCAATGGATTGGTCCTCAAACAGAAGAGGCCACACACTTACGATCAGAGTGTGTGAATATCCTCAAACAGAGCAAACCCCCCGAATCCAACATTTCCAGGGATGAAAACTTGCACTTCAGGGATTGAGGAAGAAGGATTCCATCATGATTCTCCCAGCCGACAAAGGCCGTGCCACAGTCATCTTACCCAAGGGGCGGTACTATGAGAAGGCTTACAATCTGCTAGATGACAAAAAGACCTACCAAGAGCTGAGCAAAAATCCCACCAGCAAGTATACTGCCCGTCTGACCAAACTACTGCAAGGCTACAGAAGTCAGGAGAACTCTCCTCAGAACAGTACCGCAGATTGTACCCCTCAGCTACTGATGTGCCCAAGTTCTACGGACTGCCTAAAGTTCACAAGAAAGAGGTACCCCTCCGTCTCATTGTCGCCTCTAGAGGATCCCTGATGTATGAGACGGCCCGCTTCGTTGCAGACATCCTCTCGCCTTTGGTAGCAAAGACAGAACATTCCATTGCAAACAGTGCAAACCTGGTGAAGAAGCTGTCGAAGTTTGTACCTCAACCTGATGAGATTCTGGTGTCCTATGACGTCACAGCCCTGTTCACCAGTGTCCCTGTGAAGGACAGCATTGACATCATCAGGGGCAGGTTACAGATCGACAACAGCCTTCGGCAACGCACCAACCTGCCAGTGGAACACATCTGTGAACTGCTATCCTGCTGCCTCAACACCACCTACTTCACCTTTGAAGGACGCTTCTACCAACAGACTGAGGGTGCAGCCATGGGGTCCCCCGTGAGTCCCATCGTCGCCAACCTCTTCATGGAAAATTTCGAAGAGAAAGTTTTGGCGTCGTTCCACACTCCTCCACGCTACTGGGGTCGCTACATGGACGACACTATGACTGTACTGAAAAGATCGGTGGTAGAAGACTTCACGAACCATCTCAACAACCATCACCCTGCCATCAAGCTCACCTATGAGGTAGAAGAGAATAGCAGCATCGCAATGTTGGATACCGCATCACTCAGATGGAGACAGGCCTCGCCTTCTCCGTCTATAGAAAGCCGACCCACACGGACCAGTACTTACAATTTGACAGTCACCAGCCATTGGAACACAAGCTTGGAGTAATCTGCACCCTCACCCACCGATCGAAGACCATCTGCTCTATCGACACTACTAGAGAAGAAGAGGTGCAGTACATCAAAAAAGTACTCAGTGTGTCAGGATACCAGAAGTGGGCCTGGGACATTCTGGGGGGCAAGAAAACCATACCCCACCCCTCCACTGAACGGCAAACCCCTTCGAGAGGGCACGTCTCCATGCCATACGTCAGCGGCGTCACTGAGGCTCTCAGCAGGAAGATCAGGAAGTTGGGAGTCAGTGTCCACGCCAAGCCTACCAACACCACCAGAAGCCAGTTAGTCCACCCCAAAGACAAAACAGACAAATTGGACACATCAGGGGTGATATACAAGATAGACTGCCAGGACTGTGACCATAGTTATATTGGCGAAACTGAGCGCAACTTGCACAAAAGATTAAAAGAACACAAACGTGAGTCCTCTCCAGCGGGAGAACATCTGACCCACACCCAACACCACTTTGAAAGGACAATATGCAAGTTCTCGACAAAGAAGCAAGATGGTTCCAGAGGGGAGTAAAGGAGGCAGTTTACATCGCCGCAAGGAACCCCACCCTCAACCGTGACCGGGGCCGACACAACCTGCCATCGGTGTACTCCTCACTTATTCAGTCGCACTGTCGTGAGTTCGCTCACGGCGGTGCGCACTGAAGCCAGTTCTTAACCCAGCAGTTGCGCTGAAGAAGTCGGCTGGATCGCCGATGAAAGCTACGCAGTAAGTAGCCTTTTTTGTAA
>JAPXFY010000015.1:47062865-47072865 GCA_030674185.1 Monoplex corrugatus | reverse complement strand
CCACTATGGATTTGCTTGACGACAGTAGAATGCAACATCAGTGAGACCAGGTGGGACATCGAGCCATTTTCTTGTGTATTTGTTGATTTTGGCTTCCATTGCTTCCACTGTGCTGGTGCAAATGTCATAGATTAGCAGTGGCCACAGCAGCTTTGGTATCAGCATGAACTGTAGACACCAGACTTTGTATTTGCCTGGCAGTCCGCAGTTATCTATTTTCTTCAGGCCTTCTTCTGCTGTTTGCTTGGTTTCACATCCCCTTTGTGTGTCTTTCAGGGAGTCATCATACCATCTTCCGAGACTTTTTACTGGCTCTTCTGTGACAGTGGGGATGGCTTCGTTGGCTACCATGAATTTGACTGAATCTGCCACTTTTCCTTTTCGCAGTGAGAGACTTCGGGATTTCTTTGGTTTGAACCTCATTCTTGAAGAGGCACCAGCTCATCCAGCTGCTTTAAGATTTGGTGTGTCTCTTCCTCATCCGTGGACAAGACTGTTGTGTCATCCATGAAAGCTTTCAGAGGAGGCATCTGGCATCCATTTCCCAGATTCACTGGACCTGAACTCTTCATTGCAGCTTTCAAGATGACTTCCATTGCCAACACGAACAGTATGGGAGAGATTGCACAGCCCATTGCAATGCCCAACTCTAGGTCTATCCAGTCCGTGGTGTATTCTTTGGTAGAGAATCGCATTGAGAACCCTTGGAAATACTTCCTCAGCATTGTTCGGATGTTTTCTGGGATGTGATACATTTCAAGAGCCAGCTGGATCATATCGTGTGGAACTGATCCATATGCATTCGCCAGATCAAGCCAAACTACGTCAATGTCTCTCTTGTCTGTTCTTGCTTTTTGGATGGCATCCCAAATCAACGTGGCATGTTCCAAGCATCCAGGCATTCCTGGTATGCCTCCCTTTTGGACTGACATATCCAGATACTTGTTTTCAGTCAGGTATTTTGTCAATCTTGCTGCCATAACAGAGAAGAAGATTTTCCCCTCGACGTTCAGAAGTGATATTGGCCTGAACTGGTTGATGTGCTGGAGTTCTGCTCCTTCGGAATGTACACTCCTTCAGCTCTCATCCATTGGTCGCTGATCTTCTGGTTCCTCCATGCTGATCGAATCATCTTGTGGAGCCACTCGAGCACTTTTGGGCATTTCTTGTAGAGCAGGTATGGTATTCCGTTTGGTCCAGGTGCTGACTTGGCTGTGGCTTTCTTTACTACGTTCTTCACTTCATCCAGTGTTGGTGGTTTGTTATTGAATTTTCCTTCTGGCGCTGCAGGCCAAACCAGATTCTGGATTTCAAGTGGTGCCTCGCGCTGAGAATCGGAATATGTTTCCCTGAGATGCTGCTCTAGGGTTTCCTTGCCCACTGTGAGAGTCCCTGATTTGGGTTGTTCAAACAGCTTTCTTGCAAAGTCAAAGGGATCTTTGAAGAAACGATCTTGAGTCTTCTTCTTTTTGCTCTTTCTTCGCCTTGCTGATTCCACTTTGCTGAGAGCATTGTGTTTGGCTTTCAGATCTTTCCAGAGTTCCAGGAGCCCTTGCTTCTCGAGTTCTGAGGCAGTTTTCATTCGCTTTTTAAGCTTCCTTTTCTCCTCCCGGATGCTCTCCATCTGTTGCTGTCTTCTGGATTTCTGGGGAGGCGTTTTTGTCTTTGGCTGCTTCACTCCATAAGTGTCCCTGCAGATAGAGTATATGATGTCTCCGTATGTGTCAAGTTTGTGTTCCAGCGTACTGTTCCCTATTAGCGCATTCAGCTTAAGGACAAGTTCCTCATCTAATTTCTCCCATTGTTCTTTTGCACCGGCAGGCGGCAAATTGAGTTTTTCACGTTTGGCGTTAAGAGCTTGTGCAAAATCCGCACCAGAACCATCAGCGTGGATGTCCTTGGCACTATGGTTTAAATCCTGGCCTTGGTCATCCAATGTCTCACCTGCTATCGCAGTGCGCTGCTGCTGGTTCGTATGAGTCTTCAAACAGCCCATTTTTGTCCTGTGGATCTTCATGCCGCGTTTGGTGGTGAATCTCCTTCCACACGTACACGGAAATTCCATCTGGTCATTAATCATGATCCGTTGTGCGTTTCCAGTCGTGATGGAGTCAGTGCCGATGGATTCATCATTCTCTTCCCCTTTCGGTGAATCCTGGGAGCATCTTTCATTTATGGAACTCGTGGCATGTTATCTAAGGCAAGGTGGGAAGCCAACCCACAAAGCCCGCAGATCTAGTCTTTCCCAGTGTCCTTCGGTCTTTCCCGAATGTCCTCCTAACTATTCCCGGAAGTCAATGGATTGACCATGTGCAGGTAGAAAAAACTCTAGGGAGAGCTAGACAACAGAAAGTCTTCAGAGAAGTAACCCCCTTTGGACAAGTGTTTCGGCTCTGAACTCCTTACACTCTCGGGGGGCCGGGCCACATCCAGGTCATGACTCCTGGATGCCCTTCTAGTATATTCACAAGGTTTTGTAGGTCCCTTTCATTTTCTGCAATTAGCACGGTGTCATCTGCGTACCGAATGTTGTTTATCATTTTCCCTCCAACCTTTAATCCAGGGTCTTCTTCTAGGTTTCTCATGATGTTTTCGCTATATAGTGAAAACAGATCTGGTGACAAAACACAATCCTGTCTGACTCCTCTTTTGATGTTTTGAAAAGAGCTTATATTGTTTTCTTTTCTCATTGCAGCTGTTTGTTCCCAGTACATATTCCTGATTATTCGTAGATCTTTTCCACCGACATTGAGTCTCTCCAGTTGGTTGATCAATTCATCATGTCGTACCCGATCGAAAGCCTTGGTATAGTCAACAAAGCATAAATGCAAATCCTTATTCATCTCATTTGACCTCTCTATGATAGTTCTTAGGATGTGTATGGCATTAATAGTTCCTTTCCCCTCCACAAATCCACAGTTCTTCTGCTATTTCTCTTTTGATTCTATTCCTTGTCCTCATCATGATTATTCTTAACAGGATTTTTGTTACATCAAACTGATTGTGCGATGGAGTTCGCATTCTATATCCCCTGTCTTCTTTGGAAGTGCAATGAAAATTGATTTTGACATATCTTTGGGGATTTTCCAGTGTCATAAATTTCATTTAGGAGGACTGTTATTTTTTTCTATGCCAAATTCCTCCAGGGTTTCAATCATCTCTGTAGTAATGTTGTCTGGTCCTGGGGCTCTTCCTGGTTTCATCTTTTTCAGTGCTGCTCTAACTTCATCTTTCATTATGGGTGGTCCTTCAAAGTTCTTTTTTATAATGTATTCTTCGTTTCTGTCATCCTCAAAAACGTCTTTAATGCACTCTCCCCATCTGTCTAATATTTTGTCTTTTTCCATGATAAGCGTGCCATCTTTCGATTTCAAGCAACCAGTTGATGTGCATGTATTTTTCCTGTGGACAATTTCTTCAATTCGTCTGTACATACCCTGAGGATCCATTTTGTGTTGTTCTTCTATCTCTTTGCATTTTGTGTTCAGCCAAGCTTCCTTAGCTTCATTGCACCTATACCTGATTTCTTTGTTTATCTTCCTGTATATCTCCTCGTTTCTCTTTGCTTTCCTCCTTTCCTCCATCAGGCCCAAAATTTCATTAGTCATCCAGCTCTTTTTTGCTTTTCTATTTGCCTTAGGGATTTCTTCACAAGCTTCATTTATAGAACTTCTCAACTTTGTCCATTGTTCCTCACTGTCACCAACGTCTTCCAGAGGACTGAATTTGTTTTGAACATGTATATTAAATTTTTGACGTATCATTTCATCTGACTTTAAGAGTCCAAGGTTTAGTTTGATGTTTGCTTTTGGTCAGTTTCCTTTTCCTCAATTTCAGCCTAAACCTTCCCACTACCGGATTGTGGTCACTGTTGCAGTCTGCGCCTGGTAGTGTTTTTGCTGACAGTAAAGAATTTCTAAATCTTTTGTTGATCAGGATGTAGTCAGTTTGATTTTTGGTATTATCTCCTGGACTCTCCAAGTCCATTTTCTTCTGTTAGGCTGCTCAAACCAGGTGTTTCCTATTATGAACTCATTCATCTGTGCCCATTCTACAAGCTTCCCCCTCTTTCATTTTGTGTACCAAGGCCATGAGGTCCAACTATATCCTCCTCTCTATCCTGTCCCACTTTAGCATTAAAATCTCCCATTATGATTGTAACATCTTGTGATTTACATTGGACCTTGGCCATCTCTAAAACTTCGTAGAAGTTGTCGATGTCTTCCTGAGTACTTGCGGATGTTGGTGCATACACCTGTATGATGCTGATATCAAAAGGTTTGCCTCCGAATTTGACCAGTAAAACTCTGTCGGACACTGCTCAGTATCCCTTAACAATAAACTGCTTTTGATTTGTCTTTGTCCATTATGATCCCTACTCCTCTTTCATGTGAATTACCACCAGAGTATATCACTGTATATTCCCCTGATGTTATCATGCTTGCCCCCTTCCATCTCACTTCCCCCAGTCCTAAAATACTAATGTTAAGCCTTTCCATCTCCATTTTGATGTTGTCTAATTTACATTTCTGCAGCATTGTTCTTATATTCCATGTTGCTATTTTGGTGTTGAATTGCCCACGAACCAGATCCCCAAGCTACGGGTAAGTAGCTCCACTGCCTTGTGGACATCTTGGGAGAGAGTAAGGCTAAGGGAGTTAACCCTAAAAAAACCGATGGAAGGCAAGAGGGAACCACCATCGTACTTTTTCCCCAGGAAAACCATGGACAGGAGAAAGAGAAAGAAGAAAGTTAACGACGTCAATAGGTGCTCCTGCGGAGCACCTTCGTCCGGTAGGGACTGTCACGCGGCGCAGGTGACACCGGACCGTCAGCCAGCTACTGCGACCAAAATTAAATTCAATACCTACGCGTGTGTGTGTGAAACCGCAAACTTCAAGAGTATTTATTGCTCAATGTAAGTAGGATTAAGTCGTAGTTTTCTCGTCTTACAGCTAAGCCCTCACTGGTTAACAAATACATCGTGTGTAAGCATAAAAGGCTTAGGTGATATTAAACACGGATACGCTACTTGTTCTACGAGCCGTCTACAGTCGGAGGTTTAAAAGCACCGGCAGGTCTACATACATGTTTAACTTGGAGTTCCGAAAAGAAAGAAAGAAAGAAACAAACAAACAAAAATCTTTTATACTGTCGGGAGATACCCAAGCAGGATTGGAACCTAAGACCTTCTTATCGAAATTCTGACATCTTTCCCACTCGACTACGCGCGTCCGTTACCGCCAAGTCAGTACCAGCAACTTAGTCGTTGTGCTTTCAATTAAGCACACTCTTCTAACGGGCCACGAAGAACTAGTCAACGTGGCATATAATGCAAACTTTGTCGACCCAAACAATGTGGGCGATCAGCAAAACTACATCAATATACTGAGAGACCACATCATACCTCGTTCTCCAAGGCTTTGGCGTAATTAGCGCGAAAATTAAGTCCCTAGCTGCTGATGTGTGTATATAAGCCTGTTTATAACAAGCCATTTTCTTGTCTCCCGATATCTCGGTCAACTAATACTGACCACACAGGCTTTTAGATCCCTTAGCTGTGAATGATGACCATGTCTTGATTGATTGATTGGTTGGTTGGTTGGTTAGTTGATTGATTGGTTGGTGGTTTGGGTAGTTGGGATTGGATAGCTTTGTTAGTTAAAATGCGTGCGTGGGTTGATTTGGGGGTGGGTTGTTTGATTTGCTAGGTCATGGTCAGTTCGCTTCCATGGTGCTGTTGGTGGAAAGGTTCGACCTCTGTCTCTCTCTTTCTGTCTTTCCCCTCTGTCTTTCTCTCACAGTTCTCTCTAACTCTCTCTATCTCTCTCTCCCTCCCTCTCTTTCTCGATCTCTCAATCTGTCTGTCTCTCAATATGCCTCTCTGTCTCTTTCTCTCTTTCTGTCGCTGTATCTCTTTGTCTCTTTGCCTCTATCTGTCTGTCTGTCTGTCTGTCTTCTGTCTTCTCTCTCTCTCTCCCTTGTGGTCTATTTGGTTAGATTTTAACATACATTTTTGTCCTTTTAATACAAATGCATTAGCAACGGCAGTTATGTAATTTAGCGCTATGTGAATATCTGTGCCATTCAAAAGTGAAGTTTTAAATCACTTCATCCCACCATTTTTTTGAGCTGATTTGGGTTTCTCCTAGTTAGATGGAAAAATACTCATTTGCAGATTACATGGTTGTTTGATAATTTTTTTTTTTTTTAGAACGTTGGGCTGATCGACAAATTGCTTTGCTGCTTGATTTGAGACTAGTATGATATTGTATCAAACAGCATCAGGAAGAGAGTTCTTGAATGTTATATATAGAACCAATACTGTTGTATGGATGTGAGGCGTGGACAGTCAACAAACAAAACCAAAACAAGATCGAGGCAGCCGAGATGTGGTTTCTAAGAAGAATGTTGAGAGTTCCATGGACAACAAAGAAAACAAATGAGACAGTCTTGATGGAGGCAGACACAAGTAGGTCACTCATAAGGAAGATTAAGAAAAGTCAGGCAACATTTATAGGCCATTTTATGAGGAAGGGGGATTTGGAGCACTTGGTCACAACGGGAAAGCTGGAGGGAAAGAGAGCACCGGGTAGACCCAGGGAAAAATGCTGGACGGACTTGCAGAGTGGCTGGGGACGAGGGGGGTGGGAGAGACGCTAGGAGCAACGAGAGATAGAGACAGATGGAAATCCATGATCACCAACGCCATGCGGCAGGGCACCTGATGATGATGATAATATTGTATTCTGTTGTATTGTATTGTGCAGTACTGTATTGTCATCATCATCATCATGAGCCCTGCTACATGGCTTTAGCAACCATGGCTCTCCATTGAATTTATCTTTTGTCGCTGCAAGAACATATCCCTCCCTCTCTGTCTTCAGCCACCCTTTTGGTCTTCATCTACTCCGCAAGTCCGTCCAATATTTTCTCCCTGGTTCTACCTGGTGCTCTCTTTCCCTCCAGCTTTCCTGTTTTGATCAGGTGGTCTTATTTCTTTTGGCTCATAAAATGTCCTATGAACATTGCTTTCTATTTCCTAATCTTCTTCTTTAGCCTTCTTCTTGTGTCTGTATCCATCAAGGCTGTCTCGTTCGTTTTCTTTGATGTCCATAAAACTCTTTACGTTCCTCCTAAAACCACATTTCAGGTGCCTCAATCTTGTTTTGACTTTATGTGTTGACTGCCCAGCTTTCACACCCTCAAAACAATGTCAGTTCTACATAACACTCAAGAAGTCACTTCCTGATGTTATTTGATAGGCATTTATTGTTAAAAAAAAACGTATCGTATCTTATTGTGGTGTTGTGCTGACTTGCGTTGCGCTCCATTGTAGTGTATTGCATCGCATTGAATTTACTGTATTTATAGCATTGAACAAATTGGTGCTGTTTCTATATTGCATTTATATTAGTCATTACAATTCTTTTATGTATAACATTAAGTTTGTCGTTTAAGAGTAGGACATGTACACTTAATACAGCGACACACTCTGCACGTTTCATAATGCCATTTCTTTGGAACCATCTACCACCTCATCTAAGAAGTCTATCCACCCTTTCTACTTCAAGTTAACTTTTAAAAAAATGTTGTTTATTCACCAAGGTCTTCCTTGTTGATTTCACACTCGCTTCACCGCCAATATATCATCATCAGGTGCCCTGCCCCATGGCGTTGGCGATCATGGACTTCCATCTGTCTCTATCTCTCGTTGCCCCTAGCATCTCCCCCACCCTCCCCGTCCCCAGCCACTCTGCAAGTCCGTCCAGCATTTTCTCACTGGGTCTACCCGGTGCTCTCTTTCCCTCCAGCTTTCCCGTTGTGACCAAGTGCTCCAAATCCCCCTTCCTCATAAAATGGCCTCTAAATGTTGCCTGTCTTTTCCTAATCTTCCTTATGAGTGATCTACTTGTGTCTGCCTCCACCAAGACTGTCTCGTTTGTTTTCTTTGCTGTCCATGGAACCCTCAACATTCTTCTTAGAAACCACATCTCGGCTGCCTCAATCTTGTTCTGGCTTTGTTTGTTGACTGTCCACGCCTCGCATCCGTACAACAGTATTGGTTCTATATAACATTCAAGAACTCTCTTCCTGATGTTAATTGATAGGCATTTGCTGGTAAGAATGCTTGTCATCTTCTTGAATGCTGTTTTGGCTTGGCCGATTCTGCCGGCTATTTCTGATGTGCATCTGCCGTCTGATGAAATGATCGTTCCCAGGTATTTGAATTAATCAACCTGTGTCAAGGTTGTGCCATTTGCTGTTATTTGTATGAGGGGATTTCATGTTTTCTACTGATCACCATGACTTCAGTCTTCCTGCTGTTTAGTTCCAGCCCCTTACCTTTGCTTGCTATTTCTAGTATATTCACAAGGTTTTGTAGGTCTCTTTCACTTTCTACAATTAGCACGGTGTCATCTGCATATCGAATGTTATTTATCATTTTCCCTCCAACCTTTAATCCAGGGTCTTCTTCTAGGTTTCTCATGATGTTTTCGCTGTAAAGTGAAAACAGATGTGGTGACGAAACACAACCCTGTCTGACTCCTCTTTTGATACTTTGGAAAGAGCTTACATTGTTTTCTATTCTCATTGCAGCTGTTTGTTCCCAGTACATATTTCTGATTATTTGTAGATCTTTTCCGTCAACATTGAGTCTCTCCAGTTGGTTGATCAAGTCATCATGTCTTACCCGATCGAAAGCCTTGGGATAGTCAACAAAGCATAAATACAAATCCTTATTCATCTTATTTGACCTCTCTATGGTAGTTCTTAAGATGTATATGGCATTAATAGTTCCTTTCCCTTCCACAAATCCACACTGTTCTTCTGCTATTTCTCTTTTGATTCTATTCCTTTTCCTCATCATGACTATTCTTAACAGGATTTTTGTTACATGGCTCATCAAACTGATTGTGCGATGGAGTTCGCATTCTATAGTCCCCGTCTTCTTTGGAAGTGCAATGAAAATTGATTTTGACATATCTTTGGGGATTTTCCCAGTGTCGTAAATTTCATTTAGGAGGACTGTTATTTTTTTCTATGCCAAATTCTTCCACAAAATATCGGGCAGCAAGAACAATAAAGAAAGAAAGAAAGAAAGAAAGAAAGAACGAAAGAAAAAAAAAGAAAAAACACATGCTGTTCAGTGGTGACCTTAATCACTTTATCATTTAACAGACTCGGTACTTAGTTCACCGCTTACATGGCATAAAGGAAATGAGAAAATCATCATCATCATCATGTCGAGCTTGCTCGGCTGTCCATGACACGTTTCTTCCATCCTTCTCTGTCAGACATTGCAGTAGGTAGTTCATCATACTGACAGCCCGCATCATCCATCAGTTGGTCGATGAAGGTCTTCTTTGGACGTCCTGGTCTTTGTTTGCCGTGGCTGGGTCTCCATAGTAGAACATCCCCCACCAGTTCTTCTTTGCTACGCCAGCAGTGTCCCGCGAAACGCAGTCTTTGCTGACGTATTGATTCACTGATTGGTGGGATCTTACCATTTAACTCTTTGTTAGTTGTATGTTCTTTCCAGGATTTGTTCAGGGCTGCACGCAGCATTCTTGTATATGCTCCATCAGTCTTCTTCTCAAATGTGTTTTAGGGTCCAAGACATTGAGCCATATGTAAGAACGGACTCCACCGCTGCTCGCAGAAAGCAAAGGTTCCCTGTTTGTCCCAGACTTGATTTTTTAAAAAGTTTTCCATCGTCTTTTTTCATTTTTTTTTAAATGACAAAAGCGATGGAATTTTTTTTAAAAATCAAGTCTGTGACAAACAGGGAACCTTTTGCTTCCTGCGTGACGTGTCACTGTTACTGTTACTGATGCTTAAAGCCCAGCTGACTACCTAGAGCCATATCAGGGCTATAGCCGGTTCAAAACATACGCAATACTTCAGCATTGTTATTGTCATTTCTGTCCAAAGTCCAGCCGACCGCGTAGAGCCTCATCTGGGTCATAAATATTTCAAAACCTACGTAATACTTAAA
>JAPXFY010000015.1:47035365-47050365 GCA_030674185.1 Monoplex corrugatus | reverse complement strand
CTTTTCATGCTTTTAAAGCTGCCATTGATTTTATCCAGTAACCGATTATGAATACAAGAAAAGTCTGGGCATATCAATGACGGTTTAACCCGATTTTACTGGCAAGTTATCTCGTTGGCCGTGGCAGCGAGAAGGTTAACATTTTAAGTAAAAAGATAAAACAAAACAAAACAAAAAATCTCTTTGGAAACTTAATAACTTCTTCTTGAAAGATAAAGAATGTCTCTAAAAGGTTACAAGCGATTTCTTGAACTCAAAATAACAAAATGATACAATAATTTTGAGAAAAAATATAGACACAGTGGACAATGATAGCATGCAAGTACAGATCAGTAACCTTTTTTTTTTTATTGATACTGTTGAAAATATGCAATAAGACTACATCACATGCAGCACAGAAGAGGAAAGAATGGGAAAAGAACAAAAAGCTCTGATAAAATAAAAACCAGTAATACTTGCTTGGTAATATAATATTCAAATACTAAAAGATAAAAAGATCACTGCAGGCTTCATGCTTTGTTACAGTCGATGTGTGATTATTATATCAATGGCCAAACATACACAAGTTGGTGAACATACCATTGTTTTTTTAAGATTAGAAACAAAGATCTACTGAACAAGCAATCTGCTGTTCATAGAAGGATGATGGGGAAATTGCTATTGATGATCATGTAACAAAGGGAAAAAGTAAAATGAGTTCAAGAAACACCGTGTAGCTAAAAAGAAGCAGATATTGCAAATATTGATTTGAAAACAAAAATTAATGGCCCTATTTCAATGTACATGGACAGACAATTGAAGGCATAATTACTAAATCAGAAGCATTGGGAACGCCTGAAACACTGTACATAATAGAAGTCAAAGATCTTGTGGATTCGCCACGGAGTTTTAGATATTCTTTTGGGCAGGTTTGGGTTCATTTCCTGTACGTTCAATAAATGATGTGTTTTAAATCTAGACAGTTGTCTGCTACACAAAGACAGGGGATAATTACATTTGTGTCTGAAGATGGGGCAGTTCAAAAATTCAAGAAAAACAAACAAACAAAAAACAAAACAAAACAAACAAAACAAACACACACACACACACACACACACACACACACAACACACACACACACACACACACACACACACACACACACACACACACACACACAAACAAACAAACAAAAACGGCGTCCAGTTAAACTCCTCAATACATCCTATAAAATTACCGCTAAATGCATTGTAGAGCTTTTGAAACCACTGCATGGAATGTGGAACGTTTAACATCGCCCTTGTTTTGTGTTATACACGAAAGTCAAAAGTTTTCTTTCTTGTTTTTAGGAAGATACACTGTTAAAAATAGTCTTATCATGTTATATTCTTGTACTTAAAAAAGACATATGTTGATTGCCACTGTCATTAGATTTAATATAAAAAAAAAGCCTTTGGAAGTAATATTGGCCTTTTTTTAAGGAAAAGCGTTAACTTTTCTTGGTCTAGATATCAAGAAATATATACAAACATTTTTTTGTAATAGTGTTGATGCGTGTCATGAAACAATAGTCTTTGAGAATCATACAGACGATGTTGTCAAGTATATCATTCTTATCGATGAGATTCATTATATTGTCACAATAGTTATTGTTTCTAAGGTCTTCCAATCGCATACGTGATTACTGAAATCGAAGAAAATACAACCTTCTTTGCAAGGGGGAGCAAAAGAATTGCCTACCTGTCTCTGTACCTTGCTACTGCTAATGCTCCTGGTTCCTGTGTTAGATCCTTTCTTACTATACTTGATTATTTCTCCCCAGTGTCTGCATGTTTCAGAAATGTTTTTACAGATGTGGCTTCGGTGTCAGCTGCTCAACAATAGATCATTTTTAGCATCTAACCTTATGGCACAGTTGACTTGTTCTTAAGCTGCACGGCCAGAATTCGGCAATCCCTCATTTTCGCCAGTCACTGCCGTGTATAATCATTCTTATCGCATGTCTGCCGTATAATTGACTTGTGAAATGTAATTTGTCACAAACCACTTGAGTGTAAATTGGTAGGTATTTATACGTCTGTGATAATCGATGGGAAGAGGAATGAGAACGTAAGGTCTTCTGAAGCTCCAGGATGTTTATATACCTACGCCGGTGGAGAAACAATTGGATAATCATTTTGTTACGTCAAAAATCAAACAACGAAAACTTCCACCGATTAATGCCTGCTTTCATCTGCACCAACGATTGTCACTGACGATGAGAAATAATGAGAAATTCAAACAAGACATCTATTTGTTTGCATGTGTAGAAATGTGGATGATCATTTTCGTTTTTCTTCTTCTTCTTCTTCTTCTTCTTCTTCTTCTTCTTCTTCTTCTTCTTTCTTTTCTTCTTCTTCTTCTTCTTCTTCTTCTTTCTTCTTTCTTCTTTCTTTCTTTCTTTCTTTCTTCTTTCTTTCTTCTTTCTTTCTTTCTTTTTCTTTTCTTTCTTCTTTCTTTCTCTTCTTTCTTCTTTCTTCTTCTTCTTCTTCTTCTTCTTCTTCTTCTTCTTCTTCTTCTTCTTCTTCTTCTTCTTCTTCTTCTTCTTCTTCTTCTTCTTTTTACTTCTTCCTCTTCTTTTTGTATACGAACCGGTACAATGAACGCACGTACCTATCTCCTATTTTCAACTTTCACTTGTCACTCATACATAGGCAGTGGTCTAAAGATATCAGTCTGCTGTTGAAGAAATGAACGTCTTTTAGTCACTGTTGGTTAAAAGGAACCCTCTACTTACATGTATTTTGCCATCTTCTGGGTAATTGTTGGCAGCAGCAAGACACTAAATAAATCAGCCATACACCAGCCATTGCATTTCTTTATTTGCACTTCTGGTTGACATTAACAAATATCAACCTTGCTGATGCCAAGTGAAAGAACGTTAGTATAAAACATATTAATGGTTCCAGTGTGCAAACAGGGAACAAATTTGAGCATTTTGCATTATCTTGTCTGTTTGTTTGTTTTTCTTTCCTGTTTTGTTTTCCGTTTGTTTTTAGTGTTTTTGGTTTCATTTGAAGGTATGTCAATATAATGTACCCATTATCTATTCTAAGAGAAAGTGTGTGAGGCTTTATCGGACACATAAAGGTGAATGGACCAGCAAGGCAAATAATGATAGGAAGCAATTACAAAAAGCAAAGAAGGAAGAAAGAAACAAAAAGATTGACAGAAAAAAAGGAAATTTCTAGCACAGAATTTCCAGAAAGTGGGGATACTGTTTTTACTGAAAGAGTCCCCGGCATCCCACGGGGGTATGATGACTAGCGTCAGTGAAAAGTACACATGTACTATGTATAAGTGCACATCCAGTGTCTTCGTGGTGTTGTATGATGGCCACAGGAATAGTCCAAATTTGGGTTTCAGTTTGTCATCTATTTCTTAATGAGTTACATTTGATCTCCAACTCAAAACAGATGAAAATGGCATAAAACATATGTTTGTTCAAACATACTGAGCCGTAGTTTATTTGTTTTTGTCTTGTGTGTCACTGATAATTTGTGCGAGTTTATCGATAATTGATGTTCGTGCTGTTTGATTCTTTTTATGTTTCATTAAGTTAGTTGATATTTGACGTACATAATGTTGTATACAGTACAACTGACGGGGTTCCATTTCAAATTTGTCATCAGACGATCAATCTCCTTTCTGTACAAACATTCCCATCTGGTCATAAACAAACAAACAAACACTCACCAACCAGCCCAACAAACAAAAGAGCAAGTAACCAACTAGCCAAGCAAACAAACAACAAAAGCAAGAAAACACAAAAGAAATCCAAAATAAGTGTGACTGCTCGCATTCAAGCAAGCAGGAACCAGAAAAAAACGTAATACAACAAGACAAGAGAGGCGCAAATTTTCGGCCAACTGGCCTTTGTCAAGCGTAAGATTACAAGAAACAAACATTAGATACAAAAAAAAATTCAGAAAAAGACTGAAACTTCCCTGCTGCTGTCTTCAATGTGAGAAAAGGAAAGAAAGTGCTGCATATGTCCTTCTTCGTTTGTTGTTGTTGTTGTTGTTGTTGTTGATGTTGTTGTTGTCGTTGTTGTTTTTCTTCTTCTTCTTCCTCCTCCTCCTCCTCTTTTTCTTCCTCTTTTTTCTTTCTTTCTTTTTTTGTTTGTTTCGGACCCCTTTACTCTCTTCTTTCTTTCTTAAGCTTCTGTCCTTTATGAGTTCATTCAATCAGCCCATGCCAGAAATTGTGATATTGGTATATTGATCACACCATGAATCATTATCTTCCTGCAGACTTTTGCTGTACCACTGGCACGGGCGGTGGGCGGACATCTCTTCGTTACAAGTCGCCAAGGGATGAAGTCACCGATGAAGCACAGTCATTATTACCTACTAATACAGCTGTGCACATTGTTTCCGCCCATAGCGGGTTATTAGTGGTGCTGTTGATTTTGATTTCGGGGACAGTAGAGGGAGAGAATGAGGGGGGAGGGGAAGAAAAGAGAGTGAGAGAGACACAGAGAGAGAGAGAGAGAGGAAAGAGAGAGCGAGAAGAGAGAGAGAGGAAAGAGAGAGACAGAGAGAGAGACAGAAAGAGAGACACAGGCTGAGAGACAGAGAGCAGAGGAGAGAAAGAGAGAGGGAGATAAGAGAGAGAGAAGAGAGAGAGACAAAGAGAAAGAAAGAGAGAGAGAGTGGAGAGAGATATATAGAGGAGAGAGAGGAGAAAGAGAAACATACATAGACAGCGACAGAGACAGAGACAGAGGAGAGAGAGACGAGGAAGTAGGAAGTGAGAGGCAGACAGAATTAAAAAAAAAAACAGAGAGAGAGAGAGAGAGAGAGAGAGTGAGGCAGAGAGAGACAGAGAAAGAGACTGACAGACGTACAGACAATCATGCAAACAGACAGACAGAATAACAAAAAGACGGACATACATACAGGCAGACGGACGAACATACATACAAAGAGACAGACATAGAAAAACAACAAGAATAACAAGGACAGACAAGTCTATGGTTCTGAGTGTAGCTGCATAAGAGGAATAATGATACCTTACATCCAGTTTTTGCTCATACATTGTCTACATTACTACGCATGTGCCATCATGTCCACGGTGAGTCTTCACTGATATAAATGAACTATGATCATGTAAGCTCGTCACAATAACACAAAATTGATCACCAGTAGTACTGGGTAATGGGTGCAGAAAAAATGCAAGAAATAGAAAAGATAGAGAGACAGAGGAGAGAGGGAGAGGGGGAGGGAGAGAGAGACAGAGACAGAGATAGACAGAGACAGACAGACAGACAGAGGGAGAGAGAGGGAGACAGAAAGAGGGATAGTAAGAGATAGGAGGGAAAGAGAGGGAGAGAAGGAGGGAAAGAGAAGAGAGAAGGTGGAGAGGTAGAGGAGGCAAAGAGAAGGAGAGAAGGTGGGAAGAGAGGGAGAGAATGAGGGAAAGAGAAGGAGAGAAGGTGGGAAAGAGAGGGAGAGAAGGAGGGAAAGAGAAGGAGAGAAGGTGGGAAGGGGCGAGATAGAGGGGGAGAGAGAGAGGAGGAGGTTAAAGATAGGGAGAGAAGGAGGGAAAGAAGTTTGAGAGAGAGAAAGAGAGAGAGAAGGATGGAGAGAGAGAGAGAAGAGTGAAAGAGAGAGAAAGCGAGCGAGCGAGCGAGCGAGAGGAGGAGAGAGGAGAGAGAGAGAGAGAGAAGACAGACGAGAGAGACAGAGAGAGAGACAGGACAGAGAGACAGAGAGAGAGAGAGAGAGAGAGTCAGAGAGAGACAGAGACAGAGAGACAGACAGAGAGACAGAGAGAGTGAGGCACAGAGAGAGACAGAGAAAGAGACTGACAGACGTACAGACAATCATGCAAACAGACAGACAGAATTACAGAGAGACGGACATACAGACAGACAGACAGACAGACAGACGAACATACATACAAAGAGACAGACATAGAAAAACAACAAGAACAACAAGAAGGACAGACAAGTCTATAGTTTCGAGGTTAGTTGCATAAGAGGAATAATGATACTTTATATCTAGTGTCTGCTCATACAGTGTCTACTACGTTTGTGCCATCATGTCCACGGAGAGTCTTCACTGATATAAATGAACTATGATCGTGTAATCTCGTCACAATAATACAAAATTGGACTATAAGTAGTACTGGGTGATGGGTGGAGAGAAAATACTAGAGATAGAGAAGAGAGAAAGACAGAGGAGAGAGAGAGAGAGGGAGGGAGGGAGGGAGACAGTGAAGGAGACAGAAAGAGTGATCGTGAGAGATAGGAGGAGGGAGAGAGAGGGACAGGAGGAAAATGGAGAGAGAGAGAGAGACACACACAGAGAGAAAGACACAGATATATATATAATATTTATATATATAATATATATATAGAGGGAAAGAAGGAGAGAAGGTGGGAAGGGGGTGAGAGAGGGGAGAGAGAGATGAGGAGTTAAAGAGAGGGAGAGAAGGAAGGAAAAGTTTGAGAGAGAGGGAAAGAGAGAGAGAAGGATGAGAGAGAGAGAGAGAGAGAGAGAGAGAGAAGAGAGAGAGAGAGAGAAAAGAGAGAGAGAGAGAGAGAGAGAGAGAGAGAGAGAGAGAGAATCTGCCAACGGAAAATCAGAGCCAGAATATACTATGCGGCTGTTCTGTTCGATGGGGGCCATTGATCTACTCTGAGGCATTCACGTAATTATCTGATCATAAATGGCCAGGAAAATCGTGCTTGTGCTGATGGGATTTAGACCAATCGAACAATGGAAAGGGAAGCTAGGTGTGAGAATGGCAGGAAGGTGTATATCTGCCTGTTACCTCACATCCAGTTTCCCTTTTCATGCTCGATTGAGAGCATGGATGAAAGCAGCCCCCCCCCCATCATACCCCAGCTCTCTTTCTGTGCCTCTGCTTGTCTGCCTGCCTGCCTACCTGCCTGCCTGCTTGCCTGCCTGTCTCTGTCTCTCTTTCTCTCTTTTGTCTCTCTCTCTCGGTCTCTCTCTATCTGTCTCTCTCTGTCTCTCTCTTTTCTCTGTCTCTCTCTCTCTCTTCTCTTCGTGTCCCTCTCCTCTCTTTTAGTGAAATCAGTCGGTGATTAACTCTCTCTCTCTGTCTCTCTCTGTCTGTCTCTCTGTCTGTCTCTCTCTCTCTCTCTCTCTCTCTCCTCTCTCTCTCTCTCCTGTCTCTGTCTGTCTGTCTGTCTGTCTCTGTTTGAGCGAATGTGTGTCTATGAATGCGTGCATGTCCATTGTGTTCATAGTCATATTCATAGTCATTTCTTTTGTCATAGCGGATTTACCATGCGAAGCTCGGGATGCTCTCCCCTTTGAGAGCGTGTCGCCACAGTGCAACGCCACTCGTGTTTACTTTTTTTTAACCAAGACTTTCAAAAGGCAAGAAGGCCAATTGGCCCCCAAGGGGAGTTAACTGGGAAATCAACTACCCCTTATTTGTTGTATACCAGGACAGCGGCTCGTCACGATTTTCAACTGCCGAGGGTTCTTTAGCGTGCACAGGCCAGATGGCACACGGGTCCGACTATTTCACCCCTTCTGAAGGAATGTGTAGATATATCTGCTTTTTTCCCCTCCGAAAGTGTGTGTGTGTGTGGGGGGGGGGGTTGCGTGCGTGCGTGCGTGGTGTGTGTGTGTGTGTGTGTGTGGTGTGTGTTAGTGTGTGTGTGGTGTGCGCGTGTGTGTGTGTGTGTGTGTGTGTGTGTGTGTGTGTGTGTGTGTATGTGTGTGTGTGTGTGTGGTGTGTGTGTGTGAGTCTGTGTGTGTGCGTGTGTGTGTGTATGCGCGCGCACGAGCGTGTGCGGGTTTGTCTATACATGATTCTATTTGCTGATGCAATTGTATGAATAAGTCATTTGTTATCTTCAGAGGAGATAGAGTGGTTTGGTGGGGGGGGGGGGGGGGGCAAAGAATTGCTTTTATGACACTAAAATCGTTGTTAACATTCAAGGAGTCAAAACAAATACACAGATAAACAAACTATATAGCAAACAGGAAAAAAAGGCGGGGAAGGGGGTTACATCAAAGCGATTTTATTCTTAGGATTACTTCACTCACAGAAATTCCCACTTTGCTCTCTCTCTCTCTCTTTCTGTCTCTGTCTCTCTCTCTCTCTCTGCTCTCTCTCTCTCTCTGCCTCTCTCTCTCTCCTCTCTCTCTCTCTTTGTCTCCCCCCTTTTCTCTCTCTCCTTTGTTTGTTTTTGCTGTTGTTGTTGTTTTGTTTTACGTGTGTCAATACTGATGCTTCCATTATCATCATGACCCCATATTTGTACCATGTAATCTCAAATTTGGTTTGTAACTTGGCTGTTGTTGCTGTTATCGTGTCTGTTGTTGTTGATGATGATGGTAGTACAGTGTAATCAATACCTTATTTCCATTACGGATGGGAACGCCGCTGGCCACCATGTAGGCGTCCCTATGGTTTCCACCTTGTACACGTCGTAGGTGTCGATACGGGAGTCGAAGTTAGAGTACAGCTTGTTCAGCAGCTCCACCACCTGAGGGAACAACCGTCATCGTTATCACTGTCGTTATTGTCGTCGTCATCATCATCATCATCAGCAGCAGCAGCACCATCATTGTCGTCGTCGTCATCATTATCATCATCATCATCATCATCATCGTCGTCGTCGTCGTCGTGTTTCGTCATCATCATCGTCGTCGTCATCGTCGTCGTCGTCATCATCATCATGTCGTCGTCGTCGTCGTCGTCTGTGTCGTCGTCGTCTCATCATCATCATCATTCATCATCATATCACCTATTACTATCACTACCACCATCGTCGTCGTCTCATCATCATCATCATCATCATCATCATCATCATCATTTTTATTGATATTATTGCAATGGATGTCTAGATTGTCGTCTGCGTTGCCGTTTTCTTCGTCATCCATCATCATCATCATAATCATCATCGTCGTTGTCGTCATCGTTATTATCGCCATCGTCATTATCATCATCATCATCGTCATCATCATCATCATCATCATCATCACCATGTGCCATGCCGCATCACATTTGGGATCATGGTTCTCCACACGAATCTGTCATGTGTTGCTTAAGAATAATTATTATTATCTCCTACCCTTTCTGTTCACATCTGTTCCGCAAGACTGTCTATTTTTTTTTCTTCTAATTTTTGGTCTTTGGGTCTATCTACTGCTCTTTTTTCCCTCTACCTCCCATGTTGTGACCAGACGCTTAAATGTCTCTTGATTCATAAAACGTCTTATAAATGTTGCTTTTTTTTTTTCCCCTAATCTTTTGTATTAACGTTTTTTGATGTGTTTGCTTGTTTGAAGACTGTCTCGTTTATTCTACTGGCTGTTCACAGAACATGTAACATTCGTCTGAGAACCCACATTTCAGCTGCCTCAATCTTGTTCCGATTTTGCTCGTTGATTGTCCAGGCTTCGTCTCCCGATAACATATTGGTTCCATATAGCATTCGTAAACTTTCTTCCTGATGTCAGTTGATAAGCACTTGTCGGTAAGAAGGCTTTTTATTTTCTCGAATGGTATTTTATCTTGGCAAATTCTGCTGGATACTTTTAATGTGCAACCACTGTCGGATGAAATAAATGTTCCTAGATATGTAAACCTATCAGCCTGTCTCAATGTCTCAGTGTGCGTCATTTGCCGTTATTTTACATGAGGCGATTCTCTCCTCTCTCTCTCTCTCTCTCTCTCTCTCTCTCTCTCTCTCTCTCTCTCTCTCTCTCTTCTCTCTCTCTCTCTTCTCTCGTCTCGCTCTCTCCTCTCTCGCTCTCTCTCTCTCTCTCCTCTCTCTCTTTATTGTTCTCTCTCCTTCTTCCCGTTCTTCTCTCTACTTTTTTTCTCCATCTTAGCTCTTTATTTCTCTGCTGTCGATTTCTATGATATTCACAAGACTGTGCAGGTCTTATTTTCCATTTTCTGAAATTGAAACGGTGTCATCTGCGTAACGAAGATGGCTAGTCGTTTTCTCAATCTGTTATCCCGGACTATTCGTCTAGGTTTCTCACGATCGTTTCGCTTGGTATCCGTATAACACTATTGGTTCTATAGAACATTCGTAAACTCTCTTCCTGATGTCACTTGATAAGCACTTGTCGGTGAGAAGCTTTGCATTTTCTCGAATGATATTTTAGCTTGCCATTCTGCTGGATAATTTTCATGCGTATCCCATTGTCTGATGAAATAAATGTTCCCAGATATTTAAACCTATCAGCCTGTCTCAATGTCTAAAGGTGCGTCATTCGCCGTTATTTTACATGAAGCGATTGGTGACAAAACACATCCCTGTTTAATCACTCTTTTGATATTTTGAAAACAACTTACATCAGTTTCTAGTCTTATTGCTTTGCTGTTTGTTCCCAAATATACTCCTTATCATTCTCAATTTTTTTTTTTCATCAATATTGAGCGTTTCCAGTTTGCTGATTAATATTTTTGTCGTGTCCCACCTGATCAAATGCTTTGTTATGATCAACAAAACAAATCTAAATCCTTATCAACCCAACTGATCTTTCCACGAGAATTCTAAGTATACACACCACACACACACACACACACACACACACACACACACACACACACACACACACACATATATATATATTATATATATATAAAATTATATATATATATATATGTAACAGACACTATATATGAAGAGAGAGAGAGAGAGAGAAGAGAGAGAGAGAGAGAGGGAGAATAGAAGAAGAGAGAGAAGAGATAAGAGAGAGAGACGAGAGGGAGGATAGACAGACAGACAGTAATAGATAGATAGATAGATAGATAGATAGATAGATAGATAGATAGATAGACAGACAGATAGTATGACATTAACTAATTTCTTCCCTTTAATAAACCCACATGGTTCTTTTGCTATTTTTTGCTTTGGGTTTGTCGTCATCGTGATTATTCTTAATGAACTTTTGTCACATGCGTCATGAAGATGCTGTATGATGGAGTTCTCGTTCTATAGCCTCTTATTCTTTCGGAAGTGCAACGAAAATATCTAGGGATATTTTTGGTGTCATAAATCTTCATGTAGGTGGTCTGTCGCTTTTTCAATAACACATTCATCTACAACCTGAATCAGTTCCATAATTGTATTGTCTGATTCTGGGGCTCTGCCTTGTTTCGTCTCATTATCATGTATTGGCGTGCAAATGTTTACGCTACTTTGATGCATTAGTGTCTGGACTGTGTTACTGTATTCACATCGCAATGTTTTCTGTTTGTAAGGTGTAATGAGCATTCGTCCACGTGTATGTTTGCGCTAAATCATGGAACGATGATGATGATCGACGACGACGATGTGATGATAATGACGATGACGACGACACGACGCGACGAGAAATGATGATTGATGGATGATGATGATGGATGATGATGATGATGATGATGATGATGATGATAATGATGTGTGAGTGAGGTGGATGATGATGATGGGCGGTGGTGATGATGATAATGATAGATCATGACGGCAACAATGATGGATGATGATGATGCCGACGATGATGGTAGTGAAGATGATGGATGATGATGATAGACGGTGACAGTGACGACGACGACGCCGACGACAACGACGAGATGATGATGATGAGATCTTGTTTCTTCCTCGTTTTCTGAAATGCGGTACTTTGTTTTATAGTCGTCCGCTGTTATAGGAAACGGCACGTTTTACGGCAGCAACTTAAACGTCACAATAATAACGGAAAAGACAAAGATAGACGACATCCACTTGGTGGCCATTGTTGGTGGTTTTTCTCTGCAGGTGTGTTTTGTTTTGCTGATCCTCACTGCCTCAACGAACAAGTATTTTGTTTCAAATAACTTCTACAGCAGAGATGTGGTTTTATTCAAGACCATTACGTGTCAGATGAACAGATCGAAGAATTAATGAAAGTGTCCCGGAAGAACTTGATCCCACCACAAAACTACTAGCAGACATTAATAACAAGAGAAGGCTGAAATGCATTGGCCATGTGTCACGTAGCAAGAACACGGACCTCATGGCAATCTTTTTTTTTTTTTCAAGGAAAGCCAGAGGCAAAAAGGAAGAAAGGGAGAGCTCAAATTTGATACATCGAGAACATAACCAACATCAGTGGCCTAAATATTCAAGAAGTTGTCCACAGAGGTCAAGACAGAGCGGTTTGGAGGGAAGTGGCGGTGTCAAAGTGTGCAGCGGCCAACACTGAACCCGGTGACCCGACAGGCGAGACAGGTGAGACCTTCTACCATTCCATGCATTTGTAAACAATGTTTCTGTTGTCCGTCGGCATGCACCATCATTGCTGTCACGGCCCTGGAGTGGAGAAATGTCGTGTGAAGTTGACATTCTTTTTACGCTATCCACCTGGGTCTTGCTTGAAAAAAAAATCATATGATGAACACAGTAGCTCTAGGTTTTCCTGGGTACAGGCTAATACTTAAAAAAAAAAGTTCTATTATTTGAATTATTTTTCTTCAAACTAACCGATATGTCGAACATCCTTGCTGCCTTGTGTATCGCACAGAATAGATACCTAACTAAGTATGCGCATACGTGAGCGTATTTAACATCATAGTTTACAATAATAACAACACAACAACTACAACTACAAAGACAACGATGACAACAACAATGGAAAACCTCATCAGCAGCAAGAACAATAACTTTCTGATCTCGTAATCCGTTGCAACAGTAAAAAAAAAAACAAACAAACAAACAAACAAAAACAATAACAAACAAACAAAAAACAAAAAAACAAACAAACAAACAAAAACAAACACTCACACACACACACAACGGGGAAATGTGAATTTTGTGTTGGTATTCCTTCTTCTTTTTTTTTCTTCTTCTTAGGCCTGACCTATGGTTTAAACGGGATCCCCCCCCCTAAAAAAAAGAAAACAACAACAAACAAACAAATAAACAAACAAAACAAACAAACAAAAACAAAAAAAAAAAAATCAAAACAAACAAAAAACAAATAAACAAACAAAACAAATCATCAACTGTGTGCATTTAGACACATACATGCATGCAGGTACGGACGCATGCCACAGTACACATGCCCTGTCGTTAAATATGAATCAATTTCCGTCTGTAAGAACATCAAGATTTTCACGTCGTTTAATTCCAATACGGTACAGATCAGACTATCAGGATGGTGCCAATCTCCTTTAGCTCTCTGTTTTACCTTTCCAGTCTTTCAAAAAAGGGACAGGTACCCATTTACAGCTGTGTGGACAGAATTTGCGTGTTCAGGCGGCCAGAGAATAACACACTCATCTTCACATACAAAAAAACACACACACACCACACACACACCACATACACACAACACACACACACACACACGCACCAACGACCACCATGTACACACACACAACACACACACACCACACAACACAGCACACACACACACACACACACACACACAACACACGACACACACACACACACACATACACACACACACACACACGCACGCACGACTGGTCTTCTGCGCTCATCACAGTAAGCATTTTTAACCATGAGCTAAGGCAGGGATAACCGTTACTAGTAAACCCAGACGGCTGATATACATCATAACTCCACGCAATATAACGCGAATTCTGTACGGTCACCTACATCAGACGAGAATGGCTCTGGCTTATTGAGGTCCCTTCAGGAGGAAGCAACACCCGATCCCATACCTCAACAGGATCCATTTTCAACTGCCAGAGGACCCTCCCATCCCATTTGTAGTGCCAGAGGATGCCAAATAAACGCTACTCTCCTCTGACCAACAAACTCCATGGCAGCCTGCAGGATTTCTTCAAAAAGAAAAAAAAAAGCCGCCACATTCAACCCCTGACCATGGAGACGATGAAAGAAAGAAAATCTAGAATCCATCCATTTGAGAACCACGCTCGATCGTGATCATTCTGCCATTACGTTCCACTCCCTTTCATAAAACATATTAAAAAAATGACCACAACTTACCTGCATGGGAGTACTCTCTGCAGCAATGTTGGTGAAGCCCACTATATCGGAGAAATAAATGGAGGTACAGTCGAACGATTCGGCCCCTACTGACGCCTGTGACTTCAGCTGGTCAGCGATCATCGGTGGCAACATCTGGTACAGCAGCCGATCCGTCTTTTTCTTTTCGTTGTCCAGTTCCTCCGTCTTCTTCTCTAAAGAGCTGGCATATCTGTTGATTCATATTAAACATTAGAGAAGCTGTTATATGTTAACACTAGCGAATTTGTAACATGTTAACATACCATGTTATTTCTGGCGTGTTAACTTTAGCGTATCTGTAACATGTTCACCTTAGCTTATTTGTAACATGTTAACCCTGAAATCCAAATCAAGTGCGAGCGCCCGCGTTCAAGCAAACAGGAAGCAGGAAAAAAAAAGAAAGCACTAAAATAGAATCAGAACGCGTATTTAATACAACCAGACAGGATAGGCACACATTTTCGGCCAATGGTCTTTGTCAAGCGTAAATGTAAAATCATAAAAGAACAAACACCAAAAAATTAGACTAAAACTTCCCTGCTGCTTCGTCCAGTTGGAGAAAAGGACTTTTTCAGTGTTTGTTCGTTTATGATCTTACACTTACGGTTGGGCCCCAAAAATTGACCTGTCAAAATACGCATTCTGATTGAATTTTCGTGTTTTTATCTGGTTCATGTTAACATGATGCTACCTGCAACTGGTTGGTATCAGCGTATCTGTAACATACGGGCACCTGTAACCTTTAACATCAGCGTATTTGTAAAAAAAATGAACAACATGTAAACGTAGCTGTAGCATGTTGACAATAATGTTTCTGTATAATACGTTAATATCTGTGTATCTGTAACGTATTGACAACACCGTAACCGTTCCATGGTAACGCTAACGCATCTCTAACATGTTAACATTAATGTATTTGTCACATGTACCCACCATGGGGATGCCGTGGGCTCTTTCAGTATAAACAGTATCCCCACCTTCTATGGAAATTCTGGGCTAGACAATTCCTCTTTTCTGTC
>JAPXFY010000015.1:47022865-47025365 GCA_030674185.1 Monoplex corrugatus | reverse complement strand
TTAATATTATTAATGCTATCGATGTTGTTATTATTGTTATAATTGTTATTGTTATCATCATCATGATCATCATCATGATCATCACCATCATTATTACAAGAACAATAATAATAATAATAATAATAATAATAATTATTATTATTATTATTATTATTATTATTATTATCATCATCATCAGTATTACCCCAGTAGTGTCGCACGATTTCAGATATGAAGTCTTTTTCCATAGTAGAAGGAATGATGGATAAAGAAGGGGATTTGCTTATCATTTATTTACTTATTCATATGCTTATTCACTTATCTACTTATTTGTTTGTTTGTTTGTTTTCCTCGTGGGTTTAAAATCCACGCACACATGAATGTACGAGTGGGTTTTCACGTGCACAGGCCATTTCTTCTTCTTTTTTATTTAACCTTATTAAAGCAATCGCACTCTTTTTTCCTGGGTGTGTATGCTAGGTGTTAACGTTTTTCCATAGACCACAAGACACTGACATAATAATGTACATGGTTTTTAACGTGCTGTTTTCGTGGATGTGTATTATAGTTGTTTACGTGTTTTCATAGGCCATAACATACTGACATAGTTTACATGATCATTAAAGTGTTTTCTTCAATTCCTTGCGTGTGTATACAGACAAAGGGGTTTGGAGACCAGCAGATTCCCATACATGCTGACCTGTGTAAACTCTGCGAAAATCTACATCCTTTTCCCCGCTGGCTGATAACCACCAAAATAGGTTCAAACCCAACTCTTTAAACTGGAAGACCAGTCTTCTAAGCGTTCCAATATAATGCCCGTAAGGTGAATGAATGGGTTTTTAAATGTGTTATCAAGGGAAAAAATTGTACTGAACTAAATTAAGTGAAAATCATATTTCTTTTCATAATGCCATCTGATGCAGTCAGTTACATTTGATTTTTTTTTTTGAATATGCGTTCACTTGACTAAACTCAAAACTGTTAGCTGTTAGACTGGCAAAATAAAGATGTACGTGAACGGTTATAGTCTTTGGTTTCATTAGTTCCCCACAGGGATGGGTTTTACCATCACTGTTGTTCACTTCATACACAGAGATTATCAAACCTATTCATTTTGAAATCTTTCATGTTACTAACTGTCCTTGCACATTTACTATAAAAATCGCGCGGACCTTTCTTTTCTGATTTTGCGAAGTCTGCATCACCATGTGCCATGCTACATGGCATTCTGTCCCTTGTCGTTGCAAGTACATCTCCCTCCTTCTCTGTCCTCAGCCACTCTGCAAGTCTGTCCAACAATTTCTCCCTGTGTCTACCTGGTGCTCTTTTTCCTCCCAACTTTCCTGTTGTGACTAGGTGCTTTAATTCATCTTGCCTCGTAAAATGTCCTAATATGTTGCTTGTCTTTTCCTAATCCTCTTCATTAATATTCTTCTTATGTCTGCCTCCTTCAAGACTGTCTCAACAATTTTTTAGAAACCACATTTCAATTGCCTCAATCTTGTTCTGACTTTGCTTGTTGACTGTCTACGCCTCACAAGCGTACAACAGTATCGGTTCTATATAACACTCAAGAACTCTTTTCCTGATGTTAATTGACAGGCATTTGCTTTTTTGTTTTCTTGAAAGCTGTTCTGCTGGCTATTTCTGATGTGCATTTGCCGTCTGATGAAATGACCGTTCCCAGATATTTAAACCTATCAATCTGTTTTATTGTTGCCAAGTAGTGACAGGAATTGTATACATATAACTTAATGTGTGTAACACACCAAGATATTTCTATTAGTTGTAAGAAAACCTGGGACAACGCTGACCGGCAATGATATTCTTGAACCAGTTGAACAGTTCAGATGTACGGGCACGATTTTTGATTCTGAGTTCATATTCGGTCAAAGTATTATAGTCATTTTGGGGGGAAAAACGCATTTATTCCCTTCGTAAACTTAGATCATTATATGCTCTGTGCCCTTGATTTTTGTTGTTGTTGTTTTTTTTGGTCACTATGAGTGAAGGTCTTAGTGAATGAGGAGGGTATGCACCTTGATACGATTTGCATATCAAAATGTAGCGCCTTATGAACATAATTATCATAATCATCATTATCACCATCAGCATTATTGTTATTGTTGGTGTTGTTGTTGTTCTTCTTCTTTTTCTTAATATTATTATCATTATCATTGTTGTTGTTGATATTATTATCGTGTCGTCGTGATCATCATCATCATCATCATCATCATCATCATCATCATTATTATTATCGTTATTGTTGTTATTGTCGTCATCATCGTCGTTATTATCATTATCATCATCATTATTATCGTTATCATTATTGCTGTAGTTTTAGTATTATCATTATTAGTGGTAATATTAGCATCGTCGTCATCATCATCATTATAATCCTCCTCCTCCTCCTCATCGTCATTTAATCATTACAACACATGCTGAAAAGGCGTTTGATACTGTACCTTCCAATCCAGTCCGCCATTTTCTTGACCCGGAAGGACACCACCACGGCCAT
>JAPXFY010000015.1:46985365-47017865 GCA_030674185.1 Monoplex corrugatus | reverse complement strand
TCTGTTCCATTTCACTTCCTATCCCCCCCCCCCCCTCTCAACTCTTATGACCCAGATTGATTTCATTTTATACAAATGACTCAAATACACTCAGGTGTATAATTCTGTTTCTCTACCCTTTTGTGTGTTATGAACGTGGTTTTTGTACCGTCCATGCCACACAGAAGACCTAAAGGTCCAAACGTGTGTTTGTTTTCACTGTTAGGGGCCCTTTTTCTTTCATTTTACACACACACACACACACACACACACACACACACACACACACACACACACACACACACACACACACACACAACTCAAAAAGACGACGGACACAAGAACAGAAACTTTCTTAGCAGATGACTGGTATTAAAATTGTGAAACAGAAACCGTTTGCCACGAGTCACTCACCGTTCCTGAACTGTTTTAGCAGTAGGGACTGATCAGTGTGTGGTGATCTCTTACTCTATCACTGTAAGTATTTAAAGCATATGTGACCCCCCACCACGAAATCAGTCTTAACCAGCTTTTTGGGCATTTTGATATATACATATCATTGGAAAGTGTACATTCTGCTGACTATTTTGGTACTTGAATAAAGCTTGTACTCAAAAAAATGTATAAGTTATGTATGTTTAAATTCATTAAGTTGTATGACGGCCATTTTGAGAAAACGGCCTCTAAAGTCTTTGTATGTGCTCTCCTACATATTTTCCTTAAATTTCTTTATTTGGTGGCTTTGACCTAGTTTGTTTCTAATTTTTGCTGTCATTATTTGAAAGGTGAAAGGTACGTCTGTTATATCCAACAACCATGTGTAGTTAGCGGCATGAACCACGTTGGCACTTTCGGCACAGGCAAAGCAGCTGCTAAGTAACAAGTCAGTGCATTAAATACCGATTTAAATTGATTAATAACATTTTTTTAAGAAAAAAAATTCTGTGGGGGATAGATTATAGTCTACAGAAATTAATTTTGAGAAAAAGTCAAAACACCCCAGATAGACCCTAAGTCACCTTTTCAGCTCCTAGTGCTGTTCAACTGACTGCGAGTTAAGACTGATTTCGCGGTGGGAGGTCACATATTATGATTCAGCTTCGCTCTCTAATCTGTCTGGTGATAACTGTAAAGCTGACACCGTGATGTGAACAAAAAACAAAACAAAAATTTGATCAGTTAATGCTGCCCTAACCACATAGTGCCCCAGCATCCGTTTCGTCTTTGTGCGCTCGGGCTGCTTAGTTAGTCTGTTCCAGCAGACTCGCTTCCACAAAGCGCTGTAATGAATCATTATGAGCCTCTGTCCATCCTTTTAACATCCAGTGGCCAGCTAATTCCCTAATTGTACTGCCGATGACGTCTGTAGTCCATCTACTTGAAATCAACCAAAGGATGTGTAACTTATCTAGAAAAAGTGCTTGGAGTCTGGCCTACAACCCATGAACACCGCCGCATTGTTTATTGATTTCAGACTCGGCAGATGTGCCGTCGTGTTCTTTTCTACAAGCTTTGAGCCAAGTAGTGGATATGTTTAACCTTTCGACTCCTAAACCAAGTGTGATCTTTGTTATATGCGTGTAAACAGCTCGCATAAATCGAAGGGATGATAAAACACGCTTCGCGTGAGCTTTTAGACTTGAAAAAAGGTTTGAGATCAATATTGTGAAGCTGAGCCAGCCAAGAAGACATCGTGACAATTGAGAAGACTGCTGTTAGTTTACACACACGCACGCGCGCGGGCGCGCGGCGCGCGCGCACACCACACACACACACACACACACACACACTCACACTCACACACTCACACACACACACACACTTACACACACACACACTTACACATACACTCACTCACACACGCACACACACACACACACACACACACACTCTCACACACACACACACACACACACAAACGCACGCGCGCACGCACGCACACACGCACACACACACCACGCACACACAGACAAAGAAAGAACAACAGTCACTCAGTGACGAACGTACTCGTCAGTGGCAGCGGATGGGTTAAAGTATCAGTCTGAAACAATTTCTTGACATCAATAATAATACTTTCTCTCTCTCTCTCTTTTTTTTTTTTTTTTTGTCATTACTTCGCAATACGTGTTCGATACAGTTTGGAGTTACTCTGCCACATCTCTGGTCATGAACTCACGCAATAACAATACTCGTGCAGTTGTATTACGATACCTACGTTTTCTATCACATACACTACAGCTTCAAGACTATTTATGAACCTACGTTTTCCAGAGATGTGCGTGTAAAACAGACGATCAAACTGTCTGTAAATACCCCAGTGATGTACGTGTAAAACACACGATCAAACTGTCTGTAAATATCCCAGTGATGTACGTGTAAAACAACGATCAAACTGTCTGTAAATACCCCAGTGATGTACGTGTAAAACAGACGATCAAACTTTCTGTATAATACCCCAGTGATGTACGTGTAACATACACGATCAAACTGTCTGTAAATACCCCAGTGATGTACGCGTAAAACAGACGATCAAACTGTCTGTAAATACCCCAATGATGTGGGTATAACACACATGATCAAACTGTCTGTAAATACCCCCAATGATGTACACGTAAAACGCACGATCAAACTTTCTGTAAATACCCCAATGATGTGGGTATAAAACACACGATCAAACTGTCTGTAAATACCCCAATGATGTGGGTATAACACACACGATCAAACTTTCTGTAAATACCCCCAATGATGTACACGTAAAACGCACGATCAAACTTTCTGTAAATACCCCCAATGATGTACACGTAAAACGCACGATCAAACTGTCTGTAAATACCCCAATGATGTACAGTAGGTATAAAACGCACGATCAAACTGTCTGTAAATACCCCAGTGATGTAGGCCTGCGTGTAACACACACGATCAAACTTTCTGTAAATACCCCAATGATGTGGGTATAAAACGCACGATCAAACTGTCTTATAATACCCCAGTGATGTAGGCCTACGTGTAACACACACGATCAAACTGTCTATAAATACCCCAATGATGTACACGTAAAACGCACGATCAAACTTTCTGTAAGAATCTCACCAATCAATAGCCACGCACTCACTGGTAGTCTCACGTCACGTAGGTAGCAGGTTGCAATCGTTTCACGATGTAGTCATACACTACCGATTATTCCACACACACACATTCTCACCAGTCTTCGCAGTTCAGTACGGTTATTTCTGTCTCGCTCATGACGTTTCATGTTTGACATTTATTCTGTACGACGTGATCTTTTCACGAGATTCCAGAGCATAGGGACTGCGTTTACATGTCGGCGTCTGCTTTGGTGTAGAGATGCGAGTCGGTTCGCAACAATGGTGTCACCGCAATTTTGTAGCAACGGAGTTGATCTGCAACAGACTGTACAGACACAGGTTGATAACGATATTTAGCAACGAAAAAAAAAAACAATGAAAAAATTGTTTTTAAAAAGATAGAGAGAAATAATAAGAAAAAAAAAACAAGAAAAAATAAAAAGAAACAAAGTAAAAAGAACAAAAAGAAAACTACTGAAATGAGATATGACAAGGTTAACATCTTTATTGATATTTCTTAGAGCAAAGAAAGAAAAAAATAGGAAAACGAAACTTAAATCAACAGAACAACAAGACGTAGAAAAGCAACTATCAATAATAAGCAATAATAAATCAACTTAAGTATCCACAGAGGAAAACAAGAACAGGACATAATGATAGTAACGAAACAACAATACCGACAACAAAAACAATTACAACCACTATAACAATTACCATCATCATCCCAATCATCACCACCACTATCATCATCAGCAGCAGCAGCAGCATCTTAGCGATCATCATCATTAGTTGTCACATCTTTGCACTGATTTGTTTTCAAGATATATTAGAGAACTACGGATAGTGTTCTTTTCATGCTTTCTTTTCCTGCTTCTGCTTATTTGTTTATTTTCTGCACGAGATAGGCTTGTATCAGTTGTCGTCCTACTATGCTAGTCAAAGGATTTTCCTTATACGTCAAAGACAGACTGAATAACTTCATTCTGTTTCGGATTCAGAAGGGTACATTTAGGGAAACATATCAATGTAATATTACGTATTTGGGTGCCTCGCCCCCCCCCCCCCTCCATCACTGGAGCAAGATGAAATAAAGAGAGGCAAAATAATGATAATAATCATGTCTTCCATTCTTTCTCCTAGTATTTCGTTCAGGCAATCATTAAAACATATGTATTTGATCAACGGAAACTCCAGTTGCTGATCAAGTATCCCCTCAGTAAGCATCAGATTTACAATCACGATCACTCTGTGTTATAACTGAAACTGATGGGAAAAAAAACGTTTTCAGCATGTGTCATAAAAATCAGCGTTAAAAAAAATGACTCATACAAGCATTGATCATGTTAGCCCTGCCGTAACTATGTTGTAGCAGCTCTTGAGAGAATACGAGGAGAGGCGATAACATGAATCTTTTTTTTTTTCTGTGGGTTGCAGAATGATGCGTTGGGTATTCCATAATAAGATCACACACACACCACATGATGAAAAGAGACACAATATCCGTGACAAATACCAGTACTGCGTAGAAGGTTTGTATACAGGCACTAATAAAGTGTACATATTACCACCTGTAGTTCGTTAGTTCTGTTGAATTTAAAGTCCTACCACCCTCAAGAGTATATGAGGACTAGTTATAAGAACGTTGCTCAAAGAAGCCCTTAAAACATTTTGGTTGCATCGTCAATTACAATGCTATTGTCGGATTCTCTTTTATCTAGGTGCCACCTTACTTCCTTACAACCTGTAGTTAAACGGAGGTCCATATACTGTACATGCTTGAATACCTGTAATTGGCTGCGAGTGTTGACGTCATTTGCAGGCAACGTTTTGAACTGATGTTTCCTATCACAAAACTATCCCGAATTCTTAATTTTGGAGGTAAGTTTATTCCGTGAATGGATTTCCCATCCCGAAGACGAGGATAAGATAAAAGTTTTGGCTAGGGTTAAAGTAGGGGTTGAATTAGCGTGTTGTCACACGGAGTGAAGTCTAGAATCAAGATAATGGCTGGATTGTTTGACAACCGATCCGAATCAGGCGTATGAACTGAAGTTAGCTATTGAACTTATCGACGCTGTACTAAACAATAATGAAAAAAGACAACAACAACCCCCCCCCAAAAAAAAAAAAAAAAAAAATCTTCATACGCACAGCCAAGTATCATGAAAATAAACTACATTAAAAAATTTCTTCTCAGACGTCGTTTAATGAAATAATACTCCCTAGCTATCAGTAAAGAACGTTCTCCCACTGACTGAACGATATTTTCATTACTGTCAGTCCACTGGAACACATAATCCCCAGCGATCTTTAAGGACCATTCTCCCACTGACATAACGGCGTATTCACCAATGCAGGTCCATTGGAACAGATAATCCCCAACCATATTTAACCTTTTCACAACACTGCCTCACTACAGCTACTATACCCTGTGCACACTGGGGGCAGGAAGCAGAAATGCCCTGAGGATGCCCTATTTTGGTCATTTTTATTTATTTTTCTTGAATAGGCCGTAAAAGCTAGCTTATTGATGTTAGAACAACTTTTACAGATCATTCTTTCATCTTGCTGGTGAAGTAAAAACAATTTCTGTAAAGATTCATTTAGTTAGTATTTAGATTCATTTAGTTAGTATTTAGATTCATTTAGTTAGTATTTTGTGCTTTTGAAAATGTCAACATAAGTGTCAAAATCAAAAATCCCAAACAGACACAGGAGATTCATACAAAGCGTTATTTGTAGCATATGATGGCCATAAACTGTAGGAAAAAAAAGACATAAAAGACAATATTTCAACATTTTAGAACATAATGGTAACATAATGGAACATAATGGTGTAAGGTCGGCGATGTCTTGAAAGACTAAGGGCTGCAAACCGCATGTTTAAGCAGCTGAGAAAACAGGTACTTGCGGAAATTTCCGAAGATTTTTCACCCAGTTGGTGCATCATTTTCATCGCCACTGTCGTCACTGGCAGTGTCAACCTCAGTGTCGGCTTCACATTGATCAGGACAACTTATTTCTAGCTAAAAATTCTGGCTCCAAGACTGAATGATTTGTTGCCTGACTACCCGAGTGAAAGATGTCACTGTCAGCGACAATCGCACTTTGTTCGTTTGCTTCAACTTCGTCTTCATCCGTTGAATATGAGCGATCGTCGTCGTTTTGCGGCACATCATCCTCAAAATCTTCCACTTCAGCACTTTAGTTACTGCTTTCATAATGATCAACGTCTACATCATCGTCAGAACCGGCCTGAAAGATCAATTCTGCTACTTCTGCGGCCGTGAAAGTTGTCCGTCTGGCTATATTTACAGTAGTATGAATGAAGTGGGTAACATCAAGAGACAAAGAATTGGGGTTGATTGCTTTCAACACAAATTAACCAACGAAATTGCCCTTTTAAGCCGAAAAAGTGGCATCACATGACTTAGAAGGGTTCCATTGTGTACTTTCGACACGTTTTGAGGGAATTTCCAGTGACATACTGACGCATTTAATTTCAGAACAGGCGTCGCGAACATTCTCGCTACGGGTAAACAGCGACCTTTCGGCCGTAGCGAGCGGGCTCGCTACTTGTGCAAACGGCATAGGCAGGGGTAGTGACGATTATCGCGTCATGTCGCGAAAAGGTTAATGACCATTCTCCCACTGACAGAACGGCCTGTTCGCCAATGTAGGTCCACTGGAACAGATAATCCCCAGCTATCTTTAAGGACCATTCTCCCACTGACAGAACGGCGTATTCACCACTGGAACAGACTGGCTTTATATAATCAATCAAATATCACTTGTGTGGGGGCGGTGGTTAGTCCAACGGACTGTCAACGGGAAGGTAGTGGGTTCGAATCTCATGAGTTCTGTCAAAATCAGTATGGAACTTTTCGGCTCAAACCAGCTACTACCCAGATTTAACTGTGCCTTAGGTGAATTCGGAAGACTGGGACCGCACAACAGAGTCTCATCCATTTATGGAAGCTTCACTGAGGATGTTTAATAAATTTTGTGATCAATATCGCAAGTGTCTGCATCTCTCCAGCCTAATTGACGCCAGGATATACTATGAAAGTAAGCGTAGAGTGCAACCTTGTCATGCACGCATTTTCAGTTCTAGATGGCACTCCATAGCATCATGATTGTAGCCTCTGTCGACATCATTGTCTGTCTGTTTGTCTGCCTGTCTCTCCCTCCCTCTCTGTCTCTCTCTCACACACGAACACACACACACACACACACACACACACACACACACACACACACACACAATACACACACATATATATATATATATATACTACACGTCATTATTGAAGGGCCAGGAACGTTTTTGAGTCAATTTTTGAAAGGAGAAATAACCTATTTTCTCTTACTCTTTTCTCCAATTCGTTGCCGTAACTGAATGGATAAGAGCTCAGACAACATTGCAGTTTCCTTTTGGCACGTGTTTGGGGATTTGCCGATTTGCAATGGGCGGCCCAAGGAAGACAATTTCCACACGAAATTGTCGAATCTTCAGCAGGGTCTCTCTGACGACGCAGGCAAGGTAGCGACAAAATTCGCTTTGCACGTGCAAGGCAAGCCCTTTTTGAACACTACTCCAGCCAAAGTTGCCCGCAGACGAGGATAAAAAGGACCCGTTCTTGGTTCGTTTTAACCATGCTTGCAAGACGACGGATGACGGATGAGCAGCGGGGGAGAGCCCTCGCTCTGCTTGATGAAGGCCTAGCGCAGCGGGAAGTTGCTAGACGACTTGAAGTGTCGCATTCCACAATCCAGAGACTGCTGGAGCGCTTCAATGAGACTGGAGCAGTCCAGGAAAGGCGTCACATGGGTCGACCCAGAGTAACGACAAGACAGCAAGACCGCTACCTTGCCCTCTCCGTCCTGAGGGAAAGGGCATCCACTGCGGTGACCTTGAGGGGTCAGCTGAGGGACGCAACAGGTGCTAACATCAGCTGCAGCACGGTGAGAAGACGGCTACATGAGGCAAACTTGAGGTCACGGAGACCGGCCGTCCGACCCGTGCTGTCACCGGTCAACAGAGTGCGCCGCATGACCTGGGCCAGGGAGCACGTGACCTGGACAAGGCAACAGTGGGCCCGGGTCTTGTTTTCGGATGAGTCCAGGTTCCCCTGACCTTTAACGATGGCCGGGCTCGGGTGTGGCGACGTCAAGGGGAGAGGTTCGCTGACGCCACTGTCCAAGAGCATAACCGGTACGGCGGCGGGTCGGTGATGGTGTGGGGTGGCATGAGCCGTGGTACCCGGACCCCCCTGCTCCCCATTGACGGCATCCTGAACGGGGTCCGGTACCGGGACGAGGTTCTGGCGGCCGTGGCACTGCCTGCGCTTGTGGACCTTGGTCAAGGCGCCATCTTCCAGGACGACAATGCACCTGCGCATCGAGCACGCCTTGTGACCGACTTCCTGGAGCAGCATGAAGTCGTCCGTATGGCCTGGCCAGCGTGCTCACCTGACCTGAACCCAATTGAACACCTCTGGGATGTGCTCGGGAGGCGCATCAGGGACAACCACCCCCCACCGGGCACCCTGGCCAGGCTGGTCGACATCCTGCAGATCGAGTGGGCGGCCATCCCTCAGGACACACTCCGTGCCCTTGTGGGGTCGATGCATCGGCGCTGTGAAGCATGCATCCAGGCTCGGGGCGGACACACGCGATATTGAAAACAGATTGGCCAAATCTGACACTTTCTGTTTTTTGAAAAGGGGGGGATGTTCCTTTAAATGCATGTGCTGTTCACTAATGGGTCATTGTGCTAATTTCTTTTTCAAAAACAGGTGTGGAAATGATGAAATAAAACATAGAATCAATTCTAAACATTGTCTATTATTTCAACTTAAAATTAGAGAGGAAGGAAGAAGTGGCCCTTAAATTATGATTAGGAGTATATATATATATATATATATATATATATATATATATATATATATATATATATATATATATACAACATATATATATATATACATTATGTATGATATAACATACATATATATTTATTTTCCTTAATGAAGTGGTTATCGTCGGGAGCTTAGGAGGCGATTGTTTGGAGAATGGTGAGGCATCGGTATTCTGGATCCGATCCAGCATACTTGGGTATCTCTTGCTCACATATATCATATATTCTTGTAAGCATATATCAATTTAACTAAAGCTTATGCTAACTTTGCCACAATGAGTAAGAGAGAGAGAGAGACAGAGACAAAGAAAGAGAGAGAGATAAAGAGAGAGAGAGAGAGAGAGAGAGAGAGAGAAGAAGGACAGACAGAGAGAGACAGACAGGAGAGAGAGGAGAGAGAGAGAGAGAGAGAGAGAGAGAGAGAAAGTGTGTGTATGTGTGAGTGTGTGAGAGAGAGAGGGGGGGAGGAAGAGAGAGAGAGAGGGGGGGGGGGAGGAAGAGATAGATAGAGAGGGAGAGACAGACAGACAGACAGACAGACAGACAGACAGAGAGAATCATCAGAACACAAGAACATAGTTATGCAAATCGATTGGCTTTACTACTGGACGAACAAACCTGTTAAAAACCTTTCGTCGTTGAACAATGAAAGTCTCTTCAAAACGAAGTAGAATGGAGATGTTCAAGGCTGCAGGAATTACATTGAGTCAGGGATGGGTGGATGAAAACAGAAGGGAAAAAACAAAACACAAACACAAACGAAACAAACGAAACAAAGCAACATAAAACCAAGCAAGACAAAGTAAAAAAAGCAAAAGAAACCATAACAAAAGAAAACGCAGCTTTCTTCGCCATTGATGGAGACACACGATAGTTAAAAAACAATCTGTTACCAGGATAGGGTTTATAATTCTGCTGTAGATTCTGCTTCCTTTCTACCTAATCTAGCCAGTTGATGATTTCTTTTTCCACGAAAGCTCTAGCTCGAAGCTCATTTTTATTACTTAATATTTTCTTCTTATTGTTATTTTTATTAATATGGTTATTTTCAATGTTATCAAGAAACACCACAAGGGTGCGGATGGGACCCGGAGCACCAATGCCCTGCCACTCTTGGGACACTTCAAGAAACCGAATGGCCAGTTGGGGAGACGACAAACCTCGGGACAAAGCCACGCAGAGCTCACCATTCAGGTCCAGCCCAGCCTTTGGACCAAGAGAGAATGAACGACCCCTCTCTCGCCCAACCCTGGTCTTCATCTATCTTCCGACAGGCCCGCCCTGCCACCAGCAACACTATCGTTATCATCATCATTATCAGTTCATCATCATCACCATAATTATCATTAGTAGTAGTAGTGGTTGTATCATTATTATCGTCACTATTATTGTTACTATCATTAATATCATCATCATTCTATTATCATTATTATTATTATTGGTTTTTTTTTCGGTATCATTTAAGAAATAGAATCATTGCATTTAGGGAGAGTTCCATTGGGATCCACACCCACCCCCATTTTTTCATGCTACCTTAATAGCCACAGAAGCTGGCATAGTTTCTACAATGCGATAATGATAATGACGATGAGAAAGATAGTCATGACACTAGGGAGTTCCAGCTAAGAATGAAACAACGTGACCAGGTAATACTCTACGCTTACAGTCATAATATATCCCTGGATCAACCAGGCCAGAGAGATGCAAACACCTGCTGTGTTGGTCAGAAGATTTCAACAATACCCCTGAGGACTCATTCGTAAAGAGTATGGGACTACATTGTGTGGTTCCAATCTTCCCAATGAGCCCATAGTCTTTCAAACTCTGGATAAGAGCCGGTTAGAACCTGAAAAATCCTACCATGATTTAAAAAATAAATGTTTCTGATGGGTATTCGAACCCACAATATTTCAGTCGGTAGTCCGTTGCTCTAACCATTTCACCACGCCGACTGGTTCTCAAATCTTCTTTCATTTAGATTCTTGATTGACTGATTGATTTGGTTCACTTTTTACGTCGGCATCCACCTCAGGTGATACGGTTGACGGGGATAATCATCCCAGGGAAGTGAGGGGAGAGGGGCTTATATAATCCTTTACTGACATCACCAGAACAGCAATGCTGTTAAGATGGGACAGTGAGAAGGCCAGTTTTAATGTACCCCACCCCGGGAGTCGAACCCACAACCATTAGCATGTGAACCCGACGCTCAACCAACTGAGCCACTGGGGCGCGCTCCTACCACTTAGGTTCTTGATTTCATCATAGACGTTTAATAGAGCGCCTCCACTATCTTTATGGGTGGCTAATGGCTTCCCAGTAATGTGGCTTGCCCTCTGTGTAACCTTTCCTTTTTCCTGTGATACACTTCAGTTTCCTTTTTGCTCCAGGCAGAATGCTTTTTTTCTTTTATTTTTTCTTTTCTTTTTTTTTCTTCTTTTCCTTTCTGGACAAATGACAATATTGATTCTTAGATAGCAAGTGTTGTCGTTCATTTTGTTTGTTGTAGTGGTAGTTTTGTGGTGGTGGTGGTGGTGGTGGTGGTGGTGACTGTTGTAGTGGTTGTGCTTGTGTGTGTGTGTGATCGTGTGTGTGTCTGTATGAGTGTGTGTATGTGTGTGTGTATGTGTGGTGTGTGTGTGTGTGTGTGTGTGTGTGTTTTGTGTGTGTGTGTGTGTGTGTGTGTGTGTTCGCATGTGTGCATGCATGAATGTTGGTGTTGGTATATACGGAATATATTTCATAGCGCGGTTACGTTTCCTCGAGAAAACAGAAATTGAAACTTAAAAAATACCTTTCATCACTTACCTTTCATCAAAATCTTCCTCAACCTAAGAACCCACCAAGTACAAAAATCTGTCCTTAATTACGGCTAGCTATCCAAGAAAATGAACGAGTGCCTTTCGCTCTTCCAGAAGATCAATACGTCAAGGTTTCAATGTAGAATAATTAGACCTATCTCTGCTTCACTGGGCATATTTGTCAGTTTGTCAATTGCTTGAAATAGGCATTAATCATACAAGTTACGAGCTGAATGCACCGCCCTAGATGTCATTAATCGTTGCATAGATTGGAGTTAAAATCTTGCAGAAGGTGGGAAATCAAATTGCCAATCATGATGAAAATCATTCGAAATTTCTGAACGTACTTGATCACACGTATTTACGAGAAAGAGAGAAATAGACGGAGGACGGGACGAAGAGAGAGAGAGATAGAGGGAGAAAGGGGGGGGGGGGAGAGAGAGAGGGACAGAGAGAGAATGAGAGACAGACAGACAGGCAGAGAGAGAGAGAGAGATAGAGACAGAGAGACACAGAGAGAGGGAGAGAGAGGAGAGGGAGAGAGAGGGAGGGACAGAAAGAGAGACAGATACAGAGACGCAGACAAACAGAAAGACAGACAAAGGCAGAAGACAGACAGACAGTAAGACAAACAAACGGACAAGAAAGAGTTTCAGTTTCAGTTTTCTCAGGGCAGTCTTACTGCCATGAAGATTTGATCAACCAACTAGAAAGGCTTAATATTGATGGAAAAGATCTACGAATAAACGTTTTCTCAGGGCAGTCTTACTGCCATGAAGATTTGATCAACCAACTAGAAAGGCTTAATATTGATGGAAAAGATCTACGAATAAACGTTTTCTCAGAGCAGTCTTACTGCCATGAAGATTTGATCAACTAACTAGAAAGGCTTAATATTGATGGAAATGATCTACAAATAAACAGCAGCAATGGGAACAGAAAACGATATAAGCTCTTTCCGAAATATCAAAAGATGAGTCACCAGATTTGTTTTCACTTTACAGCCAAAACATCATGAAAAACCAAGAAGATACCCTGTATTAAATGTTGGTGGAAAAATGATAAGCAACGTTCGTTATCCATATGACACCGTGCTAATTGCAGAAAATGAAAGGGACCTACAAAACCTTGTGGACATAATAGAATTAGAAAGCTAAAATTAAGGATTGGAGCTAAATACAAAGAAGACGGAAGTCATGGTAATCAGTGAAAAACATGAAATCCCCTCACGCAAAATGACGGTGGAGGGTACAACTTTGAGACAAGTTGATAAGTTTGGATACCTCGGAACGGTCATCTCACCAGACGGCAGATGCGCATCAGAAATAGCCAACAGAATCGGCCAAGCTAAAACAGCATTCAAAAAGAAGAAAAAGCATTCTTACCAACAAATACCTATCAATTAATGTCGGGAGGAGAGTTCTTGAGTGTTATGTAGAACCGATGATGTTATAGTTATGAGCCGTGGACAGTCAACACACAAAGCCAGAACAAGATTGAAGCAGCCGAGACGTGGTTTCTAAGAAGAATGTTGAGAGTTCCATGGACAGCAAAGACAAACAAACAAACAAACAAACTAAACAAAACAAAAACAAAAAACAAAACCAGGCGGGATAGTCTTGATGGGGGCAGACACAAACATCAGGAAAAGACAAACAACATTTGTAGGCCATTTTATGAGGAGAGGGGAATTGGAGCACCTGGTCACAGCGAGAAAGCTGAAGGGAGAGAGAGCACCAGGTGGACCCAGGGGGATAGTGTTGGACGGATTTGCAGGGTGGCTGAGGACAGAGAGGGTGGAAGATGTGCTTGCGGCGACAAGGGCTAGATACATATGGAGGGCCATGATCGCTAACGCCATGCGGCAGGGCACATGATGATGATGAGTCTTACTGCACTTGGTTATTTCCATTCGGGCTGACATCACTAATTTCATCCGACAGAGAAGAATCCAAAGTAATCATGGCAAAAGTTGAAAGCCTGCATAAAAACCATGTGCGCTGGTGAAGTTTCAAGTCAGTCAGGGATTCTATCTGATGTTCACAAATCATTGTCCACTGATGCAGCCGTCATTGAAGTAGAAAAAAAAAAAGGAAAATATTCTTCTGTAGCGGAATCCAAAGTGATCTCAGAATATGAGAAATCTCAATCAGTACATCCCAAGCAAGTGAGTACTATTGGAGGCTTTAAGTTTCACTTTACTTACAGGCTCTAAGTATTGTCGAAAAATACCTTTATATTTTCCCTAACACCTACCGTTAGAACATCCCATATCAGAAGCATATCTTTACCAGCAACAGCACTGAGATGACCCTTCATCAATGCAAAGGAAAGAACATCATCAATTTGACCTAACAGCATTTTCACCGTTGCCGCTTTACAAAAACATGTCCTATGTACCCTACCGATGCTTAAAAAATATTGCCAGCCAAATTCCCGAATTTTACCAAAAAGAGCAAAGCACAAGCCTTCCACGACAAACTCTGGCATTCCTCATGCAAGCATAAATCCCAAAACTTTCGTCGACAAGATGCACATTATCGAAGCGCATCAAGATCACTCAGGGACCAGCACCGTGCACATATGACGATACCGTCAATCGAGAATATCCCCTGTGAACACTACCATCAACCATGTCCTATTTCTACTGTGACACAAAACATATAGAAATATCTGAATGGTTGACTACATGATTCTTATCATCTCCAACACCTTGCACTGCTCGAAGCCATACATAAAACAAACTATTTCAGTTTACATAGTCATACGTTTTTCTGAAGTCGACAAAAGCAACATAGAGTTTGACGTATTTCAGAGAATTGATTCTAAATGACTGCATGTAAAGTAATCATTATGACCTAATGTACATTGCCCCTTCCTGACCCCAGCTCGTGCTTGATTAATGATATTATGTTGGGATTTTTTTTTCTGACAGCACAAAATCTGACAGTGACAATATGCGTAAACCCAGGATCCGACATAAAGACAGAGAGGACAGAAGCACAATACTTCTGAATGTTAACAACTACGAAGAAAAAGCTAGTACGTGTCAACAAGTACAGGGCAAAGGAGGGGTCTGCGGGTATAATTGAACTAATTTGTGTAATTTCCCCATCAAGGTCCTCTGTAATAACAGAAATCAATGGAAACCACCCACTTATTATCGATGCACACGTGTCGTCCATGTCCGTACAGATATCGATAAACCGTAACTGTCCTAGGCGACCTACCTTGATCATCTACATGACTACACATAGTAGTTCTGCTTTATGGACTCTCGATATATAAAAAGTGTGTGGACCTTTGTCTGAAAAAAAAGCCATTCTGCAAGATATTCAGGAAAAAAAAAAAAAAAAAAGACACGACCACTCAAATAGATGACTTAGTGACAGCCCCTATGGTTTGGGATATAGACTAAGTTTTTTTTAACGAGACACAGATCTTTGCTAACATTCTGACTTACCAAACGACAACATGAACGTTTCCTTCATTTGATACAAAATACCCCCCCCTCCCCAACACATACACCCTATTTGTGTAACAGAGAAACTGAACGAACATTTCTGAGTGTTTAAACTTACTCTACAGCTCAATACAGTTATCAAAATAATTATGGAATTTCCAATGGTTGAATTTCTACTTAGATCGAGAATAAACCCTTACTGGTTTTAATTAAGTAGGTACTATACTTCATTCAAAAATCCTATAAATTGCATTTGAATGGGACACAGAGAAACAGGGAAGGGGAGAGAACCAGCGTAAATCTTCATACGTAAAGACGGTAGATTCACATTTTGGCTTTTCCCTAGCCCCACAGAGGAAGACTTTTCTTTTTAATCAAGAATATATGTAAAAACCGAAATCTAATGACTACGCATAGATAAACTAAATATACAATACAACGCATGTGGTAACACAGTAGAGGACATTATGTGCATAAGAGACCAATGCATGAAATGCATTATGTAAAGTAATCTACTCATATCAAATAAAGAAGCCCAAGAACTAAAGACAAAACCAAACCCATCATCATATGATGCATTATAACATGTGACAATGTGAGCGTACGCATGGTTATCATAACCATAGCATAGTAAGAGAGAGAGAGAGAGAGAGAGAGAGAGAGAGAGAGAGAGAGAGAGAGAGAGAGAGAGAGAGAGATTGTGAGAGAGAGACAGAGAAAAGACAAAGACAGAGACAGAGAAAAAGACAAAGACAGAGACAATGATAGAGACAGAGACAATGACAGAGACAAAGACAGAGACAGAGACAATGACAAAGACAGAGACAAAGACACAGACAAAGACAGAAACAGAGATAAAGACAGAGACAAAGACAGAGACAGAGACAAAGACAAAGACAATGACAGAGAGAGAGAGAGAGAGAGAGAGAGAGAGAGAGAGAGAGAGAGAGAGAGAGTGAATTCAAGAAACCATAAAAGCACACAATAAAATAGTGACATTTGTTTAAATATACATTAGCCTGCTATAATAAGTTGGTTAACCCTTTGACTCCCTCACCCTATCCACCAGCTTCCTGCATTGTCAGCAATGACAGCAAAGCAAAAACTTAAGCCGTTCACTCTCTCACTATATCCAGTAGCTTCCTACAGAAAACTGGATGATAGGGTGGGGAAGTAAAAGGTGTTTTTCTTTTGTTATCGTTTTTTTCTTGTTTTTGTTGTTGTTTTTTTTTAGCTGGCAGTTAGGGTGCGGGAGGGAAAAGGTTAAAGCGCCATGTTGATAAGGCAGAACCTGGTGGCTTTGATCCACGGGTGATCATCCGTATATTACGGGGTATTAATACAGTGCACTCATACTGCGGAGAGTGGGATGGGGGTGGGGGTTGGGGTGGGGGGACTTGTTTTCAAGGGACCCAGAGCACCAATGCCTCGCCACTCTCCGGACAATCACCTCCCAATATAATCTAAGTGGTTTCTGAGACAGACTGATAAAAGGATGAACGTAGAGTCCATGCACTATGTAAAGTAGAACCCACGCACTAAGTAAAGTAGAACCCATGCACTAAAGCAAATAGAGCCCATGCACCAAGTAGAGTAGGACCCATGCACTAAGTAGGTTAGAACCCGTGCACTAAGTAGAGTAGAACTCATGCACTAAATAAAGTAAAGCCCATGCACTAAGTCATGTAGAGTAGGACCCGTGCACTAAGTAGTGTAGAACCCATGCACTGAGTAGAGTATAACCCATGCACTAAGAAGAGTACAATCCGTGCACTAAGTCATGTAGAGTAGGACCCATGCACCAAGTAGAGTAGGACCCATGCACTAAGTAGAGTATAATCCATGCGCTAAGTAAAGTACAACCCATGCATTAAGTCAAGTAGAACCCATGCACTAAGTACAGTAGAATCCATGCACTAAGTAGAGCAGAAGCTATGCACTAAGTACAAAACCCATGCAGTAAGTAAAGTAGGACCCATGCAATAAATAAAGTAGAACCCTTGCACTAAGTTTAGTAGAACCCATGTACTAAATATAGTAGAACCCGTGCACTAAGTAGAGTAGAACCCAAGCACAAAGTAAAGGAGAACCCATACACTAAATAGAGTAGAACCCATGCACTAAGTAGAGTAGAGCCCATAAACTAAGCAGAGTAGAAACTATCCACTAAGTAAATCAGAACCCATGCACTAAGTAAAGTAGAACCCATGCACTAAGTAAATCAGAACCCATGCACTGAGTAGAACCCATGAAATAAGTAACGTAGAACCCATGGACTAAGCTATAGTTGTTTTTGTTTAAAGCCCAGCCGACTGCGTAGAGTCATATCAGGCCTACATGTATAACCGTTTCAAAACATACACCATACTTCAACAGAGCTAAAGGAAACAAAAACTAAGTACACATATCTATGCATTCGCGCACATTATCTGCGGAGATGCCTTTGGCGTTGACCATTCCGTCCAATTTATCGCACATTGGCTTTAAAAAGAAACCTCAATACAAATTCAAACATCAATAAGGACCACAAAACGGGCCTAATTACCTAAAATTGGTTCCGTATATCTCGCTTCCCTAGAGCCAAAAATGCACTTAATACATGAATCCAATTACCACTCTCAGAGCCAAATTACGCAAGACTTTATCGAACACATGCAGGTGAATGTCAAGGCAGAAAATGAAAGAACTAACAGAGAAAAATGGAACAAAGCAGAAACAAAGAGAGTGACAGAAAAGAATTTTTTTGGCACAGAATTTCCAGAAGGTGGGATTACTGTTTGTACTGGAAGAGCCCCCGGCATCCCACGGGGGGATGCACTCAGTAGAGCAGAACCCATGCACTAAGTGGAACCTCAAGAGCTTACCAGCCAGTAGGGTTTATGCCCAGGTGTATGAATAGTGTCATGGTCTTTTAGGTCTTTAACAATTACATGACATGTATTGCGTCGGTGCAAATGGAACATATTCTGATCGCGGTGACGCCATATTAAGAAACTAAAACTGAAATTGTTTAGATGTAATTTTCACTGGGAAAAAAAATTCTCATACCAGCCATGGCCACGGTTGTCCTTTTTTTTTCTTTTCTTTTTTTTTAAAAACTTTTTGTTTGCTCTCGACGATAGCACGGAATCAAGATGATTTCTTAAGCACTACCATCCAGATGTCACGAGGTGAAGGGTCTATAACAGTGACATAAATGATATGAATTTTGTTATAAACTATTCGCCCGTGGCTAGTCTTGAACTATTCCTGAAATCTTTTTCTTAAAATAAAGCATATCACCATCCGTGCTCCTAGCTGCCTATTACAAGCCTCCAACGATATCCGTGGATGGTTATGTCACTGCTATCATCAACACGATTTAATTACCCACTCTACTGCAGTCTTGTCACGCAGTCTCAATCCTAGATGGAACTCTATAGGGTTAGGATAACCATCTCCGTTATCAGGAGATCACCAATAATCGTAACATCCTGTAAACTGTCCCAGATTACACGAACTTTCGTGACCCGATCTCGTAGTGACCTAGTTAACAAGAAACACCACGAGGGTGCGGATTGGACCCAGAGCACCAATGCCTCGCCGCTCTCCGGACAATCACCTCCCAAGCTTCCGACTCCATTCGATAGTCATTTCATCAAACGAAGGTGGGGACGGGGGGGGGGGGGGGTCTATGCGTTGCATGACCCACTCGGACCCAGTCATCAAGTTACCTTGTTTACAAACCGAATGGCAAGGTGGGGAGATGACAAAACCCCAGGACGTAGTCACACAACGCACACCAACCAGGTCCAGCCCAGCTACTGGACCAAGAGAGAATGGAAGAGCCCTCTCTCACCCCACTCTAGTCTTCATCTCTCTTTCGGGCAGCCCGGCTTGCAATCAGTTCATATAGCTGCCAGCTCGACAGTTAGCAGTCGGAAGCTCCCAAAGTTGCCTAACTTCAACCACAGGGGCTGTTCGAACGGCCGCAAAAATAGCCAGGCATGATGCTCCAGACACAGCCCATTTTGCTGTTCAGCAAGGTCTGACATGCCCCGAACGGGATCCCAAATTTGCCGTCTTTCCCAGCAGGTCTTTCCCTGAGGTCATCAGATTATCTGACCTTTCGTGCTTCGATGTCGTAGTGACCTATTAACAAGAAACACCACGAGGGTGCACATAGGACACGGAGCACCAATGCCTCGCCATTCTCCAATCACCTCCCCTAGCTCCCGACATCACTCGATGGTCATTACCGCTTCCATGCCTGAAGTTAAAGTTCAAGTCGGTGACTGCAGTGTCAGTAGTTCATGAGGGCTGTCGTCAAAGGGCTGTGATAGTGTTTTTTCTGCTGTCGACTCTCTCACTCAGACTGGATCCGTGACTGAGTGATTGTTTTCCTTTCATAGGTCAGGGTTATTTTTGTTTACAGCCCAGTTGACTGCAAAGCGCCATATCAGGGATATAACTGTTTCAAAACATATACAATACATCAACGGTATAACAAAAGAAACAGAAAATTAAGTACACATATCAATGCATTCACGCACATAATCTAAGGAGATGCCCCCGGGCATTGACCACTCCGTCCAATTTATCACACAGGAGATTTAAAAAGAAACATACCTGAATACAAGCTTAAACATAACTAAGGACTCTAAAACATACATAAAACGGGCCTAAGTTACCTTAATGACCTACACATATCTCATTTCCTTTGAGCCAAAAAAAAAGCACTTGATACTCAACTATCAGTCCTAAGAAAAAGTATGCAAGACTTTATGGAACACATACGGGTGGATGGACCAGCAAGGCAGAAAATGATGGATGGAAGAAATGACAAAAAACAAAGAAGGAAGAAAGATACGAAGAGAGTGACAGAGAAGAGGAGCTTTCTAGCACAGAATTTCCAGATTTCCAGAATGTAGGGGTACTGTTTATACTGAAAGAGACCCCGGCATCCCCACGGGGGAACTTTCGTTACTTGGGATCTTAGAAGGGAGTATTCTCAGTAAAGTGGATTACAACAGGCACTATTGAAATCTAGGGAGATAATCGAGCAGTAGTGCAGGGTATTCTCTGTTGGGTGCCTCCACACTGACTACACATCTGTGGCTCTCAAGGATTTCCTCTCACAGAAACTTCGGTCGAATCAATCTGGTGTTGTCGGTGTGTTCAGAAGCCGGGATGAGTGGAGAGAGATTACTGCCATTGAGGCAGTGCAAAAATTGAGAGAAAGAGAGAGAGAGAGAGAGAGAGAGAGAGAGAGAGAGAGAGAGAGAGAGAGAGAAAGAGAGAGAGAGTGAGTGAGAGAGGGAGAGAGAGAGACAGACAGAGACACAGAGAGAGACAGAAAGACAGACAGACTGAAACCCTCAAGTCTCAAAACCCACTCACCGATCTTTGCTATTTGGATCTCTGCTTTAGTTTGGTGTACTACCTCCAGCAGTTTCCGAACACTGAGAAACTAAGCCAAATGTCACGCCCATCCAAACACAACACAATCAGGGCGTATTATTTACGTTCCTTCATCTGCTTGAACAAATGCAATTACGTTGGTTAAACAGCTGACCAGTTAACCATACGTTGATGTGATAATCTTACAGGGCTAGAAAGTGTTACGACACGGAACAGTGACACAGTGATTCTGACAGAAATCGATCATGTCATGTTTTGGTCCAGCGGACCAATACATTGTTAGATAACATTACGAAACATTGTTTTTTTTAAGGAATGGGGATTTCTTTTTTCGTTAGTTTATTTGCTCCCAGTTTTCTTTCTTCAAACAATTTTTTCTATCATGCTTTCATACTGCTCACACACACACACACACACCACACACACACACACACACACACACACACACACACACACACACACACACACACATACACACACACACGTACATATACGTATATATATATATATATTTATATATATATATATATATATATATATACATATATGTACGTGTGTGTGTATGTGTGTGTGTGTGTGTGTGTGTTTATATATATATATAAATTCATACACACATAATTATATACAGATATGCACACATATAATTATATACATATATACACACATATAAATATGTGTATATATATATATATATATATATATATATATATATACATGTATACATACTTATACATATGTATATACATTTATATATACACCTATGTGTGTATACATATATATATATATTGTATATACATGCATACATACATATATACATACATATGTACATTCATATCAATATATTATATATATATATATATATATATATTTACATATGTATATATATATATGTATATATTGCTAAAGAGTTTTCTTATGCTTCTGTTGGTTTCCTTGTTCATTTGCTATTTGTCATGCGTTTTGACTTTTTTTTTTCGGTTTGCTTGTTTATTTGATATTTGTAATGATTTTTGATTTGTTTTATTGGGTTGTTGTTTGGTTAGTTGGTTTTGTCTTTCCTCCCATTATTTTTGCTGTCCTTTTATGTTTATTTCTGGGAACGTCTGTCTTCCTCTCATACTTATATTTTATTTTGAAACTGCAATTTTATAGCTGACACAAATTCCGTGCCGTATTGCTAATGTGCTTTTCATTTTGTTTTGATTTTTTGTTTTTCACATGTTTGTTTTGGATGTGTCTAGGTCGATCCTGATAACATCAATAATGAAAGACCTTGGTGAACACAATGTACTAATCGTGATTGATCATCTTAGTTGCCAAGATGGAAACCGGTAATAACAATCATCGAACCTATCGTCCATCAAAGAGGATGGTAATGGTTTTATGACATGTTTTTCGTTTTCTTGTTTTCATTTAACCCATCTCACTTACTGTTGTCTAAAAGCTTACAGATACCGTTTCAGTGCTGTGTTTTTGATAGTCTGACAATATCCCTTTCTGACCAAAAATGTTCACCTCTTATCATTTTGTGAATTTATCGAGCGTCCTTGTTTTCTTTCTCTACCCCCGCCCTCCTTTTTTTTATTGGGGGGGGGGGGTCGTTTTTTTTGTTTCTTGTTTTCTGTTTGTTTGTTAAACTCTTCTTTGGTAATTGGTTAGCTCATTGATTGGTCAGCTGCTTGGTTGTTTGGATGAGAGTATGAGTCAGAGTACGTGTACGTATACGTGTACGGTTTTATGTTGGGCTTTGGCCTTTGGGTGCTGGGCTTTGTGGTGCTGGGCTTTGGGCTTTGGGCTGCTTGGGCTTGGGCTTGGGTTTTGGGTTGAGGCTGGGCTTTGGCTTTTGGGAGCTGGGCTTTGGAGAGGCTGGGCTTTTGGAGGTGGCTTTGGAGGCTGGTGCTGGTTTTAGGCTTTAGAGAGGCTGAGCTTTAGATTTTGGAGGCTGAGGTTTGGGCTTTTGGAGGCTAGGCTTTGGGCTTTGGAGGTGGGCTTTAGGCTTTGGGTGACTTTGGGCTTTTGGGGGCTGGGCTTTGGGCTTTTGGGTGAATTTGGGCTTTGGGGTCCGGGGCTGGGCTTGGCTTTATTTCATTATGTCATTTTATTTCATGATCTTTGTGCGTATTATAAAGAATTTACTGTGTGAAACTCGGTCTGTTTTCCCAGAATTATGTGAAATGCCTTGTTTTAGTTTGCTTGGAATGTGTAGCCATGTATTTCTGTGTACCCATGAAAGTGGATTTTTCTATGCAATTTTTCTATGGAATCATTTACATGTGCAGAGTGCAAGCAGCAGACGTGATGTTGTTGTAATATTTCATCCCATTGAGTAGCACTTCGACGATCACTTATAACTTAGTGAACGGGGGGAGGGGAGAAAAATCCCTGTCGGATCGCAGGATTCGGACCCAAGATTATTCCAGACTGATACAATACCGGTATAAAATATAGACCAGGTAAAACATAGGCTAAGTAGAAACTCAGGACCTGACCAGCTCATGGGTTTATGTGCAGGCTTATGGGCTGTGCCTCCCCCGTGGGGATGCCAGGGGCTCTTTCAGTATAAATAGTATCCCCACCTTCTAGAAATTCTGTGCTAGAAATTTTCCTCTTTTCTCTCACTCTCTCTGTTTCTGCCCCGTTGGTTTGCTTTCTGTCATTTCCATCTATCATTTTCTGCTTTATTGGTCTATTCACCTGTATCTGTTCGATAAAGTCTTATGTACTTTTTCTTAGGATTGATAATTAGGTACATGTATTAAGCGCATTTTTGGCTCTAGGGAGGTGACATATGCGGAAGCAATTTTAAGTAATTAATGCCTGTTTTTATATATGTCTTGATGTCCTTATGTATGCTTATATTTGTATGCAGGTGTTTCTTTTAAAATTCTCCCCTTGCGATAAATTGGACGGAGTAGTCAACGCCAGGGGCATGTGCTTAGATTATAATCACGAATGCGCTGATATATGTACTTAATTTTCTTTTTTTTTTCCTGTTGAAGTTTTGTATGTTCTGATGCGGTTATAGCCCTGATATGGCTCTTCGCAATCGGCTGGGCTTTAAACAACAATAACAATAAAATGATTGTACCATGATCACCATACACACGGCACGGAGACGTCTTGAGAAAGTGAAACTGAGCGATTCAAACCCGGGTCTCTTGCGTCCTAAGCAGTTACTTTGACCGCCAGTATACATATACCACATACTTACGATATTCAGCCAGACATCTTCGATCTGTACTTCTAGCTAATCGGCAAATAGCACTGACAGAGTTCCAAAGGAGCCAATGACCTGATACCATTCATTGCTTTTAGAAAAAAAAAAGAATTAGTCACTTGAGGACTGACTAACATGTAATGCTATCTACAAAGAGGACGACGCAGAAAATACTAAAATGACAAGAACATAACCAATCAGTGTATGGTTTTTAAGCCTTATGGTAGACAAGAAGAAAACAGTACGGGATGATGCTATAAACCCCAGTTCCGTTTACTCAGCTAATAGTGATCTTGTACCACAGTTGCCGAAGGTCTGTTACTTTGTTATTTATTTTATTTATTGAAATCGTACAGCCATATCAGGGCTATAATCGTTTCAAAACATACACAATACTTCAACAGGAAAAAAAAAAAAAGGAAAAGAAAGTTAAGTACATATATCAATGAATTCGGGCACGTAATCTTCGGAGATGCCCCTGGCGTTGACTACTTCGTCCAACTGATCACACGGGAGATTATAAAACATATCTGAATACAAATTTTAAACGTAAGTAAAGATACTAAAGCATATATAAAACAGGCCCAAATTACTAAAATTGCTTTCGCATATCTTATTTCACTAGAGCCAAATGTGCACTTAATACATGTACCCAACTATCAATCCTAAGAAAAAGTACATAAGACTTTATCGAACACGTACAGGTGAATGGACCAGCAAGGCAAAAAATGGAAGGAAGAAATGACAGAAAGGAAAGGAACAATTCAGAAAAAAGAGTGACAGGAAAGAGGACATTTCTAGCACAGAAGTTCCAGCAAGTGGGGTAACTATTTACATGTATACTGAATAGCCCTTGGCATCCCCACGGGGATCTGCCGAGGATCTAACACCGTCACAATTATGCTGATTCCAGTTATGTGCTGATTTTGTGGCACATCATCATCATCATCATTACCATCATAATTATCATGGTCACAATAATATAGCAATAATAAGCATCCACCACCACCACAACAACACCACCACCACCACACAACAACAACAACGACAGTAAAAAAGGAATACTGATGATGATGATAATGACCATGATGATTTTGATGATAATAATGATAACAATAATACCAAAAAGAAGAAGAACAAGAACAAGAAGAAAAACAAGAAACAACAAGGAGAATGATAATAATGACAAGAATAATAACGGCAAAATTTCTCAACCCTTGGAAAACAAACGGGAGCATTTTTCTGCTATGACAATGTTTGTTTCCTGCATTGAAGACGAAGAATATAGATGGTTGTCAAAACGTGTTAACAAAGTTCTCTATCAAATGCTCGTAACATGACTAGTTTTTTTATTATTATTATTATTATTGTAGTTTTCCTGAGGCAATCTCCTGTTATTTTCAAAAGAACGAAAGACTCAGCTGCATGTATTGAATACTTTGTCATTGTTTTAATACTTCACTAAACTATACATGTAACATGTCTTCTGCGCGTTTTCGTTTCTGCAATGCGCATGCAAGAAGCGGAAGTGTTTTAAACAAAACAAAACAAAACAAAACAAAACAAACAAAATAAACATACAAACAAAATTGCAAACTGAAACAATACGAAATTCAACTAAAAGACAAAATGTGATGAAGCCATATGGACAGCGTTACAGTTTGGAATTACATCATACGCTTTTTTTGGTTTTGTTTTGTTTTTGTTGAAAAGTTCACTTCTGTGCTAAACGAGACTCTTTTCTCTCTCTCTCTCTCTCTCTCTCTCTCTCCTCTCTCTCTCTCTCTCTCTCTCTCTTATCTATCATGTCCCTCTCTATTTCTGTCTCTCTCCTCTCTCTCCCTGTCTCAATCTCTCTCTCTTTCTCTCACTCTCTCTCTCACACAAATACAAACTTTTTCTCGCTCTCTCTTTCTCTCTCTTTTTTTTTCTTATTTTTTCCTTTGTTTATCTTTCACTCGTCATGATGATCAAAGACTACAGCATGTCCACATCCAAAGTCAACATATCGCTATCAAAACTTATCTGCCTACACTCTCTCACTCTCTCACTATAAATAACATATCCAGTTTAATTAGAGGCTTTTTTTCAACTACATTCGACCAGCCACTGAGAATTGACAAAATTTCACACATGACAGTGAAAAAAAACATGCTGACACTACTATCTAAATGTTCCTCTCCTCTCTCTCTCTCTCTCTCTCTCTCTCTCTCTCTCTCTCTCTCTCTCTCTCTCTCTCTCTCTTTCTCTTCCTGTGTGTCTGTCTCTCTTACTTTCCCCTTCAATACACATGAATATATGTATCTATATCTAAATCAATATCCATAGTTTATCTGTCTATCTATCTGTCTATGTATGTATGATTATGTATATATATATATATATATATATATAAAGAAGAGAGAGAGAGAGAGAGAGAGAGAGAGAGAGAGAGAGAGAGAGAGAGAGAGAGAGAGAGAAGAATGATAATATGTGTGTGTCCGTGTATGTGTGTGTGTGACAAAAATAAACTGAAACAGGCCAGTTTGCGTGTCACATTCCGCTCGCTTGGGTATGGTAGATAACGCAGGTATCTTCGCAACGAGAACTCGTGAGATGGATCCCACACTTCATGGTTTTTGTCCCTGATTGATTCGTACTAAAGTTGAGTGTGCCACAGCTCCGGCTGAAAACACTGGCACACCAGAGTCTAATCCACTTCGCAGCTGTGTTAGCTGTGTTTGTAGAGGCACTGATCAAAGTTCAAAGTTAACATTTTACGTGTCGGTGTTGAAAGCCATGATAAGTAGTGTGATAGTACGCGAGAGTTCAGCCGTGTCATGCAGTGTTAGAAAAGAAAAAGAAAAAATGAACAATAAGAGAAAAAAAAAAGAAAAACAAAAAGTCCATGGCAGCATTGTCATCATTCTCATCAGCTTTTAGAACAACGAACAAAGTCTCAGATAATGTAACCTTTCATGCTCTGTCTTCAATGCAAACGCAAGCTTTGTAATTTCTCGCCGCTACAGTTTGAAACAATTACGGCAGGACACGACATCGTTAATGCATAAAGGGAAGAATGACAAACAAGAAAGAAAAAAGAAATAAAGGAAGAATGACCAAATGAAACAATCAAGAATGGATGGATAAATAAATGAATGAATGGATGAATCAATCAATCAATCAATGAATAAATCAATCAAAAAAGAATGAATGAATGAATACATGAATGAATCGATGAATGAAGGATTGAATGAATGATTGAATGAGTGAATGAATGAATGAATACGACAGACAGAGAGAAACTTAGAATGCACATGAGAACAAGATTTTCTTTCTGCCATTATGCATTTCTAAACTCCCAGCAGATAAATTTATGTATTGTTTCTATGTAGCACGTTTATATGAATTACAATGCTAAATTTCTTTACTGAAACTATTTACCATTGCACAAATTGAGCAAGTAAACAATGACTGAAGGGAAGAAACTAGAACAAAGCAAAGAAAAAGAAACAAAGCAACAAAGAAACCAAACAAGAAATAAACATGAACAAAGGTGAAAGAATAAAGAAAAGCAAGTAATATAATAATAATAGTGCATTTATAGAGCGCTTTCCGAAACCTCAAAGCGCTTTACATCAGTAAACCATACATATATAAACCAAATAACAGGCTACAATACAAACAAACTCATCAAAAACTATCCACAGGAAATCAACAACCACACAGACACACCAAATAATCTCTCTCCCTCTCACCCCCTCCCCGCCCACCCCTCTCCCCCCATTTTCAAACACACCCACACAACACCCACACACACACAGCCACACATCACACACACACACACACACACACACACACACACACACACACACACACACACACACACACACACACACACACACACCACACACACACACACACATGGCATACACCCCATTGTGCACAATTTCATCCAGAATGTCAAGCAGGATCAACCCACTAGCCAAAATCAGGAAAAACACTGTTTAAAGAAGTAAGTTTTTAAACTTGTTTTGAAAGATGGTAGAGTTTTAGAGTGGCGGACGGACTGAGGCAACAAGTTCCATGTCTGAACAGCAAAAACTGCAAAGGCTCTACCACCGTGAGTTTCTCTGTTATATTTTGGCACACGAAACTTCTTGTCATCCACAGAAGAGCGGAGTGATCGAGAAGGTACGTAGACAGTCAAGAGTTCAGAGAGATAGTCAGGAGCAGTTCCAGAAATGATGTGATAACAAAGGCAGCAAATCTTGTATTTTATTCTTTGTTCAACCGGGAGCCAGTGCAGTGTCTGAAACAGGGGTGTGCAGTGCTGTGACCTACGTGCCTTGAAGATGAGTTTAGCTGCAGAGTTCTGAACTTGTTGCAAATGTTTGAGATGTTTCTGAGGGCAACCCGCAAGGAGTGAATTGCAATAATCTAACCTAGACAGAATGCATGCAGTAACTAACGTCTTGGTTGCGTCTAATGTAAGGTAGTGTCTAATAGAATTAATGCGTCTAAGTTCGATGTATGCAGCCTGACATGTTTTGATGATGTGCTGGTGCATGGAGAGATTATGGTCAAAGACAAAACCGAGGTCACGAACGCAATCAGAAAAAGCAATAGCGGTATTACCGACAGTAATAGTGGAAGGCAGAGAAGAAAGATCTGCAGGCAATGGAGAAACACGAAGGGCTTGTCATCATTCAACTTAAGTCGATTTTCATACATCCAGGATTTTACTTCAGAAACGCAGTTCTGAAGAGACTGAACTAGATGATCGTAGTTAGAAGGAGAATCAGTATGATTGAGCTGGGTATCGTCCGCATACATTTCATGACGGATGGAATGTGAGTCAATAAGGTGGGTCAGAGGAGAAGTATACAATATGAAAAGCACAGGACCCAGAAAAGAACCCATACTTTGTTTGCAAATAAATGCTCATCGACACGTACTTGATCATAAAGTATAAAACATGTAGACTGGGTAAAGCATAGACTAGTTGTGACCTCAGGACCAGGCCAGCTCATGGGTTTATGTGCAGGCTTCGGGTTTGTGCCATGGTCTCCGTACACATGGCGCCTGTGACGTTAGTGCATATGGAATTCATTCCGAGCGTGGAGACGTCATCTTGAGAAACTGAAAATGAAACTGATCACAAATATCCCCTGCCCCCCCCCCCCTACCCCTCTTCGCCTTCTTCTGCTAGAAACGGTTCAATTCTTTTCAGTATTCAAAGCTATAGATTTGTTATGCAAAAGGACAAATAAACTCATAACCCAACTACAGATTTCATCAAAATCCAAAGTCGACAACGCATAAAATTCTATAAGACTAAATAAATAAAAGGGAAGCAGGGAGAATTTTTATGATATTAATCAAAGAACATAACTCTTGAGAGTCACGTAGGAATTATCTCCCATATCTCCCGTAGGAGATAATTCCTACGTGACTCTATAAGACTAGTTTTCGAGGGGATGTTAAAGAAGAAAGGATTATCCTCATCAGAACGGAATAGCCGACATAAAAAGGACACCAAGTTAGCTGCATGTACCCATCTTGCCAAAGAAATCGAAAATAGGAATGTGCTTCATGTATGTGGGATGATGTGGGGGACGGGAGAATATAAGAGGTGGCAGTGGTGGTGTTGGGGTCAGAATAAGTCGATAGCTTTGGCTGCATGTCGTGTCGTCATTAGGGAAGAGATAGACGTTAATGACAGTGTCTGGCTACATGAAAAGTGTGGTATTAACCTGGTCTCTCTCTCTCTCCTCTCTCTCTCTCTCTCTCTCTCTCTCTTTTCACTTCTCTCTCTCTCTCTCACACACACACACACACACACACACACACATTATATATATATATAATATATATATATATATATATAAATGTATGTAGAGAAAGGAGGGATGGACAGAGGAATAGATTTTCTGATAGATAGATGGATAGATAGACAGAGAGACAGACGGATAGACATATGGATAGATAGACGGATAGATGGATTGATACATATACACATATATACATACATACATACATACATACATACATACATACATACAATACATACATACATAAGCATCAAAACGCATAAACACACACACACACACACACACAACACACACACACCACACACACACACAAATATTTTTATTTTATTTTATTTTATTTTATTTTATCAATTTTTTATTCCTCCTCCCCCCTCCCCCGTCTAATATCACTTATAGTGAAAAGACGTTAAATCAAAGAACGAACGAACACACACACACACACACACACACACACACACACACACACACACACACACACACACACACACACACACACACACACACACACACACACAGACTGGTACTCATACAGAAAGACAGATGAACAGCCAAGTAACCAGAATAATAGGCATACAATCGTCCATGACAAAACTGCTCGAACACATGGGAAAAAAATTAAGAAGAGAGAGAACACTGCAAGCACTTCAATTCAAATTTCCTAATAAAGAGTTTTACGGGTCCATTGTTGTGTTTCCAAAGGTTCTTTTATCTGAGCTAAAAGCATGCTACACACTGACCTTCTTTTGACATCTAACCCAAAAAATTAAACAACCTAACTTCCAAATAATGTCAAGTGCAGGTGGAGACATTACTCGTCTAAGTGGATCTCTCAGGTGGGGGTGTTTAGGGAGCTCTGGATATATGGGTAGCACCTTTCTTCTATGATCAGCTACATCCTACTTGTAGGACAGACAAAACATTGGTCCCTATCTAACTCTGTAATACTTTGGACATGCTGTGAGACATCAGACTGCCATGTAACGAAGACTGTGGCCCCAGGGCAAAATGGGGGGGCAAGAGACGACAAGGAAGACCTGCCGACTCCTATGTAGAGAACATAGCCAAGTGGACGAAGTTGCTAAAGATGAAATCTACAGAAGGACTGTAGACAGAAGGGGATGGAGACAGCTGACGGGGCATGCATCAGCGGCTACCATCAAGAATGATGTCGCCGACAGGTGAACTATCTCGTAAATTCCTCACGGCTGTCTCCAAGTGCCACACTCCCATACACCGCATCTGCTGGCATGGTTAAATGACGTGCAGAGGTGATGAACTTTTTCAAAGTAGTTAATGACCAGGACGGAAGGGCTTCATAAGGTAAACTGCCTCGAGTCCATGACCACGATGAATCACATCATTGGAGAGAGGATGACAATTGGGTAAAAGTCACAAGTTTAAAAGAGGCTGATTGTTCCAGGCAGGTGTTTTCATAGGTCATAGTGTCCCAGACAGGTGTGGTTGTTACAGGCAGGCGTTTTAACTGGGTTACAGTGTTACAGGCAGGTGTTTTAACTGGTCATAGTGTTCCAGACAGGTGTTTTAACTGAGTCATGCCTCACTACATGAAAGCTCTTGAACTGGCTTAAATTCGAAGAATCAGAACGTGTATTTAATTATTGCAACCAGACAAGACAGTGGTTGTGTAAGTATGCGTGTTTGTGTGTAGGTGTTTGTTTGTGTGTGTGTGTGTGTGTGTTGTTTGTGTGTGTGTGTGTGTTGTGTGTGTGTGTGTGTGTGTGTGTGTGTGTGTGTGTTTGAGAGATAGAGAGTGTGTATGTGTATGTGTGCGTGTGTGTGTGTGTTTGTGTGTGTATTTGTGTATGTGTATGGTTGTATGTGCGAGTTTGTGTATGCGTGTATATGTTTGCCTGTGTTTTGTGTAATTGTGTATATATGCGTGTGTGTGTAGGTGTGTGTGTATGTGTGTGGTTGTATGTGGGAGTTTGTGTAAGTGTGTATATGTTTACGTGTATGTTTGTGTGATTGTCTATATATGCGAGAGAGTGAGAGAGGAGAGAGAGAGAGAGTGTGTGTGTGTGTGTGTGTGTGTGTGTGTGTGTGTGTGTGTGTGTGTGTGTGTGTGTGTGTGTGTGTGTGTGTGTGTGTGTGTGTGTAGTGTGACCAGTTAATGCCTCTTTTCATGTAGCCAGACACTGTCATTAACGACTATGTCTTCCCTAATGACGACACGACATGCAGCCAAAGCTATCGACTTATTCTGACCCCTACATCACCACCATCCCTTGAACTCTCCCTTCCCCCACATCATCCCACATACATGGAGCACATTCCTATTGTGACTTTCCCCCACGAAATGAGTCACTTGTCCACTTCAGGCAGTTTTCACTTTTTCGTTGCTTCTGAATGTACATTTACTGCTCTTTCTAATGAAGAAAACCCCTTTTAAAATCGGACAATAAATACCTGAGGTACAGCCTTCCAAACATGGCACTCTTCCGAAACACAGTTTTGAGAAAAAAAAAACGAAAGTGAGAATTCAGCATCTACATGTTGGATATGGTAATGCAAATAGCTTTTTCATTAAGAAAGAACCACAATATGCGTAATTTATTGAATGTAGAATGTGTAGGAAGGGTTCCGGCATCCACTAAAATCAACAACTCCATAACGAGCCCTCACACCCCTCTCACTTATTTTGCCTTATTCTGGAAAACGCTGCCAGTGGACAAGCGACTCATTCCGTGATGGAAGGTCATATTATTTTTTTGGCAAAACGGAGACATGCAGGTAGCTTTGGCGTCACTTAAATTGTCTGTTCGTATCAAATACTTGTTCCAACTCTATGTCCATGGTTTTT
>JAPXFY010000015.1:46977865-46980365 GCA_030674185.1 Monoplex corrugatus | reverse complement strand
TCGAGTCAAAATATATGGTCATAGTTTATCGAAGACTCCGTCTGCCTGTGCAAAAATTTGAGAGTAAATGGCTATCAATACGTCGGACTCTTGTAGATAAAAATCTCTTGACAAGGCAGACAACAAGGAATAAAAGAGAGAGAGAGTGAGAAAGAGAGAGGAGGGAGAGAGAAAGACGGGAAAGAAAGAAGAGACAAGAGATGAGAGAGAGAAGAGAAGAGAGAAGGGGACAGGACAGAGAGACAGAGAGCAGAGAAGCAGAGGAGAAAGCAAAGGTGAGAGAGAGAGAGACAAGAGAGGGAGAGAAAGAGAGAAAACAAGACAGAGACAAAGACAGACAGGAAAGGAGGGAGAGAGAGACAGACAGACAGAGACAGAAGAGAAAGAGACAGACAGGACAGAGACAAAGAAAGAGAAGTGAGAAGAGGACAGAAGAGAGAGAAGACAGAGAGGGGGGGGGGGATAGACGCAGGAGAGAGAGAGAGAAGAGACAGAGAGAGAAGAAGAGAGAGAAAGAGATAGAGAGTGAGAGATGAAGAGAGAGAGAGAAGAGAGAGAGAGAGACAGAGAGAGAGAACAGACAGACAGACAAGATAGAGAAGAGAGACAGAGAGAACAGACGACAGAGAAGAGAGAGAGAAGAGATAGAGAGTGAGAGAGATGAGAGGAGAGAGAGAGCAAGACGAGGCTTTGTCTGCAGTACTGCTACCAATCCTTCATTAATCCTTTTTTTGTGTGTGTCTTCCTTAAAGATTTCAGTATAGTTTCGTTTTCTATTTCAGACCAGACCGTTTTTCTGTCAAGTAATACGATTGTTTTGTTTCTTTTTCGTCCACCGTTTCGGTTTTCTTTTTTCTTATTTTTCTAAGGGAAACAACTCTTCTCTCCTTCTCTTTGGGGCTATGATGGTATCTGTAGTAGTCGGTCCTTGGCAGTTCTTTCTCTTTGATAAATCATCAACAGTACAATGATCATGAAAAATGGTGGGGGCAACATCAATCTACCATCTGTAGAAAGTCAAGTGGCTTTGGTCATCTGACCAGAACAAAACCTCAACGACTGGCTTAATCAGCACGTAACGAAAAGATATACGGGTGTAAGCGACAGGCTGACCTAGTAAGACCTGGGTTGAAGAGGTTTATTTTTACGACACATTTGTATTTGTTTTAAGTAGATGTGCTAATGATGTATGAGTTATGCCGGTATAGCGTATGCACATTTTAATTTCTTAGTGTAGATTTATGAAGAAAATTTGAAACTGATTTGAAATCGAAACCTTGACATCGGCTGCACTTTTCCGTTTAAGGCAAGCCAGCTTCCCACCCCCCCCCCCCCCCCCCCCGTGGGGATGACAGAGGCTCTTTCAAGTATCATCACCTGCTAAAATTCCGCGCTAAAAATGTCCTATGCTATGTCACTGTGTTTCTACTTTCCTCCTTTGCTTTCTGTCATCACTATCATTTTCTGTCTTGTTGGTCCATTTACCTGTAAACCTTACATACTGTCTCTTAGGACAGATAATTGATTACATTAAGTGCATTTTTGGTCCTAAGGAAACGTAATAAAAAACGCGTATTTAATACAAGACAAGACTATCTGGTGTTTGTTTGTTTGTGATCTTACGCTTGACAAAGGCCAATTGGCCGAAAATTTGCGCCAGTCTTGTCTTGTTGTATTAAATACGCGTTCTTATTCTTTTTTTTTTTCGTGTTTTTTTTCTGGTTTCTGTTTGTTTGAACGCGGGCAGGTCACACTTGTTTTGGATTTCTAAGGAAACGTGATAAGCAAAAGCAGATTCGGGTGATTAAGTTTTGGTTATAATGGCATCTATATTCAGGGGTTTTTTTTTTAATCCCCTGAGTGACAAATTGGACGGAGTTGGTCAACTCCAGACACATATCCTTAGAATATGTGCGCAAATGCATGCTATGGATATTTAACTTTCAAGTTTTTTTTCTCTATGTATTGTGTATGGTTTGACATGGTTATAGCCCTGATATGGCTCTGCGAGGTTGATAAATTCAAATACCTGGGAACGATCATTTCATCAGACGGCAGATACACATCAGAAATAGCCAGCAGAATCGGCCAAGCCAAAACAGCAATTCGGGAAGATGACAGGCATTCTTACCAACAAATGCCTATCAATTAACATAAGGAAGAGAGTTCTTGAATTTATATAGAACCAATACTGTTGTACGGATTGAGGGTGGACAGTCAACAAACAAAGCCAGAACAAGATTGAGGCAGCAGAGATGCGGTTTCTAAGAAGAATATTGACAGTTCCATGGACAGCAAAGAAGACAAACGAGACAGTCTTGATGGAGGCAGACACAAGTAGATCACTCATAAGGAAGATTAGGAAAAGACAGGCAACATTTATAGGCCATTTTATGAGGAAGGGGGATTTGGAGCACCTGGTCACAACGGGAAAGCTGGAGGGAAAGAGAGCACCGGGTAGACCCAGGGAGAAAATGTGGACGGACTTGCAGAGTGGCTG
>JAPXFY010000015.1:46965365-46972865 GCA_030674185.1 Monoplex corrugatus | reverse complement strand
TAGATAGATAGATAGATAGATAGATAGATAGATAGATAGATAGATAGATAGATGAAGCAGCATGTGAACAGAAAAGACAACAAACCGACGTAAAATGTTCCCAAATTTTCGCCCAAGGGGACTTTATTCACTGACTACGATATGCTAAATCACATAGACTGTAAAAAAGAGAAATATTCACCAAATCTAAGATAGATAACACACAAAACACACACCACACACACACACACACACACACACACACACACACACACACACACACACACACACACACTAATCACCGATCTCAAAGAGTAAAAACAAAAAAAAAGTATAAGCCTATCAGAAAATTGAAATGAAATTATCTTCATTCCGCAGATTTCTAAACAATATTGTTTGTTTATTTATAGGGGTTTGTATTAGTATTTTTAAACACAATGGACATGAAATAAGAAAGCAAAGCAAAGCATTCAAGCAAACAAAATACAAACATAGTCAGAGACTTTCTGATAAAATCTGAACAGGAAAGAGCCCATCATACCTGACCGAATTTGAAGTGAGAATAGACAGACACACCGTCTCTGAAATTCGATCCTGGTCCCTCAACTCAATCTCGTGGACAAATTGCCGCCAAATGATAAACGACATCCGCAGAACTCAAACCTAAATTGCTGAAACAACAGCCGACACTTTTCACGTCCTGAGACAGTCCCACGCGTCCGTTCAGAGAACGTCAGCCGGCTGGCTGTTCGCGCATTTGTCGTGTTTACTGTTGCAGCTCTGTAATGATAAAATGTGAAACGCTTGCCATCCGTCTGGTTATAATGATAAAGATATCGATAATGATAATGATGATAATGACGATGATGATAATAATGATGAAGATGATGATGATGTTGATGATTATTTTTATTGCTGTTTAAAGCCCAGCCGACTGCAGAGCCATATCAGGGTATAACAGCTTCATCATCATCATCAGGTGCCCTGCTGCATGGCGTTGGCGATCATGGACTTCCATCTGTCTCTATTTCTTGTTGACCCAAGCACCTCATCCACCCTCCTCGTCTTCAGCCACTCTGCAAGTCCGTCTAGCATTTTCTCCCAGGGTCTACCTGGTGCTCTCTTTCCCTCCAGCTTTCCCGTTGTGACCAGGTGCTCCAAATCCCCCTTCCTCGTAAAATGGCCTATAAATGTTGCCTGTCTTTTCCTAATCTTCCTTATGAATGATCTACTTGTATCTGCCTCCATCAAGACTGTCTCGTTTGTTTTCTTTGCTGTCCATGGAACTGTCAATATTCTTCTTAGAAACCACATTTCTGCTGCCTCAATCTTGTTCTGGCTTTGCCTGTTGACTGTCCACGCCTCGCATCCGTATAACAGTATTGATTCTATATAACATTCAAGAACTCTCTTCCTGATGTTAATTGATAGGCATTTGTTGGTAAGAATGCTGTTTTGGCTTGGCCGATTCTGCCGGCTATTTCTGATGTTCACCTGCCATCTGATGAAATGATCGTTCCCAGGTATTTAGATTTATCAACCTGATAAATGGATGGACAAACAAAAGGAAATAGACGCTTCAAAACATACAAAACTCCAACAGGAAAAAAAAGTACCCACATCAAAATATTCGCGCATGTAATCGAAGGAAATGCCCCTGGCGTTGACCACTCCGTCCAATTTATCGCACAGGGGATTTTAAAAAAAACACAACTGAATACAAATATAAGCATACCTAAGGACACCAAAACGTACATAAAACAGGCATAAATTACCTAAAATTGCTTCCACATATGTCACTCCATAGAGTCAAAAATGCACTTATTACATGTACCCAAATTATCAATCCCAAGAAAAAGTACGTAAGACTTTATCGAACACATACAGGTGAATAGACCGTTAAGACAGAAAGCAAATGTAGACATGATAGAAAGCAAAGGAACAAGGCAGAAACAAAGAAGGTGACAGAAAAGAGGATATTTCTAGGACACAATTTCCAGAAGGCGGGGATACTATTTATACTGAAAGAGCTTCGGGCAACCCCACAGGGGTCAATGTTGATGATGACGGTATTAACGATAATGCTAATGACAATGGTGGTGGTGGTGGTGGCGGCGGTGGTGGTGGTGGTGGTGTTAGTAGTGATAGCGGTGGTGGTGATGGCAGTGATGATGATGATGTGACAATAATGATAACAATAACAACAAAATAATTATACTAATAACAATAATGACGACGATGATGATGATAGTAGAATAAGACTAAGAATGACAAGAATAATGATAATATTGATAAAAATGATAACAGTAATTATCGATATCATCCTTATTATAGCAATCACCGTAATAATACTAGTACTACTATTAGTATCATTAATGATAAGGATAATGATGAAAGTAATAATTATCATCAACAGCGGCAGAAGCAGCAGCAGCATCTATACGTAATCATCATCATCATCATCAGTCCCGTAGTCTGGTTGACCGTTGGGGCACCATTGAAGATTTTGCAACCAACTTCCTCCACTCCTCACGGTCCTCAGCTTTCCGCAGAATGATATTCCATTCAAGGCCAGTCCACTCTCTGATATTGTCTTCCCATCTTTTTCTCTGTCTGCCTCTTCGTCTCCCTCCCTGAACTGTTCCCTGCAAGACGGTCTTGGCCAGTCCAGATGATCGTGTGACGTGCCCGTACCACCTCAGTTTGCGTCTTTTCACTGAGGTCAGGAGGTCTTCATACGGCCCGATGGCGTTTTCGATTCGGGTTTTCACTTCTTTATTGGTTATATGATCTATGTACGAGATACCAAGGAGTTTGCGGAAGCATCTCATCTCCATTGCCTGTATCCTTCTTTCAATGTCTGCTGTTATGGTCCATGTTTCGCATGCATACAAAAATATTGACATGACCAGGGAACGCATCAGTCTGATCTTGGAGCCGATTGCGATATTCTTGTCGTTCCAGATGACTTTTAGCTTGGTCATTGCAGCTGTGGTCTGTGCAATCCTGGAAAGTACCTCGGGCTTTGATCCTTCATCTGATACTATAGCTCCCAGATATTTAAATCTATGGACGGTCTCAAGTTTCTTGTTGTCTATGGTAATGTCAGTGCTGATGCCATTGGTATTATTTGTCATCAACTGGGTTTTCTCTGCACTGATCTGCATGCCATATGATGTGGAGGCCTCATCAAGATGTTTTATCAAGCTGACTAGCTCTTGCTCTTGCCCAGCTAGTCCGTCAATGTCGTCGGCAAAACGCAAGTTTGTGATTGTTCTACCTCCGATGCTGACTGTTCCCTCGTGGTCTTCAAGTGCGTCAGCCATTATTCTCTCTAAGAAGATGTTGAAGAGAGTGGGGGAGAGCAGGCATCCTTGGCGTACTCCAACTGTGGTTCGGAACCATTCGCCTATGTTGTTGTCATGGTAGACTGCACTGGTCGCCTTTTCGTAGAGGCATTCTATGGTTCTGATCAGGTTGGCATTGATGTTGTACAGCCTCATGGTTGCCCACAAGGCTGCGTGCCAAACTCTGTCGAATGCCTTCTTGAAGTCCACGAAGACGTGGTAAAGGCCTTGTTGGTGTTGCAGGTATTTCTCACAGAACAATCTGAGGTTGAAAATTTGCTCTGTGGTACTTCTTCCTGGTCTGAAACCTGCCTGCTCTTCTTTTATTATCTCCTCAGCTTGTGGCTTCAGTCTACTCAGAAGGATTTTTAGCATGACCTTACTTGGATGGCTGATCAGGCTGATGGTACGGTAGTTTTGGCATAGTTGTAGGTTGCCTTTCTTCGGGAGAGTGATGATCAGGGACTGGGTCCAAGGTGTTGGCCACTCACCTGTCCGCCAGATCTTATTGCAGATGATGAGTAACATATCTATCATGGCCTCTCCTCCTGCCTGGACCAGTTCTGAGGGAATGTTGTCCATTCCTGCCGACTTGCCTTTCTTCAATGATTTTACTGCAGCTTCAACTTCTTCTCGCAAGATGGGGTAGCTGTCGTTGTTGGTTGGTGGAGGAACGTCTAGCACCTTGGGATCTCCTGTTGTTGTGTGTGTGTATAATTCGGAGCAGTACTCTGTCCACCTCTGCAGAATCTCTTGATCTTCTGTGAGACATTTCCCTGCTTTGTTCTGTATGGTAGTGGTTCTGCCTTGTTTTGAGCTTGCTAGTTCTTTCACAAGCTGGTAGGCTTTTTTGCTGTTATTTTTCTGCAGGTTTGCTTCGATATCTTGGCATTGTTCTTCAATCCATGTTTCCTTTGCTTTCCTCATGCCTTCTTTAACTTGTTGGTTGGCTTTTCTGTATAGTTTAGCACCTTCATCCGTACTCTTCTTTTGCTTTAGTTCTCTGCGTTTGTCGCTCAGCTTTAGTACTTCTTCCGTGACCCAGGGCATCTTTGTTGGTCGGTGTTTTCCAAGGATGTCGTTGGCTGCTTCGGTCACGGCAGTGTTGAAGTTGTTGATCAGAGTGTCTACTTCGGTGTCCATATTGTCAAGGACGAGGAGAGGAGCAAACTTCCCTCCTATCGTTGCTTGGAAGTTTTCAACTATGTTGGGGTCTTTGAGCTTCTCAAGATTGAACTTAATTCTTATGTTGCCCTGTTTCTTCATCCTCTGGAGGCGGAGTTTGAAGGTCATCATTACAAGCTCATGATCGCTTCCAATGTCGGCTCCTGGAAAGCTCCTGGTCTTTGCGATGTTAACACTTGACTGGAAGCGTCTTTGAACCATGATGTAGTCGATCTGACTGTGGTATTTTTCTCCTGGGCTGTGCCATGTCCAGCGTCTAGATGGTTTGTGTGGACCGAACGTGTTCACCACCCTCAGGTCGTTGTAACTGGCGAATTCTAGGAGCCTTAAACCTCTTTCGTTGGTCTCAGGGTTGCAGTATTGGCCACATATCCCTTTCCAGTTATTGTGTTCATCCTCTCCAATCTTCGCATTCCAGTCGCCCTGCACTATAATGATGTCTTTCTTTGGCGTCTGATCTACGATTTCCTGCAGTTGATCATAGAAATCTTCGACAGCCTCGTCATCATAGTCAGTTGTTGGGGCATAAGCTTGGATGACGGTGATGTTAAAAGGTGAAGCCTTAAGCCGAATAGTAATGAGTCTGCTAGAGACTGGTCGGCATCCCATGATGGCATTCACAGTGTCTTTGTGAATGAGGAATCCAACTCCATGTTCATGTTTGTCTTCACTGCCACTGAAGTAGAGTTTGTGGCCTTCTGGGGTAGACGTTTCTCCGAGGTTTTTCCATCGTACCTCACAGAGCCCAAGGACGTTCCATCGGTATCTCTTCATTTCATACGTTAGTTCTGCAACTTTTCCTGCTGCTCTCAGCGATCTCACATTCCAGGTGCCGATAGTAACATTTTTTCTTGTACGTAGGGATTTTGGTCCATCAGTCACATACTTTTCACCTCCGCCCTGATGGCCAGCGACGGAAGGCGCGGTCCTTGTTCCGGGCGACGACCGGGCCGGTATGGATTGAGTTGCGGTTGTAATCTTCATTTAGTGTGTTTGGCATGGAGAGGGATGGGCTCCGCCATGCGACATTGCCATTACGTAATCATATGAAGCAACAAAAACACTTGTAACTGCTTGTATTCTGTCCAGATTAGATTATTGAAACTCCTTACTTCTCGGCTGTCCCAAGACTCTTCTCAAACCCCTTCAACAGGTTCAAAACTCTGCAGCCAAATTAATTTTCAAAGCTCGCAAATCACACCATTGCACACCTCTCTTTAAACAACTCCACTGGCTTCCGATCGAACAAAGAATTAAGTACAAATCTGCTTGTATTTCTTTTCATGTCATCTCGGGCACTGCTCCAGCGTATATATCTGATCTATTTCAAGTCTATGTTCCTTCTCGTTCTTTACGTTCCGCTTCTGAGGACAGAATATTCCGTGTCCCCGGATTCAATAGAAAGCAACATGGTGGTCGTTCCTTCTCATACTCTGCTGCTGTTGAGTGGAATTCCCTGCCTCACTCTCTCCGCCACAGCCCCTCTCTCTCTTCCTTTAAATCCAACCTGAAAACTCACTTATTCCGCCAGTACTTTTGAAACCTGAATTTTCTTGTTCTATTGTATGCGTGCGTGGGTGTGTGTGCGTGTGGGTGCGCGCGTGGGTGTTTGTGTGTGGGTGTGTTTGTGTGTGCGTGTGTGTGTCTGCATTCGTTGCTGCACACGCGTGCATGCCTGCATGTATGTGTTTATGTGTATTTCTTGTATTATGTATTTTGTTGAAAATGTGTTCTCCCCTCCCATTTCACCACTTTACTCCTCCTTTTCAAATTTGTGAAGCGCTTTGAGTCCATAGAAAGCGCTATAAAAATCTCCATACTTACTTACTTACTTAATCAACTGAGAAATGTCTTCCCATCGTGGAGTTTGGGTGCTGGCAGCGCACCTAAGTAATATTTTTAATTTAAATCAAATTTTTGAAACGTCCTGTTTGATTGGAGATGTAGACAAAATGTAATAAACTGATCCATCCTAAATAAGTTGACATATTTTGTTTGCACACACACACACACACTCACACACACACAGACACAGACAGACAGACACACATATACATCGCGCGCATGCGCAAACACACACGCATACACACACACATAAACACACTAACACACACACACACACACACACACACACACACACACACACACACACACACGCGCGCGCGCGCGTTCGCACTGAAACATACTCACACACACGTGTATACATTACATTACATTACATTACAGTGCATACTTACATACATACATACACACATGGAATATTTTCTAAGCAAATGGAGGTAGTGGAGACTAAGAAGGCGGAGGAGGAGGAGGAGGAGAAGAAGAAGAAGAAGAAGAAGGAGAAGAAGAAGAAGAAGAAGAAGAAGAAGAAGCAGAAGAAGAAGAAGAAGAAGAAGAAGAGCAACAACAACAACAACAGCAACAACAACAAGTACAGCAGAAAGAACAGTAACAACAAGAGCAAACAGAAGAAGAAGAAAAAGTAATAATAATCACTCGTTTAGACTCAAATGTCCGCTAAAGTATAGGGAAAATTCACAAACCTTTGGCACCAGTTGATAACGAAACCAGACGAATGATACCGGAGGTACTTCACGTAGAAACATCAGCCACTGAATGATGACGACAAATATCTAAAAACGTTGAAACCATATTCTAGCGTGAACGGAAAAAAAGTTTCCGCATGCAGAAGTCTGTAATCTGAGCTGTGTTGGCAAGGTCGCAACAAGTCCGGCTGACTTTCAGTCAACAGACATATAATCGTTCCAACAGCCTTGAAGTGATTGATCGATGGCCGAAACTTCCGGTGGAGAAATGTGGCATTTTTATTCACTCTACAAACCTTGGCTCCATTTCACGCGTGCGCGAGAAAAGCGTGCGCGTGTAAATATGCAAATACCGCCACGTGCGACCCAGTGCAGGTGCTCCGAAGCATCTCGATCTTGGCCTTGTGAAGCAGGTTAGTAAAGTTGACATCGATTTCAGCTCG
>JAPXFY010000015.1:46952865-46955365 GCA_030674185.1 Monoplex corrugatus | reverse complement strand
GTATACAAAAGAAAAGAAATTGGTGGAAATACAAAAACATTCGCTCTCACAACTTTATGAAGTGATGAGCATCTCTGGTCCGCTGACACAAAAAGTGCAGTGTTTTTGTCAGTACGTTGGATCAGAACAGGTAGTGTTGAACTCCACAGAAATGATTCAGCAACAAATCAAAGTCTTTTCTAGTGGTTGATCCCACGGCGGGTTGACATCGCTAGATTCCATCTCATGGGCTTCCTGGCACTGGGGTTCCCACTAAATATCGGTGTGTTGAAGAGCTGGAACGAGCAGCGATCGATCGATGCCATTGCGGCAGTGAAGGAGATTAGGCAGCAAAGTAAACAAACAAGCAAATAAACAAACAAACAAACACACACACATGTGTACACACGTACATACAATGCACAGGCTCGCACGCACGCACGCACGCACGCACGCACGCACACACACACACACACACACACACACATACACACATACACACATATGTACACACATCCATATACACACACACACGCACAAACAAACAAACACACACACACACACACACACAAACACACACACAAACACACACACACACACACACACATTTGTGTGAACGCGCGCGCGACTTCTAAAATGAAGAGGGTTCTTTCGAACAAAAAAACTGAGTAATCTCAGCTGAATCGTAGAAACATAAAATATGAAATGTAAAAGAAGATGATTGAAAGAAAAATGTTCGTTGAAGATGGAGCAATTAGAAGATACACATGAAAACAGAAAAAAAACAGAACAAAAAGAGCAAGAAAAAGAAGAAGAAAAAAGTACAAGAACAAGGTAGAAAGAAACTCTAGGGAGAGCTAGACAACAGGTCTTCAGAGAAGTAACCCCCTTTAGACAAGTGTTTTAGCCCTGAATTCCTTACACTCTCGGGGGGCCGGGCCACATCCAGGTCATGACTCCTGGATGCCCTTCTGCTGTTGTCTATTTTTTTTTCCCACGCCGGGGAGCGAACCTGGGCGATTCTGCGCTTCAGAACTGCGGTACGCGATTTTACCAATGTGCTAACGGGGCACACATCATCTGTAGGGAATGTAATCCTTATGAAGTTCACTTTTGGTTCCTCCTTGCCCAGATCCAGCTTGAGCTCCTTTCTGCTGCCTCTGCCATCTCTTTAAGGGTTCTAGTCCTCTTCTTCCCAGAAATGGCGAGTTGTTTCATGAGATCATAAGCGGAGGTGCCCACAAACCCTCTTGCCCCGACCTCTATGGCGAAGATTTTGACCCGCAGACCTGCTTTCTTCAGGGTGCTGGCAAGACCGGCGTATTTTTCGGTCTTGTAGATATGTGCTTCTGCCATTCTGCTTTCGTATGGCACAGTGAGTTCTATCAGAATCACTTGTTTCGAGAAGTCAGAGTGGAGAGCGATGTCTGGTCTCATGCCTGTCTTGCTGATGACATCTGGGTATTTTCTCCACTCTGGGAGGTCTGCTGTACACTCCCAGTCGACTGCTCCATCCAGAAGACCCTTTGGCAATGTGCTGGTTGTCATAGCACTTTCGGGCCAGACCTGTTTCCGTCCTGCTTTGTAGAACGTTGTCATAGCAATTGGTGCGTTTGGGGTCATGATTTTTTCGCTAACCACGTCTGTGATCACTTTCAGAACTTGGTTGTGCCTCCATGTATACCTTCCTTGGGCTAGCGCTACTTTGCAAGAGCTTAGGACATGTTCCACTGTTTGTTTCTTCTGACAGAGCGGACATGCTGGGTCGTCTGATTTCCTCCATTTCACTAAGTTTGCATTCGAGGGGAGCAGGTCATATACGGATCTGAGGAGGAAGCTTATCCTTAGAGGAGCCATGTGCCACATATCGTTCCAGCTGAGACTTCTTTGGAGTGCACTGTCCCATGTTGTCCATTGCCCCTGTTGACCTTGCTGGACTGCCTTCTGCACTCTTTTGACATCTTCTTCTTCCTTCAACTCCTGTATAATCATGTCTCTTTTTTCCTTCCCTTTGGCTTTGGACCACCACTGCATTTTTGTTGCTCCCAGTCCCTGTCTGTTGGTTTGCGTGTGTCCAATTATTTCTTTGATGCTGAGGTTTCTCTTGGCATTGTTTACAGCCTCTTGGACTTTCCACTTTCTGCCAGTTCTCAGCTTTGGATGAACTGATCTCACGATATTGTCTTCCGATTCCTCCAACATGCTCAACAGTCTTGCTTTTCCAACTTTGTATTCCTCCACTATGGATTTGAGAGGTAGCTTCAGCATTGCTTGACGACAGTAGAATGCAACATCAGTGAGACCAGGTGGGACACCGAGCCATTTTCTTGTGTATTTGTTGATTTTGGCTTCCATTGCTTCGACTGTGCTGGTGCAAATGTCATAGATTAGCAGTGGCCACAGCAGCTTTGGTATCAGCATGAACTGTAGACACCAGACTTTGTATTTGCCTGGCAGTCCGCAGTTATCTATTTTCTTCAGGCCTTCTTCTGCTGTTTGCTTGGTTTCACATCCCCTTTGT
>JAPXFY010000015.1:46927865-46935365 GCA_030674185.1 Monoplex corrugatus | reverse complement strand
GCAGGGCACCTGATGATGATGATGACATATGGCTTCCGTGTTTTATCATGCATGTGTTCAGACAGAGCTTAACATATACAATGTTAAAGTCAAATATAGCATTAGTGAGAACTTTATTTTTTTTCAGTACCAAAAACGAATATATTCTCAAAAATTCTTACTTTGAAGCTATTTACATTGAAAGTTAGTGATGTTTTCGATCACTGATCCTCTGCAAAAAAACTGTTCAACACTTTCCTTTACAAGTTTACGGAAACTAAATATTTTACTTCTTATTGATTCCATTTCTCGAAAACTGAAATGTATTTTTATAATTCAGTGTCAAATATTAAAACTTAAAATCATTTCATTTTGACATCTGAATTCTTTTTTTTTCATATTTGTTTTGATTTTGTTTGTCTGTCTTTCTCCATCTGTCTGTCTGTCTGTCTGTCTCTCTCCTACTGTCTCTCTTACTCTGTCTCTGTCTGTTGTTGTCTGTCTGTCTCTCTTTCTCTCCTACTCTGTTTCTTATACTCTCTCTCTCTGTCTGTCTCTCTGTCTGTCTGTCTGTCTCTCTCTCTCTGTCTCTCTCTCTGTTTCCCCTTTCCTCTCTCATCTCCCTTCTTCCCTCTCCCTCCTTTTCTTGGAAAGGCATTTATTTGTTCAATCAGACTTTGTTATCGTGTGTCGATTATCATGCTTTTGATAATGTTCCAGTGATATACATAAAACAAGAGAGCTAAGTGCAGCTGTAATGAAAGATTCACTGAGAACTTGCGTTTATGTTTTTGATTAATGGTACGCTTTCAATTTTCAACTTTGTCTCTATGTGTGTCTCTGTCTGTCTGTGTGTCTGTTTTTTCTGTCTATCTACCTGTCTGTGTGTATCAAGTGTGTCCTTGCAGTCATGTTCGATTCTCTTATGTTTTATATTATTTATTTATTCAGTTATTTCTTTTTTCAGTATATCTAGTTATAACAGATATGTAAAATAAAAACAGCAAGACTGCAGAATGCTTTTTTCAGGTAATAACTTCTACAGTTGGAACACACACACAGGCACACACACACACAAACACACACACACACACACCACACCACACACACACACACACACACACACATACATACACACACACACACACATACACACACAAATCTATATATATATAGATATATATATATATAAATATATATACATACATATATGTGTATATATATTATATCATTGTGTCATTTTCTCTCTCTTTCTCTTTTTTTCTCTCTCAACCCCCCCCCCCCCACACACACACACACACAAACACACACATATTTTTCCCTTGTTATTATTATTCAAAGATCAAAACAATCACAAGAATATCTAAAGTCCAACCGTTGATCGTGACAAACCGACTGTGACAGTTCTCTTTTCTCCAAGTTTTGAATGATTCACATGCTTTGAATTGATAAGCAACGCTCGGCTCCAGAGAGAACTTGAAGACACACAGAGAAAAACAATTCTCCTTAATGTCAAGGGGTTGGGCTGTATGAAATGTTTCTTCCGTTATTGTTTTATATTGTTTTCGTTAGAAAGTTTTACGCATATTCAAAATAACGAAAACATGTATGCGAGCCAACTTTATTTTCTTTTAAATGGCTAGTCGACACGTGTGTTCCTTTTTTGTTTGTTTTGTTTGTTTGTTTGTTTGTTTTGTGTTCTTGTCATACGTACAAAATCTCTTTGTGTCTCTATCTGTCTTTGTCTTCTTGTCTTTTTTGTCTCGGTTTCTACTTGCCTTTGTCTGCTTTGTCTCATACAATCTGTCTGCCTGACTGCCTGCCTGTCTGTCTGTCTGTTTCTCTGTCTCTGTCTGTCTGTCTTGTCTGTCTGACTGTTTGCCGTCTGTCTGTCTGTCTCTCTCTCTCATTCTCTACTTCTCTGTGACTGCCTCTCTTTCTGTATGTATACATCTCTCTCTCTCTCTCTCTCTCTCTCTCTCTCTCTCTCTCTCTCTCTCTCTCTCTCTCTCTCTCTCTCTTTGTGTGTGTGTGTTTGTGTGTTTGCAAGGGGGTGGTAGCTGGTGTGCTAGCAAACTAGTATTTTCACCTGTCTATGTATGTTTGTATATGTGTGAAGGGAGCGTGTCCATTTGTGTGTGGATTTGTATTTGTTTACTTGTCTGTCTGAATTTGCTCACGTGTGTACTCGTCCGTTTGTTTGTATATCTGTTTGTTTGTTTGTTTGTTTGTTTGTTTGTTTTCCTGTATATACGACTGTGTATGCGTAAACGTTTTTTTTGTTGTTGTTGTTGTTGAAAGCGCAGAAGAGTGCAGTTGGGGTAAGGCTGGTCTGATAGAAATCAATAAGCTGATTGATCGGTCCATGCGATAACGAAGATGGTACAGGCGAACAGATACAAGAAAGGAAAAAGAAAGAAAGAAAGACAGAAAGAAAGATAGAGAGAAGGAAGGACAGAAAGGAAGAAAGAATTAAAGAAAGAAAGAAAGAAGGAAAGAGAGAAAGGAAGAAAGAAGGAAAGAAAGAAGGAAGGAAGGAAAGAAGGAAAGAAGGAAGGAAAAAAGAAAGGAAGAAAGAAAGAAAAAAAGAAAGAAAGAAGGAAAGACAGAAAGGAAGAAAGAAGGAAAGAAAGAAGGAAAGAGAGAAAGGAAGAAAGAAGGAAAGAAAGAAGGAAGGAAGGAAAGAAGGAAAGAAGGAAGGAAAAAAGAAAGGAAGAAAGAAAGAAAAAAAGAAAGAAAGAAGGAAAGAGAGAAAGAAGGAAAGAAAGAAGGAAGGAAAGAAGGAAAGAAAGAAAGAAAAAAAAAAGAAAGGAAGAAAGAAAGAAAGAAAGAAAGAAAGAAAGAAAGAAAGAAAGAAGGAAAGACGGAAAGGAAGAAAGAAAGAAAGAAAGAAACCAAGAAAGAAACAAAGAAAGAAAAGAAAAACAGAAAAGAATTATTGATCGTTCGTTCTGACTGCGTGATTGCAAGGAAACATTGCCGTAATGACAAGCTTTTGCACCGCACCCACGTTCATCTCATGGTGTGAAAATAAACAAACAGAGGAGCGAAATCAATCAATGAATGCGTAAATTAATAATGTTGATGGTGAATGATTGAACCATTTTCTTGTAATGTTTTCGCGGTTAAGTCGAGAACAGTAGGACAGTTTGTTTCTCTGTCTGCCTGTCTGCCTCTTTCTGTCTCTCATTTATTATATGATTTACGAGTCTGTATATTATCTGTCCGTCTGTATGTTCGTCTGTGTGTAAAACACAGACACATGCATACACAGACTCACTCTCTCTCTCTCTCTCTCTCTCTCTCTCTCTCTCTCTCTCTCTCAGGTTTTCTTTCTCTCTCTCTGTCTTTCTCTCTCTCTCTCTCTCTCTCTCTCTCTCTCTCTCCTCTCTCTTCTCTCTCTCTCTCTCTCTCTCTCCTTCTGTCTTACATATTATACTTTACGAGTTTGTCTGTTTGTCTGTCCGTAAGTCTCTCTCACTCTGTCTCTGCTGGCTCTCTCTCTCTCACTAATCTCTCTCTCTCTCTCTCTCTCTCTCTCTCTCTCTCTCTCTCTCTCTCTCTCTCTCCCTCTCTTCCTTCCTTTCTATTTCTGTCCTTCTCTCTCTAATTTTATCTCTATTGTGACTGTGACGTAAACTGCTAAAACGTTTAAGCTTGGATTCAACAGCCGTGTTACAGCACTCCTTCTGCAATTTAGTTCAATCATTCAGCAAATGAATGGAAAGCGGGAAAAAAAAAAGAAAAGGAAAAAAGAAAGAAAGAAAGAAAAAGAAAAAAATAGGCGTAAGGGTTTCATACGCTTTCAAACATATTAACTGACCAGCATCAACAATATAGATTCCCCCTGTGGGGATGCTGGGGGCTACGTATCTCCACCTTCTGGAAATTCAGTGCTAGAAAATCCTCTTTTCTGTCACTCACTTTGTTTCAGTCTTACTCCTTGGTCGTCTGTCATTTCTTCCTATCATTTTCTGCATTGCTGGTCCATGTACATGTGTTCGATAAAGTTTTACGTACTTTCTCATAGAATTAATAATTGGGTACATGCATTTAAGTGTAATTTTGACTCTAGGGAAATAATGTGTGTAGAAGCGATTTTAGGTAATTTATATCTGTTTTCATATATGTTTTAGTGTCTATAGTTTTGTTTAAATTCGTATTCAGGTATATTTTCTAAATCCCCTGTGTGGTAAATTCGACGGAGTAATCGACGCCAGGGGCATCTGCCTAAATTACATGTATGTGCGCTAATGCATTGATATGTCTACTTAATTTTCTTTTCCTTTTTTTTCCTGTTGAAGTATTGTGTATACTTTGAAACAGGTTATAATCCTGATATAGTTCTTCGAAGAGAGAGAAAAAAAAACGAGAGAGAGAGAGAGAGAGGGAGGGAGAGAGAGAGAGAGAGAGAGAGAGAGAGAGAGAGAGAGAGAGACAGACAGACAGACAGACAGACAGAAACAGAGACAGAGACCAGAGACAGAGACAGAGTGACAGAGACAGACACACAGAGAGACAGAGAGAGACAGACAGAGATAGAGACAGAGAGAGACAGACAGAAAGAAAGACAGACAGACAAACAGACATACAGACAGAGACAGACAAAAACAGACGGACAGAAACAGACAGACAGACAGAGCGAGACAAACAGACAGACAAACAGACAGAAACAGAGACAAAAGACAACGAGAGACAACAATAATAACAGTGACAGTAACTATGTAGATACCACAAGGAACCTATTCTGTAATTGTTTCCTGGCGACTCCACTAATCTCCTGTGTCTACTGGTTCGTCACAAGACATATTTTAACGTCTTAACTATCTTGTTTTCTTTGTTAGGAAATACTTAGTTTTGGCATATCACTCCGCCCTTAAGACAAAGCATCGGATTACGGTAACATGTACTTTTCTGTGAAGCAGTCGCCATGGTGTAGTGGTTACATGTAACACAATGGACCACCAACTGGAAGGTTATGGGTTCGAACCTGCATCAGTCCCTTCAAAAATCATACATGTGGGATTTTTCGGCTATAACTGTCTCCTACCCAGAGATGAATGTGCTACGGGTTCATTGGGAAGACCGGGACAACACAGTCGAGTCGAATCCATTTCGCGGTACGTCACTGAGAGTGTTGCTCACATTTTTTGACCACCAAAGCAGGTCTGTGTATCTCTTGGGCCTGGTTGACACCATGATGTATAATGATAGAATAGAGCCCTGTCGTACAGTCTCAATCCTAGATGAAACGCCATAGCATCATTGTCTTTCATCCTCATCGTCCTCACCATTACGAATCGTAAAAACTGTGCCATCTTCTGAGACCTATAAGGCAATGTACAAAACGGGACCCCCCAAAAAAAAACCCCAAAAAAACCACAAACAAACAAAACAACAACAACAACAAAACAAACAAAAATCAAACACACAAACAAACACACAAACAAACAAACACCCAAAGAAACAAAAAAGCCTTTTCTTTTTATTAATACATTTCTGTCATCTTAAAAAAAACGTCCGTGCTATTTTTTTTAAAGAACATCATCCTACATTTACGATAAAGTACTCATGAACAGCATAACTGTTCACCATTTCTTTGTTACAGAAACAAAACACAGGTGAAACCTGTTGGCCAGTGGACCTCTGTCAAGCCCAACCAGAACACAACAAAGACGAAATACATAAAAACAGGAGAAATACTTCCCTGGTGTGTCCTTCACCAAGGAAAAAAATGGCAGATTGATTTTTATCCTGTTCAACGAACCATCAGATAGATTGGCTGATGTTTTTCTCTCTTAAACTTGTTATCAATTCTTCGGTGTGTGTGAGTGAGTGTGTGTGTGTGTGTGCGTGTGTGTGTGTGTGTGTGTGTGTGTGTGTGTGTGTGTGTGTGTGTGTGTGTGTGTGTGTGTGTGTGTGTGTGTGTGTGTGTGTGTTCGTTCGATCCTTGATTTAACGTCTTTTCACTATAAGTGATATTAGACGGATAAAAATGGCATGGAGGATGATTTTTTTTTGGGGGGGGGGGGGGGGGAGGGGGGGAGGGAGGAGGGGAAAGAAGGGAACAGAGTAAGAGACGGAAAAAAAAATTAAAAGGAACCGGCAAGGTCTTTAGAAAAATGATATGGATGATCAGAGAAATGAAACTAGAACAACGCTAACATCAAATGTAAAAGAAAAATCGTCATAAAAAGCAAAACAAAACAAAATAAGATAATGATAATTCAAATAATAACCTTAAAGTAATGATTCTGAAATTTTAACTAACAGAACTTGATCTGATATCACTTCTTTAAAATGCTTTTCAAGATAGTTTCCTTGTGTAAACATCTTTGGTAAAAAATAACGAAGCTTTCTGCAGTAAAACAAACAGTGATACAATGTGAATTGTTCACCGCAAATACATAAAACGTTTTTACAATATTTTGTTTTCAAAGCGTTCAGTTGAATACGAAAATATGTGGTAACAATTAATCTCAAATGATATATCGAAGAATACTGCATTTTTTTAGATATTTTGAACTGAAAGTTTGATTCTTTTTTGAGACACAAATTTTTCATTTAAATGTTCATGAAATCGAATCCATGATGCTAATTCTAGCGAGTTGTAAGCTTCTTTTACCGAGGTGTTAACATGTAATGCTATGGAATTTTCAAAACGGAGTGCACCGGATTTAGCTGCTCTGTCAACTACGTTGTTGCCGTGAAGACCAACGTGAGAAGGCACCCAGCATAAACTGATTTCCGAGCCATTTATCTTTAAACAGTGTATTAGATGATTTGCCTCAATTATTAAATCAGGTCTTGTGTCTATATCAAAAGACTGTAAGGCATATAATACAGATTTTGAATCAACAAACAGAACTACTTTGAAAGGCACAGGCCGAAGGCTTATTAAATAATGCAACGCTTGAACAACAGCGACCAATTCTGCTGTATATACAGATACATTTGCCCCAATGAAAAAAGACTTTTTAATGTTAAATGTTGGAACATAAAACGCTGCTCCAGCGCTCTGATTTGCTAAGACTGACCCATCAGTAAAAATGTGGAGGTGGGTACGGTACTTTTCATCGATGTGTTCACAAGCTGTGGATAGCGTAATGTTGACATTATCATCTTTTTTAACGTCTGCATAATCGAGATCAAACGTGGCCTTTAGCATTTCCCATGTAGGGATAGGCGTTAACATTGGTTTTTCGGCTATTTCATCCATAGTTATGCTGAATTGTTTTGATCAGGTCAGATATGTAAGTTGCGGTTGTAATTTGTGATGAAATGTTTTTTGCTCGTTTTGGAAAGTCAATATCAGACCTGATTTTAATTTCTTTGCTCACAAAATTATTCGCTTGTGAAGTAGTTCTAATTGCAAACTTTGCTGTAGCTAGCTCACGATGGTTGTTTAGAGGTAGAATTCCAGCAACTTTGTACGTTTCCAGAGTAGAAGCATGAGTTGGTACACCTAGTGCAATTTTAAGACTTTTGCAGTCCAAGTTCTGAATCTTTTTTAGTAAATAT
>JAPXFY010000015.1:46920365-46922865 GCA_030674185.1 Monoplex corrugatus | reverse complement strand
TCCCCTACAAAGTTCCCTCCCCCCTTGGTTCCTCCCCCCATCAAGTTGCCTCCCCCCTTGGTTCCCTCCCCCACCAAGTTCCTTTCCTTGGTTCCCTCTCCACCAAGTTCCCTCCCCCATGGTTCCCCCCCACCAAGTCCCATGCCCTTGGTTCCCTCCCCTCTACCATGTTCCCTCCCATTGGTTCCTCAATCCCTCCACTTGTCCCCTTCCCTCCCATCAAGTTCCCTCCCCTTGGTTCCTTACCCCCACCAAGTTCCCTCCCGATGTTTCCTTCCCCACAACAAGTTCCGTCCCATTGGTTCCCTCAACCCCCACCAAGTTCCCTCTCTCCCACCAAGTTCCCTCCACTTGGTCCCCTTCCCCTAACAAGTTCCCTCCCCTAACAAGTTCCCTCCCCTACTAAGTTCCTTCCCACCAAGTTCCCTCCCTTGGCCCCCAACCCTCATCAAGTTCCCTCCCCCCCCCCGACCGAGTTCCCTCCCCTTGGAACACCTCCACCTACCAAGTTTCTCTCCCCTCCCACCAAGTTGACCTCCCCTTGGTTCCCTCCTCCCCACCAAATTCCCTCCCTTGGTTTCCTCCCACCCATCAAGTTCCTTCCCCCCCACCCAATTCCCCCTGGGTTCCTCCTCCCACCACGTTCCCTCCCGTTGGTTCCCGCCCCACCCCATCAGGTTCCCCCCCATATTCCCACCCCATCAATTTCTCTCTCCGTGATTCCCCCCACCCCACCATGTTTCCTCCCCTTGTTCCATCCCACCCCACTAAGTACCCTCCCCTTTTGACCAAGTTCCTTCTCCTTTCCACCCCCACCAAGTTTCCTCCACCCACAAAGTTCCTCCCATTGGTTCCCTCCCCCCCTTCAAGTTCCCTCCCCTTGGTCCCCCCACCAAGTTCCTTCAAATGATTCCCCCCCACAAAGTTCCCCTCCCCCCACCATGTTTCCTCCCATTGGTTCCCTCCCACTCACCAGTTTCCCTTGGCCCCCACCAAGTTCCTCCCTTCCACTAAGTTTCCTCCGCTTAGTTCCCTCCCCCAACCACGTTCTTCTCATTAGTTCCCTCCCATCCACCAGGTTCCCTCACCATGGTTCCCTCCCCTCACCATGGTTCCCTCCCTAACCAAGTTCCCTCCCCTTGTTCCACTCCACCCAAGTTCCGTCCCCTCTCACCAAGTCCCCACACCAAGTTCTCATGCTCACCCTTGGTTCCTCCTCCCCCACGTTCCCTCCCCTTAGTTCCCTCCCTCCCCACCAAGTTCTTTCCCCTTTCCACCAAGTTCCCTCCCCCACCAAGTTCCCTCCCCCACCAAGTTCCCTCTCCACCAAGTTCCCTCCACCCCCACCACGTTCCCTCCCTCACATCACGTTCCTCCCCTTGGTTCCCTTCCCCCAACAAGTTCCCTCCCCCACTAAGTTTACTTCCACCAAGTTCCCTCCCCTTGGCCCAACATGTTCCGCCCTCGCACCCCCTGTCGAGTTCCTTCCCTTGGAAACACCACCTTACCAAGTTCCCTCCCCACCAAGTTGCCTCTGCTTGGTTCCCTCTTCCCCACGAAGTTCCTCCCCTTGTTTCCCTCCCACCCCACTACGTTTCCTTCCCTTGGTTACCTCCCACCCCAAGTTCCCTCCCTGTTCCATCAACTTCCCCTTGCCACCCCCATCAAGTTCCCTCCATCAAATTCCCTCCCATTGGTTCCCTCCACCCTACCAAGTTCCCTCCCTTCCCTTCAAGTTCCCTCTCTTTGGTTCCCTCCCCCTCACCAAGTTCCCATTGGTTCCCTCTCCCCCCTGCCAAGTTCCCTCCCCTTGGTTCCCTCCCATTCCACCAAGTTTCCTCCCCTTGGTTTCCCCCCCCCCCCCACACCAAGTTCCCTCCCATTGGTTCACTCCCTCCCACCAAGTTCCCTCCCCTTGGTACAATCCTTACCTTAACATTTCACAAAGTTGCAGCCTTTCTCTCGAACTTAGTTCACCTGGCTTGACCATGTTCGCTGCATGCAGGATACTCATGTCCCTGAAGATACACTGTACGGAGAGCTCACTGCAGGATCCTGGCACACAGTGCGTTCACTGCTGCTATATAGGGAATCTTGCAAATGAGATCTGAAATCAACTTATATCAGTGTGTCCACTTGCGAAGAGACAGCTACAAATCCTTGTGCCAAGAGAAGGCAACAGCGATCACCTATCAACTTTCATGTGCGTCAGCTGTGCCGAGGACTGCCACTCAAGAAATCACCTCGTTCAACCACAGCTGTTGCTGTTCACCATCCGACTCCTCAACCGAGTGCACCCATTGTCTAATCAGGTGGATCCATCGATTCAGAAATATCCTTTTGCTATTGTTCATGATGGTAGTAGTCTTGCTGACCATTTTAGAGGCTGGGATTCGAATCCAGACAGAGGGAAACAAACTGGTCACAACAGAAGGGCATCCAACAGTCAAGACCCAGATGCTGTACAGCCCCCTCAGACTGTAAGGAGTTCAGGGCCAAA
>JAPXFY010000015.1:46910365-46912865 GCA_030674185.1 Monoplex corrugatus | reverse complement strand
AGAGAGACAGGGAGAGAGAGAGAGTGAAAAGAGAGAGAAGAGAGAAGAGAGAGAGTAGAGAGAGAGACAGCAGACAGAGACAGAACAGAGACAGAGAGAGAGAAACGACAAACTGAGAAAAGTTTATCAGATCACGCGTTTTTAATAAAAATCGTTGATTTGTGTCTTTCGTTTTTGTTGTGTTTTTTTTTTCAACTTAAATTCTTAACGTTATTTACTGCTGCTAAGTAATCATATATGTACTTTTCATTGAAAATTGGAGTCAACTTGACTACTACTAGCGTTCAAGTGAATAGAAACCAGAAACGCATGAAATAGAATCAGAATGAATACTTTATTTAAAAACAAAAAAGACAGGCGCAAAAATTAACTTGCCAATGTGACCTTTGTTCATGAACACAAAATCAACAATGACAAAAAGAAGAAGAAAAAGAAGAAAGAAAGAGAAAAGAAGAAAGACAGAGAGAATGAAAGAGAGAAAGAAAGAAAGAAAGAAAAAAGAAAGAAAAAAAAGAAGGAAAAAAGAACAGAAAAAAAGAAAGAAACGAAAAAGAAAGAAGGAGAAAAAAGACAGAAAGAAAAAAGAAAAAGAAAGAAAAAAAAGAAAGGAACACCGAAGAAAGAAGAAAGAAAGAAAGAAAGAAACGAAAGAAAAGAAAGAAAGAAAGAAAGAAAAGTAAGGACAAGGACAGGACAACAACAACAACAACAACAAACAACAACAACAACACATCAGCTACTTTTCTGATGTTTTTGCCGAACTGAAGAAAATAACTATAATGATACTCATTAAACGGCAAGCCCTTGTGGCTATTTATCGATCCTTGGATAGTAATATATTTTTAGTGCAAATGAAGGACAGCTGGCTGTTAACTGATCAGATGGGTGCAGGCATTGGTCAAGTAGGTAAAAATCACACTTCCAATCGGAAGGTTTGAGGTTCGATCCTAGGCGAGTACCTGCAATTTTGTGGGTAAAGAGTAGAGTTTTTTTTCTTTTCTGTCTCCTTGATCAACATATTACAGAACGTTTCATCCTTTGACTCTCTTCGTGCGTTTTTGCACACAGAACATCGACCATACAAAGTTTTAGAGATGATAGTAATGAATCACAGGGAGAAAATATTGGACGGATTTGCGAAGTGGATGAAGACAGACAGAGTGGAAGAAATACTTGCAGCGACAAAGGGATAGATTACAGGGGCACATGATAATGATGATGATGATGATGAGTAGGAATTATTTCAGCAGACACGGTGGCTTATGGAAGAAACATGGAAACCTCCAGCATTCATGCTCACCAAAGACAGAGTATGCAGACTGTGCAGCAACATACCGTGTCTGCACAGTGTGAGCAAAGTAACGGGCATATGCGCTTCCTGAAAAAAATACATAGGAAAGCTTAAGAAAATAGATGAATGATTATTGTGTACAAAATGAATGTTTTTATCTGAGACATGAAGAATCCTTGATAAGTTTAGTAACCGTTTATCTACTTCTTATTTTTTTTTGCTGGTTGATTGGTTCCTTCAAGACAACAGAAGACACAGAATCTGATGTCTCGAGTTCAGTCCCAGCCCACAACGTTAAAAACAATGTCATTTCTTAACACTTCAGGTTTTCTGGTCGCGTCAGCTTAGTGTTTCATAGGTTTCCCCCTACTTTCCCTCCCGCGCCAATTCAAGACCTCACTGGCCTTTAGGGTTTTACGCAAGGTGAAATTGTTGTATAATTGCCGGCAAGTTTAGGTGTAGCGCATATGGAATTGAGCCATTGCCATGAATTTAATCATGGGGAATCACACTTCTCCGAAATTCCGATTTCTTGATAAGTACATGTGTATGTTCTACATTTTAGATGATGAGGAAACTACGTTTTAGATGATGAGGAAACTACGTTTTATATGATGAGGAAACTACATTTTATATGATGAGGAAACTACGTTTTAGATGATGAGGAAACTACATTTTAGATGATGAGGAAACTACATTTTATATGATGAGGAAACTACATTTTATATGATGAGGAAACTACGTTTTAGATGATGAGGAAACTACATTTTAGATGATGAGGAAACTACATTTTATATGATGAGGAAACTACGTTTTATATGATGAGGAAACTACGTTTTATATGATGAGGAAACTACATTTTAGATGATGAGGAAACTACATTTTAGATGATGAGGAAACTACGTTTTATATGATGAGGAAACTACATTTTATATGATGAGGAAACTACATTTTATATGATGAGGAAACTACATTTTATATGATGAGGAAACTACGTTTTATATGATGAGGAAACTACATTTTAGATGATGAGGAAACTACGTTTTATATGATGAAGAAACGGTGTAGACTTGGTTAATGTCCACTATTTTATTATCATCACCGTCATCGTCGTCGTCGTCGTCGTCGTCGTTGTCATTATCTTTCTTCCTCTCTTATTATGATTATTATGATTGTTATTATTATTGTTGTTAATGTTATCATTACTAC
>JAPXFY010000015.1:46892865-46902865 GCA_030674185.1 Monoplex corrugatus | reverse complement strand
CACACACACACACACACACACACACACACACACACACACACACACACACACACACAACACACACACACATACACACACACACACACACACACACATACACACACAACACACACAACACATACACACAATACCACTCACGCACACACACACGCGCGCGCGCGCGAGCGCACATACACACACACAAACACACACTTACACACACACACACACACTTACACACACACATACACACACACAAACACACACACGCACACACACACACACAAACACACAACACACACAACACACAGCACAATACAAACACACACACACATACACACGAATGTGCACGTGCATAAACGCACACAATGGATAGAGATGGGGGGGGGGGGGTGGGATGGGATAGAACTTCGAAACACTAAGCTGATAATGGAAATTACACCAGCATTAAAGGTACGCACACGCTCATACATACACACACACACACACAGAGTCACACACAACACACACAGACACACACACACACACACACACACACACACACACACACACACACACACACACACACACACACGCACACACACACACATACATTACATTACACACACACACACACACACACACACACACACACACAACACACACATACACACATATATATACACACACATGAGTGCGCACGTGATATACGCACACACACAGACACTCAACACACACCCACGGACACACGCGCGCCCATACACACATACGGGCGGTTTTCACACACACACACACGCACACACACACACACACACACACACACACACACACACACACACACACCTACACACACACCTACACACACACCTACACACACACACACACACACACACACGCACACACACACACACATACGTAGAAAACACACACACACACACACACACACACACACACACATCCATGTTTACTGGGACATAACATTCATTACGGAGTAAGTTAATGCATGCCCGCATGTCTCTTTTGTGCAGTTCTTATCATTCCATTTGCCTCACCAAGGAATGTCAAATTAATTCAACATCATGAATCACGTTTGTCAGCAAACAGAGACATATAACAAACTTGTAAACATGTTTACTTTCCGATGCTCATTTAGACATCAAGGACGAAAGAATGAATGAGAAATAAAAAAAAAAAAACACACACACAAAGAAATGAGAAACAAATGAACATGACATGAGCGAAAAAAATGGACAGAAAATGACGACCGACTGAAACATTTAGCGAACAACTAAAATAGATATATTACAGAATTAATGATGAATAAATGAATGGATAAATAAAAGAACGAACAATGATTAACTGTATGACTGCATCAATGACTTTATATATATATATATATAAATGAATTTTTGAATATATATATATATATATATATATATATATATATATATATAAAATGGTCAGACAATGATCGAATGCAATAATAAATAGAAGAATGGACGAAGGATGACGAAAAGAATAGACAAATACACAAACAAACGAACGAATGGATACACGAATAAATAAACGAATGAAGGGACGAATGAACGGATATATGAATGAACTGATGTTTGAAAACATGAAAAGAATGCAGAATGAACTGAGAATCAAAAGTAGCCAAACAACAAAATGGGAGGAAGGGGCTGTGTATGGGGAATGAATGATCATACAATGAAATGAACAGATGACTGATCGAAAATTTTTTTTTTAAAAACTAATGAAAGAACGAACGAAAGAAAAATAGAGAAAAATGTTGAGTTAGAACTGAAACATATTCAAAAAAGATTCCTCACACTCAAATAATTTCATATACTCTCTGGCCGTTCTGCCGTTTTGTGATCTGCTAACCTCTTGGAGTCAAACTAAAATCCTGGACGCTTACAAGGTCTTCAAATGAAAGAAGGGCGGACCGGACCGATGAAACACTAAGCTGACTGCACCAGAATAATTGGAGCTTAAAAATGGGCAGCGAACAGACAGAATTCTTTTCGATTTTTTTTCCTTGTTGCGGGCTAGGATTGAACTCGAGACAGAGTTCATGAGTCTATTAAGAGAACCAGTGAAAGAAAGAACAAGAGAAAAATGAACAAAGCGCAAAATGAAGGCAAAGGAATGCTACAGGAAGCTTGCTTGTGGTAAGCAAACGTAGTGTACCAGAACGAGATGAAATTAAAGTTAATAGACTCACGGTCGTATGACATGGATACCAAGTATTTTAAACATGCAAGCAACACTCCACTCTAAATCTATCTATGTATGTATCTATGTATCTATGTATCTATTGTATCTATTATCTATCTATCTACTATCTATCTATCCATCTTCTTATCTTCTATCTATATGTTTGTCTCTCTATCTGTCTGTCTGCCTTTCTGTATGTCTGTCTATGCTATGTATTATTATCTATTATCTATCTTATTCTATCTATTATCTATCTATATATATATATATATATATTATATATTATCTATATATCCATCTATCTATCTATCCTTCCATCTATCGATCTATTCTTATCTATCTGTCTATCTATCTATCTATCTGTCTATCTATCTGTCTATCTGTCTGTCTGTCTATCTAACTATTATCTATCTATCATCCATCTATCTATCTATCTATGTATCTACTATCTATCTATCTATCTATCTATCTATCTTCTATCTATTTATCTATTTATCTATCTATCTACCCACAGGGTCATGACTCTCGTGGAAGTCACGACACGCACCACGGACAAGTGTCACACGATACGCATGGCGGTGGTCATGGCGACGGTGGCCATGGCGACGGAGGTCACGGAGGAGGTCACGGTGACGGAGGTCACGGAGGAGGTCACGGTGACGCAGGTCACGGCGGAGGTCATGGTGACGGAGGTCACGGGTCAGGTCATGGAGGTGGCCATGGCGCACCGGTCACGGAGGAGGCGATGGCGGAGGTCACGGCGGAGGTCATGGAGGAGATCACGGTGGGGGTCACGAGGAGGTCACGGAGGTGGTCATGACGATCAGGGAGTCACGGTGGAGGTCATGACGAAGGTCATGGAGGAGGTCATGGAGAGGGAGGTCATGGCGGAGGTCACGGCCACGGCCATGAACCTCACAGGCACGGGGATCATGGACCACCCCACCCTGGTTATAATGTGAGTAGAATATCAAAACACGCACACACACATGCGCACTAATGGCGCGCACGTGCACGTGCACGCACACGACACACACACACACACACACACACACACACACACACACACACACACACACACACTGCCATTAAAAAAAATGTATTTTCACCAGTGTGGCAGCAGTTCAGCAAAATGGGCCTTATGGTTTGAAATCCTAACATTGTCGTCGTCGTCGTTGTCGTCGTCGTCATCAATCATTCATCATCATCATCATCATCATCTAGAAGACATCATTCATGCTGTCTGCTGTATCAGTCTATCTGAAAGTGCAGGATCTATTGATCAATTTTTTTTTCAGGAATCAGGAAAACTAAGAATAGAATCAGGACGCGTATTTCATACAACCAGACAAGACAGGCGCAAATTTTCGACCAACTGGCCATTGTCTTAAATACGCGTACTGATTCTATTTTCGCATTTTTTTCTGGTTCCTGTTTCTTTGCACCCGTGTTTTCAAATTCTTTCAGAACGCACTCTTATTATGGTATTATTCAGACTTCATGATCAGTTCTTTGAGTTCACTCCTGAATAATATTTAGTCGTACACTTCTTTCTTTTTGTTACTCTCCAGTCCTTGTTTCCCTCATTCTCTCCTTCATTTCCTTTGTTCTTTCTTCCATACTCTTTCTTTTGTTACTTTTCTTTTTTGTTTTTTTAAAAGAATTTATTCAAAATGCTTTTTCTTTATACTTTATTCATAGAATAATTGTTACTTTTCATCGACCCATGTATCTGTTTACGTTCAAGCATCTGCTACACTGTCTCTATGAATACTATTGATTAAATGATTAATTTGAAAGTTACCATATGATAATACTATCTCATATTGAAGCCTGCCGAATACTCCTTTTATAAAACAACAACGAAGAAAAACAGAACAAACAAATAAGTAAATAAAGAAGCAAACAAACAAAACGAGTGGCTTTCGCAACAGTGAAGGTGTAATCTGAATTGCAAAATATACAAGAGGCGTGAACAGCCATTCTTAACAATGGCTCTGTTTACCTATCTGGCTTATTGTTATGAACATTAAAAATTGTTCCCACCTCAAACCTCCCCTATCCCCACCGTATGTCGTCCCCTCACCCCTACTCATTGAAAACCTCCCTCCTACAGTGACATCCCGTTTCGCAGTTTCGTATTTCGCCTTTTCAGTTAAAATGTCTGAGTTTGGGCTGCGCTCTTTGTACTGATTAGAAGTAGTGTTTTATGTTATGTGCTTGTGCCAGTTTGCCTTATTTTGTCTAATGCTATGTATGCAAAGGTCGGTATTTTACTAAGGAGGTGTGCCTGAGCCTGTGAGAAAGGGAGATAAAATGGCTATGAATTTAAACAAAAAGATATTTCTTATTCATGTTGTGTTTCGTGTATGAAAATCAGCTAATATAAAGTCAATGCTTTCAAGGCAAAATAGGATTAGTTAAAGCAGTCATGTAACGCAAAGCAACATGATTCAAAGATGAAACGGAAAAAGGCGAAATGGGAACAGGCGAAATGAAAAGGTAAACTGAGAAATGGCGAAATGGGAAAAGGCAAAAGAAAAACCCAAATTGAGAAAAGGCGAAATGGGAAAAGGCGAAATGGAAAAGGCGGGAAATAAGATGAGAAAGGGAAAAGCGAAAAAGACGAATGGGAGAAGGCGAAATGGGAAAAGGTGAAACGGGAAAAGGCAAAATGGGAAATGGCAAAATGGAATAAAGCAAAAGGAGAAAGGGCAAACGGGATGTCCCCTCAGCGACTTCTTCTGTACGTTTCCTTCTGTTCTGTTGGCCATATATCTAAACGGACCTTAAGTCGCCCGCCAATGACCCAAGCTACAACCTTAAACAGGTGGCAACACAATGTCCAGGTGAAAGATTAGTATTTTAATTTCAACCTGTTCTTTGGGCTTTTCCTTAGGTGTACGATAACTGTTTGCAGTTTTCACACCAACACAAAACCACAACCCAATCATTTACTGAACCCCGGCTTCCCATGTATTGTTTTGAAGCTTATGGCGTGAAATTCCAAGGGCTGCCTACAGTAATCCAAATTAAACTAACCGATTCGGAACTCATACGAGAAATTCTGTAGTACACGCTAAGGATAACCACTAAACTAAAAGAAGATGGGAATGATAAAACCACACACTATGAAAGCCAGCGCAATATATTACCAGACAGCCCTAATATGGAACTCCCAAGAGAAGAGAAACAGGGGCCAGTCGAAACACCTGCGAAGAGCCTATAAGCAGACACTAGGAGGGTGGGCCTTATCATAGGACAAACCAGAGGCAAAAGCATTAGACTGAGGGTTATAGATGTCTCCTGTTGACAGCCTATACCGAAGAAGAGTGAAAGGCCTAAAATGTTATTGTTATTTTTGTTCTATAGCACAGCTGACTGCGTAAAGCCATAACAAAACTATAACCGTTTTAAAACAGACACAATACTTCAACAGGAAAAAAAAAAAAAAAGTATACATATCAATGCATTTGCGCACATAATCTACGGAGATGCCCTTAGCGTTGATCACTCTGTCCAATCTATAGTACACAGGATTTAAAAAAAACATACCTGAATACAAGTTTAAACATAATTAATGACACTAAAACATAAATAAAAACATGGCCTAAATTACCTAAAATTGCTTCTGCATTCTCATTTCCCTGGAGCCAAAAATGCACTTAATACATGTACCCAATCATCAATCCTAAGAGAAAGTATGTGAAACTTTATCGAACACGTACATGTGAATGAATCAGCATGGCAGAAATTGGTAGGAAGAAATAACAGAAAGCAAAGGAACAAAGCAGAAACGAAGAGTGACAGAAAAGACAGGAACTTTCTAGCACAGAATTTCCAGCAGATGAGGATACTGTTTATACCGAAAGAGTCCCCGGCATCCCCATGTCGGGGGTGGGGGTGGGAATGGGGTGGGTATGGGGGTTGGGGGACTTAAAAGGAAAGTAAGTAAATATAACATGACAGTTATTACGATATGTGACATTTCAAATGGCCACACCTATCTTTCTTTTAATTCAAAAGACTTCATTAAGGCATCACCATAAACGACATTCCGGATTCTTTCGAATGACACCAACAACTTCATATCTTAAAAAAAAAAAAAAAAAAAAAAAAAGAAGAGAAAAAAATTCCACTGTTGTCTTCAGGGGCAAGAATGAGTCATAGTTTCTTTCCTTTCCACCATGGGACAGTGAATTATGCGGCCTACGAGCATTTCAGTTACGGGCGTTATTTCTGGCGCTCTATTCATCACTCGCCGTTTTCGGAGCCTGTCCGCCGTCGGATGTATAGCCAGCTAAATGAATGAATTCATTTCATTACGCACGTGAAAAGAATGTCAGGCTTGATGTAATTCGTCATCCTCTCTTCTTATTTGCTTCAAGACTCCTCCACTTCCATCCCTTGTCACCCATCCGCCCCTCCACAACCGTTGTTTCTATAGTCTAATCCACTCTTCGTCCGATTGCAAGTCTTGCGTCTAAAACGGAGTGATTAAACGAATCGCTAGAAGCTAAGCGGCGACATAATTGCAAGAAAAATACATGCGTTTTCCGTTTGAAACATGTTTTTAAAACAAACAAGAAAGCAATGTCAGCAAACAATGCAGTTTCACACCCTGTCTTTGTCTTTATACCCATTCCTCTCTCTCTCTCTCTCTCTCTCTCTCTCTCTCTCTCTCTCTCTCTCTCTCTCTCTCTCTCTCTCTCACCTGCTTCTCATCCTCCTCCTCTGTCTCCTATTTTGGTTTTCTCTGTCTCTGTCTCTGTCTCTGTCTGTCTGTCTCTGTCTTCTTCTGTCTCTTCTGTCTCTGTCTACTGTCTCTGTCTGTGTGTGTGTTTCTCTCTCTGCCTGCCTGTCTGTCTGTCTCTCTGCCCGCTGCCTGCCTGCCTGCTGCCTGCCTCTTGTCTTCTGTTCCTCTGTCTCTCTCTCTCTGTCTGTGTCTGTCTGTCTGTCTGTCTCTCTCTCTCCACAGGCACACACACACAGACACACACGCACGCTCTCACTTACAAACAATCACACACAAACACACACAAACACACACACAAAACAAAACAACACACACACACACACAACACCACGCATGCACGCACGCACGCACGTATACACACACAGAGACACACATCGTCTGAACTGGATAAACCCTTTATCAGAAGCATGGGGCTTTTTGAACTATATTGCCTGTTATAGGTTTGGAGAACCGGTAAAGCAACGAAAGAAACTAACTAACTCGGTTATAGTCCTCATATACTTCATGCAGGGTCTACCTTCAAATTCTCCTGCCACCTCAGTTTTGTGAGAGACAACCTTTACCTTCACCTAGAAGATGTAGTGTCAGAAAAGACATATAGAGCCCTCTTGACATACAGTCATCTTGACTTTTCCTGTTTCGTCCGCTTCATCTTGTCACACTCCTGTCATGTTCCCATAAGTAAGTCACTTTCTTTACATAACAGACCATTATGGTATGGCGCCCAGTTTGTGTCAGGAGATGAAATTCGAATAGTATACAAAATACTTTTACCTGTTTGTGTGCAAATATTATGCTTCTTATGGTCATTTCAAAGCATTTGTTTTATTCGCCCACAGGGGAAGAAATTTTCTTGCATATAAAAAAACTAAACTGAGCGAAACAAGAATATTAATTGAATTGTACAGTAAATCAAGAAAAAAAAATTAAAATGAAAAATAAACGTAGTTCCAGGGAGTGACATGAAAGGACAGGAGAGTAAAAGTCATAAAAGAAATATATGTCTTCCTGACATTCAGTCTTCTGAATTTTCTTGCCGTTCTTGCCCTCATTCTGTCATTTTTTATCATTTTATTTCCATAAGTAAGCCATTTCCTTTGCATATATATACCTCTCTTTTTATGGGGATTTTATCGTGTTTAAAAGAAAATTTGCATTTTCACACACACACACCACACACCACACACACACCACACACACACAACAACAAACCGAAGAGGAGAGAGAAGAGAGAGAGAGAGAAAGAGAGAGAAAGAAGAAGAAGGAAGAGAGAGAGAGAGAGAGAGAGAGAGAGAGAGAGAGAGAGAGAGAGAGAGAGAGAGAGAGAGAGAGAGAGAGAGAGAAAGAGAAATATTTTAATTCTCTGATTTTTTCGATATGATCCTCTCATTCAGAGCATGTTCCATAGGTAAACCACTTCCTTTTACATACAATTTTCTTTATGGTCTTTTATTATCTTTAATGGAGAAATTCATATTTTCATACACACAATATAGTTGGCACTTAATTCTCTGACTCTTCCTGTGCCCCTGCCCTGTCATTCTTCTTTTTTCCATAAGTAAGCCACTTCCTTTACAAGGACAATTCTTTCTTGTGCTTTTATTGTGTTAAAACCGGAAATGTCCGCTCTCATACAGAAAATATTGTTTCAAGGGTGATTCGGAGGTCGTAGAGAAGTGAAAGGTAGATAAGTCAGGTTTCCTCAGGACTAGCTTTTCGACAGAACTACCTATCTCCATGTCATGCTGGTTTACCTTCTCCAATCCTGATGAGGGCCAAGAACGCGGTCACAGCTGGGAGAACTAGAAGTCACACGGACAAGAGTTTTCTTCCAATGAGAGTTGGACCTGTGTTTAAATCTGCAGTCTGACTGGGAGGCAGGAACTCTTTGTGCATACTATTTGTGCCTATAAATGAATGAATGGATGGATGGATAAATGAATGAACGAATGTCAGAAAGAAAGAAATAAGATGAAAAAAAGATAGAATGAATAATGAATAAGAATTAATGAATAATAAATGAGCATGATTTAATAAGATGAATGAATGAATGAATGAATGAATGAATGAATGAATGAATGAATGAATGAATGCAATGTCTTGTTTCCAACTCTGAGCAGTGTCAGACACCCAGTCACTGTTGGGCAGACTAAAAACTGCACATATAAGAACTTTTTCGTTGAACTTTATGAACGAGATTACATCATTGAAATCTATAAATAAATTAATGAATAAACAGTAGATTTATAGAGTGATAGACAGGCATTCAGACGGAGACAGACAAAAGGACAGATAGATATATAACTAAATAGCTATCTAGCTAGATAGATAGATAGACAGATAGACAGCCAGATAGATAGATAGATTATAGATAGTAGATAGGGTAGATAGACAGTACATATAGAGATAGATAGATAGACAGCTAGAAGCTAGATAGATAGATAGATAGTAGTAGATAGATAGGTAGGTAGGTTATGTAAGGTAGGTAGGTAGGTAGGTAGATATAAGGTAGGTAGGTAGCAGATAATAGGCAGATAGATAGGTAAGTAAATGAATATATAAATAAGTAAACGTAATTTAGGCTGGTTATATACGGTCAGTGGAGGAGGGGTCACAAAGGACTAAACGTCCTCTTGATAAACAGCTATTTGACGTTCCTGCTGTTTTGGCGTGACCTTGTCATACCTAACATGTCTCCAAAGTATGCCACTTCCTGTATGCAGATAAGTTTTTATGGTGACCTTCTCGCGTAAGTGAGGAGAAAAATAAGTTGTAGACAAAATACTTTTTCGACAGTTTGAAAGGGTTTATTTTACAATGTAAAATGGGTATTAGTGGGGCTTGTTTGTTTGCCTGTTCCTCAGGGAATACATTTCTCCCTTAATTTTCCATTTCTTGGAATATCTTGATCATGATACGCCTTTTAAGAAAAACAAAACACAAACTTATTGCCACTAACACAGTCATAATCAATCTTGGATATTGGCTACAACTGTAATGATTATACACGTCAACCGCTGTCTTGAAATTTTGCATCGCTTGTCTTAAAGTAGCAAAAGTTTCACA
>JAPXFY010000015.1:46880365-46887865 GCA_030674185.1 Monoplex corrugatus | reverse complement strand
GTGTGTGTGTGTGTGTGTGTGTGTGCGTGTGTTGCGTGTATGGTGTTGTGTGTGTGCGGTGCACGCGCGTTAACCTTATTTTATCTTCTCATTTGAGAGACTAGCGTCCAGACCCATTGCTTAAAGTCTAGCTATAAGGAAGGGCTGGATAGGGAAGAAAATTGCAAAAAATATGTGATTAAATCTGTTACATGTAACTTCTCGCGTCCTAGGCATGGCCCTTCTTCTGTACTGAATCTCCCTGTGTTAGTTTGTCTCCATAAAACATTTCACTCCCTAAGCTAACCCATACCCATCAACTTCCTCCAGAATGATGGTGGATAGGGTCAAGAGGTGTAAAGGTTTACACGCTTTGTGCCAACACACGCCCACATCACAGAAACCTGCTCCCCACACAACACGACACGTTGGCACCATCCGGCCACCAACACAATTTATTCATCGTCTCCATCCTCCCAACACTCCCAGCCCATCCTCCATCCTCCATCCTCCAAAAACAAACAAACGACTGAACAACCAGCCGCTGTGGTGTAGTGGTTTAGCGCAACGGACTACCGACTGGACGGTTGTGGGTTCGATTCCCCATCAGTCCTTTTAAAAGCATCGTGGTGGATTTTTTGGCCCCAACCCAGAGTTATGCGTGCTATGGGCTTATTTGGAAGATTCGATTAAACAGTCGCGTCTCATCCACTTCACGGATGCGTTATTGAGAGTGTTGTTCAGTTCTCCTGCCTGACCAGCACCTGCAGGTGTTTGCATCTCTCTGGCCTGGTTGACGCCTGTACATGTCAATGATATAGTAAGCGAGGAGTCAGCCCTGTCACCCAGTATTACCTTAGATTGAACTTCGTAGCATCATGATTATCCTCCTCATTTTCATCATTATCATCATCATCGCATTGTTAAAACTCTCCCAGCTTCTGTTACAATGAGGTGGAGTAGACAAGAAGACAAAAAGAAGAAAAAGAGAAAAAAAAAAAAAAGTAAACGACTGAACAAAGAAACAAACAAGCAAACAAAAACGACCGACCGACGAACAAACAAATAAACAAAATCTCAGCCGTGAAATCAGAAAAAAACAATGGGGGAACAGAAGGGGGGGGGGGGGGGGGAAAATAAGACGCAAAAGAAGATGAAGGAAGCTGTTCACGTGTGAAACATTTACCATTTATCAGAGGAACAATGTAGACAAGAAGATGTTGACGACGGGACTTTATGCTTCCGTGGGGCAGAGAGCATCGTGTCATGTGAACAGAACCCATCCTTGTCAACTTCTTTATCTTGTCTTTACGCTTTGTGCGTGTATGCATCTCTGTCTGTATATGTCTGTCTGTCTGTCTGTCTGCTGTCTCTGCCTATCCTTCTGTCTGTCTCGCTCTCACCCGACTCTCTCTGCCCTCCCTCTCTCTATCTACCTCTCTCCATCTCCCTCTCTCTGTCTATTTATCTCGCTTTCTCTCCCTCTCCCTCTCTCTCTTCTCCTCACTATCTGTCTGTCTGTCTCCCCCTCTCTTCCTTCTTTCCCTTCTCTTCCTTCTCTCTCTCTCTCTCTCTTTCCTACTCTCTTTCCTTCTCTGTCTCTGTCTATCTCTCTCTCTGTCTCTCTCCCTCTCTCTTGATACTGAAATCTCTCTCTTTCATTTATAATAATATCTGTCTTGATTTGGTCGGTGCTGAATTAAAAATGGAAATACAGTTTTCATTCTGTTTCATATATATAATTGTGTTTCTCTTCTTGGTCTCTCTAACTTTCTCCATGTCTACAAAATAGGGAAGGTTGTTGATCGGCTGTTTTGTTTGTTTTATTGTTTAATTGTTCGTTCGTTTTTTTTTTTATTGGATCTTGTGTATTTTTCTCTGTCTTTGTCTTGTGTGTATGTTCTTGACAAAAGCCGATTGGCTGAACATTTGCCGCCTGTCTTGTTTTGTTGGACAAATACGTTTTCTCATTCAATGTGCACGTGTGTTTGTGTACCACGTTTTGCTTCAACGTCACCAGTCACTTCGACTCAATTTTCAACTTCACTAATTAATTGTGTGTATCTGTAGAAAGAAAAAAAGAAAGGCAGACAGACAGAAGAAGAAAGAAAGAAAGAAAGAAAGAAAGGAAGAAGAAAGAAAGAAAAAGAAAGAAAGCTATCTATCTATCGAAAAACCAATCTATCTATCTATCTATCTATCTATCTATCTATCTATCTATCTATTACTATATCTATCTATCTGTTTATCCATCTATCTATTTATCCATCAATCTATCAATCTATCCATCAATCTATCTATCTGTCTATCTATCAATCAATCTATCTATCTATCTATCTATCTGTCTATCTATCTATCTATCTATCTATCTATTTATCTATCTATCTGTCTATGTATCTATCTATGTATCTATGTATCTATCCACACACACACACACACACACACACACACACACACACACACACACACACACACACACACACACACACCGCACACACACAACACACTCACACAACCGAATGAATGGATGGATGGATGAATGAATGAATGAATGAATGAATGAATGAATGAATGAAAGAATGATGAATGAATGAATGAATGAACAAACGAACGAATGAATGAATGAATAAATACTAAATAAACATAATAATAAAGTGTGTATTTTTATTTGTGTGTGTGTGGTGTGTGTGTGTTTTGTTGATGTTGCGCGGGCGAGGTCAGGGGTCACTCTGCACCCACAACCAATCTTGTCATCACTGCTGCTGTTGCTGTTTCTTGGGTCTGGCACAATTATGGCGCTTCTTCTGTGATCTTCCTTGCAAGGCTTGGCGACATCAATTCAGCATTGTGGACACTCAAGTACACATCAATATCGATACCTTCAAGCCCTGTCATCTTCGTTTAGACCTATATGAATCAACCACCATTCAATCAATACATCTTAGATGTATGATGTTTGATTTTTATCGTAGTACAGGGTGTTTAATAAATCTAATGTGCTAGAAAAGTCAGTCATTTGGTCAGTCAGTTGATTTTGTTTCATCTTCAGCTTGCTTAGTGAGTTGATGAAAAGTTGGGATGAGTGCCAAAGTGTGAAGTTAGGATGAGCGAAAAGTGTGTTAGTTATCACAGATTCTTTTCATGATTTTTGACATTTTGTTCCTGTGCTAGAAACTGAAGAAGAATGAAGGGGGAAATATTTCCATTATTGTTTTGTTGTTAGTTTTGTTCGTGTTTGTTTCTGTATTGGATCATTTATCGTCAGATTATCTAATGTTGTATTGACTGTTTATCTATCCTTTGACATAGAAGAAGAAGAAGAAGAAAGAGAAGAAAGAAGAAGAGAAGAGAAGAAAAGAAGAAAAGAAGAAGAAGAAGAAGAAGAAGAAAGAAAGAGAAGAAAGAAGAAGAAGAAGAAGAAGAAGAAAGAAGAAGAAGAAGAAGAAGAAGAAGAAGAAGAGAAGAAGAAGAAGAAGAAGAAGAAGAAGAAGAAGAAGAAGAAGAAGAAGAAGAAAAGAAGAAAGAAGAAGAAGAAAGAAGAAGAAGAAGAAGAACGAAGAAGAAGAAGAGAAGAAGAGAAGAAAAAGAAGAAGAAGAAGAAGGAAAAGAAGAACGAAGAAGAAGAATGAAGAAGAAAGGAAGAGAAGAAGAAGAATGAAGAAGAAGAAGAAGAAGAAGAAGAAGAGAAGAAGAAGAAAAGAAGAAGAAGAAGAAGAAGAAGAAGAAGAAGAAGAAGAAGAAGAAGAAGAAGAAGAAGAGAAGAAGAAGAAGAAGAAGAAAGAAGAAAAAAGGATGGTCCTTGTGCTTAAAACTGAACTGTTGATATTTCCTGCATTAATATTCTTTTTGTATATTTAAATTATCTCCTTGTCTTTCTGTCTTTCTGTCTTTCTGTCTATATCTTGTGTCTAAAAATGTCAGCAAACAATTCTTTGTTTTTATGGATAGCTTTGTTTTAGAATTTGAGATGTAGTGTGTGCGAGTTGTGTGTGTGTGTATATATGTGTGTGTGGTGCGCGCGCGTGTTTGTGTTTATGTATGTTTGTATGTGTGTTTGTGTATATGCATGTAGATATGTTTGTGTGTGTGTGTGTTTATGTGTGTGTGCGTGTGTGTGTGTGTGTGCGGTGTGTGTGTGTGCGCGTGTGTGTGTGTACGTGTGTGTGTGAATGTGAATGTGTGTGTTTGTATGTGAGAGTGTGTAGGTATGACCAAAACTGCACGTTGATTGAGCATGCATGCATTTTTTTCACCACTTTGGGCAGTGATCTGGAGTTGTGAAAAATGTCCATTGAGAAGATACATCACACGATTCATTCTTCGATCTTCCTTACGTGAATAAAGAGATTAAGGAGAGGCAATAAACTGCATTCTTAAAATCAATCATGCTCTTTTTGATCGTAATGCTTTCATGTACTTTCTTTATTTTTTGTTTGCTTTCTTCGTTATCTGATTGTTTGTTCTTTTACTATATATATATATAAAAAAAAACTACGTTATGTTATGTGCCATATTTTTTTATCTTTAAAAGTGATATTTCCGGCCATGATCGATTAATGATGTGGTATGAACTGGCGGCATTAATTGTGAAGATTTCGGAAAAGAGCTTTGATCTTTCTTATTCTGCTGTTCTGTTTCGAAATTTTGACTTCTTTTCGATTTTTTTTTTTCTCATCGAAATGTTATGCATAAAATAATGTAATGGAATTTTTTTTCTGTTTGTTATTTTCGTTTCCTACGTTAGAACTTTGATGCGTTAAACAACGAATGTGATCACTATGTTATTCATGATGATGAAGAGATGGATGGAAGATTTCTGATCCCATATGGTTTCCTAAAGTTTGTGAATCGTTTGTGATCCGTGACTATCAAACAGGTCTGTGTAATGAGTGTCTCTTCCAAACATGTTCCTCCGTCGATTGAACTCGAGAATACTGGCAGCTAGAGTGTTTGATCAAAAGGTGATCGATCATCATGATGAAAACACGTTTATCCTCACTCGTACCATGAGGGAGACTCGGTTGTCTATCCATCCTCGATCCTCTTCCTACTGATACTACTTCGTTAGCCACTTGACTTCGCAGAAGAGGTGTAGAGAGCTAAAGGGAGAAAACTTTGTAAGAGAAGGCAAGGTGTGTAAATGTGTTGCTAGGCAAGAGTCATTACCCCTTAATTGCACTTTCTTTTTTTTCTCTGCGTAGTAGCGAGGCTACCAAGCTTCACACGATGTGTTGTCGCTTTTGTCGTCATTATCGTTAGTTTCATCAGATCCTTGTATACTGAGAAGGAATTGAAGGAATGACTGTCATTTGTATTCACTTCAACTTTTATATTGTTGCTACGTCATTCGCAGAATACTACTACTACTACTACTATTACTACTACTACTACTGCTACTATTATTACTACTACTACTACTACTACTACTACTACTACTAAATGTTTCATGAGTCGCTGTTGTTCTTGAAACATTCTTTCCTCAGTATCGATCGGTCGTTTAGAAGATCACCGTTTAACTCATTTGATCTGTTGTTTCAAAATATATTCTCTTCTCTCTCCTCTCTCTCTCTCTCTCTCTCTCTCTCTCTCTCTCTCTCTCTCTCTCGCCCTTCCCCATCTTTCTCTTCTACCCCCCTCTCTCTCACACGATGAAAATCACCTATCACCAGTTTCTATTTGCTCTTTCCATCCATCGATTCTTACGTTTTTTGTTCTGTATTTCAAAACATCATTATCATCAGTTTTCTCCTTACAGTTAATTATTTTGCATTTCTGCATATTTGCTCATTTATCATCATCAAAAAAAAATTGCTTTCGTTATACATTTTTCAAACTCTCTCGTGTAAAGTACGTATACTGTTGGCCTATGTGTTGCTGTTATGCTGTCGTTACTGCTGTTGTTAATGACGACGACGTCGATGATGATAATGATGATGATGATGATGATGATGATGATGATGATGATGATGATGATGATGATGATGATGATGATGATGATAATGATGATGTCGATAACCTGTTATTCCTGTTATGTTAAATTTCCAAAAATTATCACAGAATAAAGAACTGAAAAATATCCAATTCTTGTTAGTTTGTTTGTGTGTGTGTGTGTGTGTGTGTGTGTGTGTGTGTGTGTGTGTGTGTGTTGTTGTGTGTGTGTTTGTGTGTGTGTGTAAATGTGTGTGTGTGTGTATGTGTGTGTCTGTGTGTGTATGTGTGCGTGCGTGTGTGTGGTGTGTGTGTATGTGTTTGTGTGCGTGCATGTGTGTGTATGTGTGTGTGTGTTTGTGTGCGTGTGTGATTAGTGTGCATACGTGTCTGTGCGTACGTGCCTGCGTGCACGCGCACGTGTGTATGTGTGTGGTGTGTGTGTATGTGTGCGGTGTGTGTGTGTGTGTGTATGTGTGTGTGTATGAGTGTGTGTGTGTATGTGTGTTAAGCGTGTGTTAAGTGTGTGTGTGTGTAAGTTTAGTGTGTGTGCGTGTGTGCGCGCGTGCGCGCGTGCGTGTGTGTGTGTGTGTGGTGTGTGTGTGTGTGTGTGTACGTATGTGTGTTTTAACCTTCCTATATAAATCTGCTCACAACGAGTAATATCACACCTAAACAAATTATAACAATGATAAAACAAAATCACTGTTGGTAAAAATACAACCAACCATCCAACCAATCAAATAAATAAACAAAAACTCATACCGAACAGTACTTCATCATCATCATCATAATGTGCCCTGGTGCATGACGTTGACGATCCCTTGTCGCTGCAAGCACACCTTCCACCCTCTCTGTCCTCAGCCAGTCTGCAAGTCCGTCCAAAATTTTCTTCCTGGGTCTACCTGGTGCTCTCTTTCCCTCCAGCTTTCCTGTTGTGACCAGGTGCTCTAATTCCCCTTTTCTCATAGAACGGCCTAGTAATGTTGCCTAACTTTTCCTAATCTTCCTTATGAATGATCTTCTTGTATCTACCTCCATCAAGACTGTCTCGATTGTTTTCTTTGCTGTCCACGGAACTCAACATTTTTCTTTGAAACCACATCTCAGCTGCCCCAATCTTGTTCTGGCTTTGCGTGTTTACTGTCCACGCCTCACAACCGTATAGCATCATAAGTTCTATATAACATTCAAGAACTCTCTTCCCGATGTTAATTGATAGGCATTTGTTGGTAATGATGCTTTTCATCTTCTTAATGCTGTTTTAGCTTGGCCGATTGTGCTGGCTATTTCTGATGTGCATCTGCCGTCTGGTGAGATGACCGTTCCCATATAGTTAAACATATCAACCTGTCTCAAAGTTGTGCCGTTTGCTGTTAACTACATGTACTTGAGTGGATTTCATTTTTTTCCTGATTACAATGACTTCCGTCTTATTTAGCTCCAATCCTTTCTTTTTTTTTTGCTTTCTGTTTCTATTAGACTCACAAGACTTTGTTAGATCCCTTTCATTTTCTGCAATTAGCACGGCGCCATCTGCGTAACAAATGTTTATTATTTTTCCTCAAACCTTTAATCCAGGGCATTCTTCTA
>JAPXFY010000015.1:46850365-46872865 GCA_030674185.1 Monoplex corrugatus | reverse complement strand
TCAGTTAATTTTTCCTTTATGATAAAAACAAAACAAAAAAGACAAAATTAAAGAAAAAAAGCACTGATAATGTAAAGAAAAAATCATAAAGAAAAAAATAGGAGACAACACACACAAAAAAAGCCACCGAGGTCGGGGATTGAACCCATGAAGCCATAACAACATCACAGTTCTGAAGCCAAGTACCTGGGGTCTCCCCCATTCTACCAAAGAAGCAGCCATGGAACCACTGCTTCCTGTACCTTGGACGAGAGGACTAGAACTGTGGGTGTCTCAGGTTTGTATAAGTCATCATGAATTGTCAGATGGATAACGAAATGGTCATCACGGACGCACAGAGGACACGCTGTTAGGCTGCCGATCCTCTCGGCCACTCGGTGGCTGTCTGTCTATGCTGAAATTTATGTTTAAAACGTTTTCTTCTTGTCTTTTGATCCTAAGTATTTTTTACATACGAGGTTCCTGTTAAGGATTGTATGTTTATCTTGAAATCAACCTAATTGTTTTGTTCACATACTTAATAAGCAATGCTGTTAATATGTTAAAATATATTAAATTAGACCTAAAAACATGAAGAAGCAGATGTAACTGAGATGGGACAACCATTCAAATATACTTTGTTTTAACTATAGGCTGAATGTATACAAAAGGTTCTCAAAAATGGATGCTAGATTAGTTGTGCAAAATGGAAGAAACATAGATCGTTGCTGACTGATCTTGATTGTTCAGGATATGATGATATTGTGAGTTTGCTATTGATGTGCGTGTCTGTGTCATCAGGAAGAACTTTCCATACAATTAACAAAAATACATGAATTCAAATTGACATTATGTGAGCATTTAATTTCGTTGAACTTCATATATGTATATACGTATTTAATTGATTATTTTTCCCCTCTTTCTTTCTTCCTTTCTTTATTGATTGTTTATTGATTTATTCTGCATGTTTGCATTCATTTTCTTTTTCTCTATTTCTTATTTCTATGTGTTTACTTATCTATTCAACTGCTTTATATATCTTTATGTATTGTTGTTTATCGATTGCTCTTTTTCTTGATCTATTTCAATGGCTATTTATATTTATGTTTATTTATCAATTTATGTCTTTGTGTTTTGTGTCTTTGTCCATATATTTTCATGTTTTAATATTCATTTGTTATCTTTTTATTTATTTGTTTTATTTATCTGGATTGTTGTTGCTGTTGCTGTTGTTATGCTGTCTGACGGCCAATCTTAATAAACATCATTTTACATTTTACGTAAACTGTATCTTGGAGTGCTAGCTGTTCACTAGGTAGGTCTCTAGCCTTCTAAACAGACATGTACTTCAATCGGTAGAGTTCTAGCCTTATAAATAAACATGTACTTCAATCGGTAGAGTTCTAGCCTTATAAATAAACATGTAGTTCAATAGGAAGAGCTCTAGCCTTCTAAATAAACATGTAGTTCAATAGGAAGAGCTCTAGCCTTCTAAATAAACATGTACTTTAATAGATAGAGCTCTTGCCTTCTAAATAAACATGCACTTCAATCGGTAGAGTTCTAGCCTTATAAATAAAAATGTAGTTCAATAGATACAGCTCTAGCCTTCTAAATAAACATGTACTTCAATAGCTAGAGCACTAGCCTTCTAAATATACATGAACATGAATAGATAGAGCTCTAGCTTTCAAAATCTACATGCACTTTAATAGATAGATCTCTACCCTGCTAATACACATGTACTTCAATAGATAGAACTCTAGCCTTCTAAACACACGTGTACGTTCACCTGTGAAAACCATGTGGCCATGGTCCTGGATAGATACAGTGTCACATTTCTAATACTAGTCAACAGGAGTCTCCCCATTGTACGCAGAGAACAGCCTTAACACCATTCTTGATTTCGTTTTTCGTGTTATGAATGGGTAATCCACTTTCTTCAAAACTAACAAAATGTGGACAGTAAGGTTGTTACGTATAAGATGCTAGCCCCTGGAGAAGTATGACGATTGTGCTACATTACACTTTCTGCGGAACAGTAGTATCTATACTATCTGTGGTAGGCTTGTGTGGTGTATATATCATCTAAGCTTGTTTCAGCAAGTCTGACTGGATGGCATCTTGTGTGCCACATGATAATTTTATGCATATCACTTCTTGTTCATACAATTGCTAAAGGCAACCTGGTCTGGTCTCGAATGGAATTTAGAGAATTTTTACGTAGAGGCGTTGGATACGTCTTCAAAATGGGACCAAAATCTCTTTCAGCTTAGAACTCTTCACTTTCAGATTATGTTTTTTTCTTACCTATCGAACGGTTGGTAAATATACAGCTATAACAGAACGGATGCTGTTGTTCGATCTGAAACATTGCCCTTTCGTTTAAGGGAGAACAAAAACGTATGCCTACCCAGTCTATTTTTTCGTGTAAAATGTGTCAAGACATCGTTGCACGTGAGGTTTTTTGGACGTGACTCTAGTACATGTTGCTTGATGAACTATGTGGAGTTTTCATATTGATAGCAAAGAAGGCTATCTCTTGCATAACGTCCCACCCCTCTCTCTCTCATTATTTCTCTGTCTGTCTGTCTGTCTGTCTGTCTGTCTGTCTGTCTCTCTCTCTCTCTCTGTCTCTCTCTGTCTCTGTTTATCACACTCTCTGTATCACTCTCTCTCTCTTTATCACTCTATCTATCTGTCTGTCTGTCTCTCTCTCTCTCTCTTTCTCTCGCTCTTTCTCTCTCTCTCTCTCTTTCTCTCTCTCTCTCTCTCTCTCTCTCTCTCTCTCACCATCACTTTCTGTCTGTCTGTCACTGTCTCTGTCTCTGTCTGCCTGTCTCTTTCTCTTCGGTATATTGTATTGCAACATGCTTCTCTATGAAACAATACAATTGGAAGGCGAGATCTCTCTTTATGATGAGTTGTTTGTTTACACATGTTCATTATTTGTTAATATTTCATTTTGTAAAAGCAATCCAGATACAAATTATTCAGCAAAAATTATAACAGTGGATTGAATGGATGAGTAGCTTTCGACATCAAACACAAATAAAGAAAAGTCCAACAGTGCAAATATGAACATAATTTAAATCAGTTCAAAATAAGAATTTCCTCATCTCTATAGTGGAATTCATTAACAGTGACATTCGTGTCAGTCTTGTCATAACCTGCCTTTGTTTGAAGAAGTAATTGTGTTTTGTTCTAAGTTTTGATGACAGTCTCTGATAAAAGAAATCTATAACAGAAGACACCAGTGTATGTTTTCTTTTTAATAATTAATGTATGAGAATATTGGATAGGATAAGTTGTTATATTATCACAGATAGAAAGGGTCACACTAGTCAAACTCTATGCATGGATTTTCTTTTCAGAAAGGACGTTGATCCTTATTTACAATCGTATCCAGAATCAGTTAATTTTTCCTTTATGATAAAAACAAAACAAAAAAGACAAAATTAAAGAAAAAAAGTACTGATAATGTAAAGAAGAAATCATAAAGAAAAAAAATAGGAGACAACACACACACAAAAAAGCCACCGAGGTCGGGGATTGAACCCATGAAGCCATAACAACATCACAGTTCTGAAGCCAAGTACCTGGGGTCTCCCCCATTCTACCAAAGAAGCAGCCATGGAACCACTGCTTCCTGTACCTTGGACCAGAGGACTAGAACTGTGGGTGTCTCAGGTTTGTTTAAGTCATCATGAATTGTCAGATGGATAACGAAATAGTCATCACGGCCACACAGAGGACATGCTGTTAGGCTGCCGATCCTCTCGGCCACTCGGTGGCTGTCTGTCTATGCTGAAATTTATGTTTACAACGTTTTCTTCTTGTCTTTTGATCCAAAGTATTTTTTACATACGAGGTTCCTGTTAGGGAATGTATGTTTATGTTGAAATCAACCTAATTGTTTTGTTCACATACTTAATAAGCAATGCTGTTAATATGTTAAAATATATTAGATTAGACCAAACATCAGAAGAAGCAGATGAAACTGAGATGGGATAACCATTCAAATATACTTTGTTTTAATTATAGGCTGAATGTATACAAAAGGTTCTCAAAAATGGATGCTAGATTAGTTGTGCAAAATGGAAGAAACAAAGATCGTTGCTGACTCATCTGGATTGTTCAGGATATGATGATATTGTGAGTTTGCTATTGATGTGCGTGTCTGTGTGATCAGGAAGAACTTTCCACATAATTAACAAAAATACATGAATTCAAATTGACATTATGCCAGCATTTAATTTCGTTGTACTTCATATATGTATATACGTATTTAATTGATTATTTTTCCCCTCTTTCTTTCTTCCTTTCTTTATTGATTGTTTATTGATTTATTCTGCATGTTTGCATTCATTTTCTTTTTCTCTATTTCTTATTTCTATGTATTTACTTATCTATTCAACTGCTTTATATATCTTTATCTATTTTTGTTTATCGATTGTTCTTTTTCTTCATCTATTTCAATGGCTATTTATATTTATGTTTATTTATCAATTTATGTCTTTGTGTTTTGTGTCTTTGTCCATATATTTTCATGTTTTAATATTCATTTGTTATCTTTTTTATTTATTTGTTTTATTTATCTGGATTGTTGTTGCTGTTGCTGTTGTTATGCTTGTCTGACGGCCAATCTTAATAAACATCATTTTATATTTACGTAAACTGTATCTTGGAGTACTAGCTGTTCACTAGGTAGGTCTCTAGCCTTCTAAACAGACATGTTCTTCAATTGGTAGTGTTCTAGCGTTATAAATAAACATGTGTCAGTCTTGTCATAACCTGCCTTTGTTTGTAGAAGTAATTGTGTTTTGTTCTAAGTTTTGATGACAGTCTCTGATAAAAAAAAATCTATAATAGAGGACACCAGTGTATGTTTTATTTTTTAAAATTAATGTATGAGAATATTGGATGATCACAGATAGGAAGGGTCACACTAGTCAGACTCTATAGAGTTCTAGCCTTCTAAATAAACATGTACTTCAACAGATAGAGCACTAGCCTTCTAAATATACATGAACATTAATAGATAGAGTTCTAGCCTTCTAAATATACATGAACATTAATAGATAGAGTTCTAGCCTTCTAAATATACATGAACATTAATAGATAGAGCTCTAGCCTTCTAAATATACATGTACTTTAATAGATAGATCTCTACCCTGCTAATACACATGTACTTCAATAGATAGAGCTCTAGCCTTCTAAATAAACATGTACTTTAATAGATAGATCTCTACCCTGCTAATACACATGTACTTCAATAGATAGAGCTCTAGCCTTCTAAATATACATGTACTTTAATAGATAGATCTCTACCCTGCTAATACACATGTACTTCAATAGATAGAACTCTAGCCTTCTAAACACACGTGTACGTTCACCTGTGAAAACCATGTGGCCATGGTCCTGGATAGATACAGTGTCACATTTCTAATGCTAGTCAACAGGAGTCTCCCCATTGTACGCAGACAACAGCCTTAACACCATTCTTGATTTCGTTTTTCGTGTTATGAATGGGTAATCCACTTTCTTCAAAACTGACAAAATGTGAGCAGTAAGGTTGTTACGTATAAGATGCTAGCCCCTGGAGAAGTATGACGATTGTGCTACAATACACTTTCTGCGGAACAGTAGTATCTATACTATCTGTGGGAGGCTTGTGTGGTGTATATATCATCTAAGCTTGTTTCTGCAAGTCTGAGTGTCTGTCTGTCTCTCTGTCTCTCGCTCGCTCTTTCTCTCTCTCGCTCTTTCTCTCTCTCTCTCTCTCTCTCTCTCTCTCTCTCTCTCTCTCTCTCACCGTCACTTTCTGTCTGTCTGTCACTGTCTCTGTCACTGTCTGCCTGTTTCTTTCTCTTCGGTATATTGTATTGCAACATGCTTCTCTATGAAACAATACAATTGGAAGGCGGGATCTCTCTTTATGATGAGTGGTTTGTTTACACATGTTCATTATTTGTTAATATTTCATTTTGTAAATGCAAACCAGATGCAAATTATTCAGCAATAATTATAACAGTGGATTGAATGGATGAGTAGCTTTCGACATCAAACACAAATAAAGAAAAGTCCAACAGTGCAAATATGAACATAATTTAAATCAGTTCAAGATAAGAATTTCCTCATCTCTATAGTGGAATTCATTAACAGTGACATTCGTGTCAGTCTTGTCATAACCTGCCTTTGTTTGTAGAAGTAATTGTGTTTTGTTCCAAGTTTTGATGACAGTTTCTGATAAAAAAAATCTATAATAGAAGACACCAGTGTATGTTTTCTTTTTAATAATTAATGTATGAGAATATTGGATAGGATAAGTTGTTATATGATCACAGATAGGAAGGGTCACACTAGTCAAACTCTATGCATGGATTTTCTTTTCAGAAAGGACGTTGATTCTTATTTACAATCGTATCCAGAATCAGTTAATTTTTCCTTTATGATAAAAACAAAACAAAAAAGAGAAAATTAAAGAAAAAAAGCACTGATAATGTAAAGAAGAAATCATAAAGAAAAAAAATAGGAGACAGCATACACAAAAAAGCCACCGAGGTCTGGGATTGAACCCATGAAGCCATAACAACATCACAGTTCTAAAGCCAAGTACATGGGGTCTCCACTATTCTACCAAAGAAGCAGCGATAGGACCACTGCTTCCTGTACCTTGGACTAGAGGACTATAACTGTGGGTGTCTCAGGTTTGTTTAAGTCATCATGAATTGTCAGATGGCTGACTAAAACAGTCATCATGGACACACTGAGGACACGCCGCTAGGCTGCTGATCCTCTCAGCCACTCGGTTGCTGTGTGTGTATGCTGAAATTTATGTATAAAACGTTTTTTTCTTGTAGTTTTGAGCCAACGTATTTTTGCATACGAGATTACTGTTAAGGGTTGTATGTTTCTGTTGAAATTAATCTAATTGTTTTGTTCATATTTTAAATAAGCAATACTGTCAATATATTAAACAGAAATTCGATCAGACGTAACATCAGAAGAGCAGATGTAACTGAGATGGGAAAACCATACAAATATACGTTGTTCTAACCATAAGCTGAATGTATACAAAAGGTTCTCAAAAGTGAATGCTAAATTGGTTGTGCAAAATAAAAAGAAGAAAGATCGTTGCTGACTCATCTTGATTGTTCAGGATATTGTAATATTGTGAGTTTCGTATTGATGTGGGTGTCTGGGCCATCAAGATGAAGAAGAATTAAAAGAGAACTTCCATAGATTACAGCAGCGACATCCCCCCCCCCCCCCAAAAAAAAAAAAAAAGACTACATCGATTCAAAACGATAATTCGTCAGCATTTAATTTCATTAAACTTGATGTGTATATTTATTTATCTTTATGTATACATCTAATCAATAATTAATTAATACAATAATCAATTAATAAATCAGTTAATTAATCTATCATTTTTGTTTATTTGATCACTCTGTAATTCCGCATTCATTTCTTTATTTCTGCATTTGTTATTCATATCCCTTTACTTATCTATTCAACTATTTATTGTTTTGTTTCTTTGTCTGTAATTGTTGGTCTAGTTTTTTGTGGTTTTTTTTTTTTATTATTATTAATTTACATTTATTTATCTATGTATTGTGTTTTGTTTGTTTGTTTGTTTTCTTCTTTTGCCTATTTATTTGCTTGTTTATTTATCTGATTTGCATGTTTAAATATTTACGTCTCTTTTGTGATTTTTTTTTCATCTATTTATTTATTTCTTTGTTTAATTTATCTGGATTCTTGTTGATTATGCTGTTGTTGATATTGTTGATTTGTTATAATGGCCAACCTAACCGAACATAATTTTAGAGTCACATAAATTGTGTCTTCGAGTCTTAGCTGGTCAATAGGTAGAGCTCTAGCCTTCGAATCAGACACGTTCTTTCTCCTGGGAAAATCATATGGCCAAGGTCAAAAATTGAACCCAGGAAGCTGATACAACGTCACATTTCTAATGTTAGTCACGAGGGCTCTCTCCATTGTGCCAGAAGAACAGCCAGGGCACCATCTTAATTTCGTCTTTCGTTCTTTGAATGGGGAGACCATCTTCCTCAATGTTGACAAATTTAAAGTAAAGCATTGAGGGTTGCACCTTTAAGATGCTAACCCAGAGAGAAGCATGATGTTCCTGCTACATCACACCTGCAAAAGAAAAATAGTGTCTATGCAATCTGTGAGAGGCCTGAATGGATTAAACATTGTTTAAGCTCGTTTCTTCAATTCTGACCAGATGGCATGTTTTGAGACTCAGGATAATTTTTATGCATATCACCTTTGGTTCACTCCAGAATGGCAGCCTGGCCTGGTCTTGACTGGGATATAGAGAATATCTACGTAGAGGAGTGGGATACACTTTCAAAACAGGACTGAAATCTCTTGCAACTTACAACTCGTCAATTTCAGGTTACGATTTTTATTTCTTACCTATCGAACATTCTTAGTCTCGTCTCCATGTTTCGGAAATATATGTATACAGCGATAACAGCGTGAAGGCTGTTGGTCGATATAAAACATTACCCTGCCGTTTCAGAGGGGAGAATCAAAGCGTTTGCCCAGCCCTTCTGTGATTTCGTGTTGTATGTGGCAAGACGTTGCACGTAATGTTTGCTTCAGAATCTATGTGGAGTATTCACGTTGTCAACAAGGAATAATACTTCTTAGCCTAATCCCCCCGTCTCTCTCTCTCTCTCTCTCTCTCTCTCTCTCTCTCTCTCTCTCTCTATTTCGCTCCCTCCCATTCTCCCTGTCTCTCTGTCTGTCTGTCTGTCTCTCTCTTGCTACACACACACACACACACACACACACACACACACACACACACACACACACACACACACACACACACACATACACAGACACATACACACACACACATATATATATATATATTTGTGTGTGTGTGTGTGTGTGTGTGTGTGTGTGTGTGTGTGTGTGTGTGTGTGTATGTATACACATATATATATATGTGTGTCCCTTTCTCTTGCACTTCTTTAAACGACTTGTCAGAGTGAGGAGTAAAAACAAAAGTTAAACGGTTACTATTTGTTGTACCTCAGTGTACCACCAATACGTTTCTCCATGAGAAAATGCAGTTGGAAGTGTTGCATCTCTCTTTTTGTTCAGTGATTAGTTTTCAAACTTTCATGATATATATATATATATTTCTTTGTGTGATGACATAACAGCAGAATGAATAGATAAGTAGCTTTCGACATCAAACACAAATCAAACAAAATCAAACAATCCAAATACAAAATTAATTTCATTCAGTTCAATAAAAGAATTTCCGCATCTAAATAATGAAATTCATCAATATTGACAAGTGTGTAAGTCTTGACATCACCTGCCCTCGTTTGTAGAAACAATTGTGTTCTGTTCTAAGTTTTGAAGGCAGTCTCTGACAAACGAACCCTATTATAGAAGACACCAGTGAATGCTTTTTTATTTTCATTACTTCTATTGTTAAGATAAGTTCTTGTCATATGGTCTGTCTGAGAGACAAAGGGTCACGCTAGTCAAACTCTATGCAATGATTTTCTTTTCAGAAAGGACGTTGATTCTTATTGACAAGTATATCTGAGAATTAGTCAATATTTCCGTTATGATGAAAACAAGACAATAAATACAACATTCAAAAACGTAAAAAATACATGATGATAATAGAAAGAAAAAAAAAAAAAAATAGGAGACAACAAAATAAAAAAGCCACCGAGGTCAGGAATTGAGCCCTTGAAGCCATAACAACGTCACAATTCTGAAGCCAAGTACCTGGGGTCTCCCCGATTCTACCAAAGAAGCTGCCATAGAACCACTGCTTCCTGTTTCTTGGACCAGAGGACTAGAACTGTGGGTGTCTCAGGTTTATTTGAGTCATCATGAATTGTCAGATGACCTTGAAAAAGTCATCATGAGGACACACTGTTAGGCTGCCGATCCTCAGTGGCTGTGTGTGTATGCTGAAACTTATGTTTAAAAAGTTTTCTTCTTGTCTTTTTGATCCAAAATATTTTAATATACGAAATTACTGTTAATGATTGTATATTTGTCTTGAAATTAACCTAATTGTTTTGGTCACATGTTCAATAAGCAATATTGTCAATGTATTACAACGAAATTAGATCAGTCGTAAAATCAAAAGGAGGAGATGGAAAAACCATTCAAATATACTTTGTTTTAACCATAGTCTGATTTCATACAAAATGTTATCCAAAATGGATGCTTAATTGAAAGTGCAAAATACAAAATACGAAGATCTTTGCTGACTCGTCTCGATTGTTCAGAATGTGATGATATTGTGAGTCTCCTACTAATGTGTGTGTCTGTGTCATGAAGAAGAAGAGTTAAAACAGAACTCCCCATGGATTACATCATGGACATCCAAAAACATTGATTCAAATTGACAATATGTCAACACTCAATTTCATTTTACTTCATATATGTTTATATGTATTTAATTAGTTTTTTTCTCTTTCATTTTATCTTTCTTTGTTTATTGATTTTTTTAAAATTAATTCTTCATGTTTGCACTCATTCAAAAGGAAATATTGTGTTTGTTATTTCTATGGATTTACTTATCTTTTTAAATGGTTATTTTGTATCTTTATACATTTCTATTTATGGATTGTTCATTTGTATCTATTTAGTTGGCTATTTATGTTGATATGTTTTTTATCTGTTTATGTGTTTTGTGTCTTTGCCATTATAGTTGCATGTTTTAATATTCATTTGTTTACTTACTTGTTTATTTTTTCTGGATTGCTGTTGTTGTTGTTCTGCTATTGGACTTTCCAATCTAAATGAACATAATTTTAGATTTACATAAACTGTACCTTGGAGTACTAACTGGTCATTAGGTAGAGCTCTAACCTCCTAAATACACATGCGCTTCAATAGGTAGAGCTCTAGCCTTCTAAATACACATGTACTTCAATACATAGAGCGTTAACCTTCAAATACACATGTACTTCAATAGATAGTGCTCTAGCCTTCTAAATACGCGTGTGCGTTCACCTGGGAAAACCATGTGGCCATGGTCCTGGATAGATATAGTGTCACATTTCTAATGCCAGTCAACAGGAGTCTCCCCATTGTATCCAGAGAACAGCCTGGACATCATTCTTAATTCGTTTTTCGTGTTATGAATGGGTAGTCCACTTTCTTCAAAACTGACAAAAAGTGAGCAGTGATGGTGTCACCTACGAGATGCAAACCCTGGAGAAGTATGACGATTCTTCTACATCACACTTGCTGTGGAACAATAGTATCTATACTATTTGTGAGAGGCTTGTGTGGAGGATATGTTATTTAAGCTTGTTTCTTCAAGTCTGACTGGATGGCATCTTGTTCGCCACATGATGATTTTATGCATATCACTTCTTGTTCATATAATTGCTAAAGGCAACCTGGTCTGGTCTCGAATGAAATTTAGAGAATTTTTTTACGTAAAGGCGTTGGATACGTCTTCAAAATGGGACCGAAATCTCTTTCAGCTTAGAACTCGTCACTTTCGGATATGTTTATTTGTTGTTGTTTTTTTTCTTACGTATCGAACATTTGGTAAATATACAGCGATAACAGAGTGGAGTGTGTTGTTCGATATAAAACATTGCCCTTTCGTTTAAGTGAGAACCAAAACGTTTGCTTTCCCAGTCTATTTTTTCGTGTTGAATGTGTCAAGACATTGTTGCACATGAGGTCTGTTGGACGTGGCTCTAGTAAACGTTGCTTGATGAGCCATGTCTAGTTTTCACATTGAAAGCAAAGAAGGCTGTCTCTGGTATAGTGTCCCTTCCCCACTCTCTCTCTCCCTCTCTATCTTTATAAATCTCTCTCTGTGTCTTTCACTCTCTCTCTTTATCTCTCTCTCTCTCGCCGTCACTTTCTGTCTGTCTGTCTGTCTCTGTCTCTATCTATCTGTCTCTTTCTCTCTCTTTCTGTGTCTGTCTGTCTGCCTCTCTCTGTCCCTGTCTGTCTGTCTCTGTCCCTCTCTCCCTCCCTCTCTCTTTCCCTCTCTCTCTTTCTCTCTCTCTGTCTCGCTGTGTGTCTCTATGTCACTTTCTGTCTCTGTCTGTCTATAGCTCTCTGTCTCACTCCTTCTGTCAGCTTCTCTATCTCACTGTCTTTCTGTCTCTGTCTTTCTATCTCTCTTTGTCTCATTCTGTCTCTCTGTCTCGCTCTGTCTGTCTCCCTGTCTCTGTCTCTCTGTCTGTCTGTTTGTCTGTCTGTCTCTCTTTCGTCTTTTTTGTCCCTTTCTCTTACTATTCCTTCTCTGACATGTCTGGATGAAGAGTAAATACAAAACTAAGTAAAACGTTTACTGTTTGCAGTACTTCAGTATATTGTATTGCAACATGTTTCTCCATGAAACAATACGATTGGAAAGCTGGATCTCCCTTTCTGATGAGTGGTTTGTTTTCAAAATTTCATTGTTTATTAATATTTCCTTTTGTAAAGGCACACCACATACAAATTATTCAGCAATAATTATAACAGTGAATTGAATGGATGAGTAGCTTCCGACATCAAACACAAATAAAAAGAATCCAACAGTGAAAATACGAACGTAATTTAAATCAGTTCAAGAAAATAATTTCCTCATCTATATCTTCTCCCTGGGTCTACCTCGTCTTTTTGGTCCCTTTGTCTTACTATTCCTTCTCTGACTTGTCTGGATGAAGAGTAAAAACAAAACTAAGTAAAACGTTTACTTTTTGCAACCCTTCAGTACATTGTATTGCAACATGTTTCTTCATGAAGCAATGCGATTGGAAGGCTGGATCTCACTTTCTTAGTTTTGTTTTCTCTCTTAGTGTTGTTTTTACTCTTCATCCAGACAAGTCAGAGAAGGAATAGTAAGAGAAAGGGACAAAAACGACGAGAGACAGACAGACAGACAGACAAGCAAACAGACAGACAAGCAAACAGACAGAGAGACAGGTAGACCCAGGGAGAAATACTAGACGGACTTGCAGAGTGGCTGGGGACAAGGTGGGTGGAAGAGATGCTTAGGGCAAGAGATAGAGACAGATGGAAGTCCATGATCGCCAACGCGGCAGGGCACCTGATGATGATGATGATACAATGGAATTCATTAACAGTGACATTCATGTCAGTCTTGTCATAACCTGCCTTTGTTTGTAAAAGTAATTGTGGTTTGTTCTAAGTTTTGATGACAGTCTATGACAAAAGAAATCTATAATAGACGACAGCAATGTATATTTTCTTTTTATTAATCAATGTATGAGAATATTGGTTAGGATAATTGTTGTTATATGATTTAAGATAGAACGGGTCTATTTGTTATTTATATCTATCACTTATTTTCAATTTGTTTTTTGTTTTGTTTCTTTGTCTGTATTTATTGGTTTAGTTGTTATTGTTTTTGTTTATCTATTTACATGGTTATTTAATTTACATTTATTAATGTATATATTTGTCTATTTGTTTTTTTTATTGTTTATTTATTGGCTCGTTAACTTATCTGATTTGTATGTTTAAATATTTATGTCTTTGTTTATGTACGTATATATTTGTTTATTTGTTTAACATATCTGGATAGTGGTCGATTATGTTGTTGTTGATATTGTTGTTGTTGTTGTGAGAATGGCTGAAATATACAAACAAAATTTTAGATTTACGTAAATTGTATCTTGGAGCTGGTCAGTAGGTAGAGCTCTAGCCTTCTAATTAGACATGTACTTCCTCCTGGGAAAATCGTATGGCCAAGGTCAAGGATTAAACCCAGGAAGCTGATACAGCGTAACAGATGTAATGTTGGTCACGAGGGGTCTCCCTGATTGTGCCAAGAGAACAGCCAGGGTACCGTTCTTAATTTCATCCTTCGTGTTTTGAATGGGTAGACCATCTTCCTCAATGTTGACAAAAGTAAAGCAGTGAGGATGTCACCTTTACTATTCTAACCCCAAAAGAAGTATGATGTTTCTGCTACATCACACCTGCTATAGAAAAATAGTAGGGCCTATCTATGCTATCTGTGAGGGGCCTGAAGGGATTATACATTATTTAAGCTCGTTTGTTTCAATTCTGACTGGATGGCATCTTGTGAGACTCATGATAATTTTTATGCATATCACCTTGGTTCACCAAACTCGGAAAGGCAACCTGGCCTGGTCTTGACTAGGATATAGAGAATATCTACTTAGAAGAGTTGGGTGCACTTTCAAAACAGGACTGAAATATCTTTCAACTTACAGCTCGTCACTTTCAGAATTGTTCGTCTTACCTATTGAACATTCCTGGTCTCGTTTCAATTTTTAGTAAATATATAGCAATAACAGCGTGAAAGCTGTTGGTCGATATGAAACATTACCCGGTCATTTCAGGGTGGAGAATCAAAGCGTTTTCCCAGTCATTCTATGATTTCGTGTTGAATGTGGCAAGACGTTGCAAGTAATATCTGCTTGAGGAGCTATATTGGGTTATCACATTGTCAACAAGGAAGGATATTTTTTAGCGTAACCCCCCCCTCTCTCTCTCTCTCTCTCAGTCTCTTTCTCTCTCTCTCTCTCTCTCTCTCTCTCTCTCTCTTTCTCACTCCCTCCCATTCTCCCTGTCTCTCTTTATCTCTCTCTGTCTCTCTGTATTTCTATGTATCTCTGTCCTCTTTCTCTTGCACATCCTTATGTGACTTTTCTGAGTGAAGAGTAAAAACGAAAATTAACTGGTTATAATTTGTTATACCTCAGTGTACACCAATACGTTTCTCCGTGAGAGAATGCGATTGGAAGTGTTGCATCTCTATTTTTGCTCAGTGATTAGTTTCCAAACTTTCATGGTTTATTTATATTTCTTTGTGTGATGGCATACCAGTAAAAAGAATATGAAACAAACATTGTACCAGCAGATTAAATGAATAAATAGCTTTCAGTATCCAACACAAATAAGCAAAACCGAACGATCCAAATACGAAAAAAAAAGTTTTCTTGTTCATTAATGGAATTCATCAACAGTGACATTTATGTCAGTCTTGAAATAACCTGTCTGTATTAATTGAAATAATTGTTTTGTTTGAGTTTTTGATGACAGTCTCTGACAAATACAAAAAATAAAAAGAGAACAATGTATTTTCTTTGTTAAAATCTGTATGAGAATATTAGTAAGAACACGCTGTAATTACGTGTATATGGATTCTCTACTTTAGAAACAGCCAACCTTGGCAAATTTTACATGATGATCTTCTTTTAGAAAGGATTTTGATTCTGATTTAGAGGAGTATCCAGAATCATTCCCTATTTTCTTTTTGGAAACAACAACAACAACAAAAACAAAATTGAAAAAATTCAAAAATGTAAAAATAAATCGAGATATTACAAAAATAATTTCGAAAAGTAGAAAACAGGAGAGTACACAAAACAAAACAAAACAAAACAAAACAAAAAAGCCACAGAGGTCAGGGATTGAACCCTTGAAGACTTAACGTCACAGTCCTAAATCCAAGTACCTGGGGTCTCCCCCACTCTACCAAAGAAGCAGTCATGGGACCACTGCTTCCTGTACCTTGGACCAGAGGACTAGAACTGTGGGTTCTCAGGTTTATTTGAATCATCATCAACTGTCAGAGAAACCACAGTGTAGTCATCACGGGAAAGCTGGAGGGAAAGAGAGCACCGGGTAGATCCAGGGAGAGAATGCTGGACGGACTTGCAAAGTGGCTGAGGATGAAGAGGGTGGGGGATATGCTGGGGGCAACGAGAGATAGAGATGGTTGGAAGTCCATGGTCGCCAACGCCATGCGGCATGGCACCTGATGATGATGATGATGAGTCATCGCGGACACACAGAGAACATGTTGTCTGGCTGCTGTTCCTCTCGGCCACTCGGTGGCTGTCTCTATACGATGACATTTATGTTTAAAACTGTTCTTCTCCTCTTTTTGAACCAAAAATATTTTTGCGTGATGGATGTTTATTAAAGATTGTATAATTGTGTTGAAATCAATATCCAGGTTTTGTTCACATGTTTCATAATTACCAAAACTGTCAATATATTAAAAGAAATTAGACCTACCAAAAACCAGAAGAGGCAGATGCAACTGAGATGGGAAAACCATTCAAATATACTTTGCTTTTACCATAAGCTAAATGAAAACAAATGATGTTTCATGAAGAAGATCCCTTGGATGATTTGAAAACTACGTATGTAAATACAAACTTTGCAGGTTATGACGATATCTTCAGTTGCTATTGATGTACGTGTCTGCGTTAGCAAGAGGAAGGAAACTTGATACAGAACTTCCCATACATATGTATTTTATATGATTTGCATGTTTATTCACTGGTTTATTTATTAATTATTGAATTGCTTAATTATTCTGGATTGTTGTTGTTGTTGTTGTTGTTGTGAGAATGGCCAGTCTAAATGAACGTAACTTTAAATATACCTAAACCCTATGCAGGAGTCCCAATTGGTGAATAGGTAGAACACTAGCCTTCTAATTCGACATGTACTTTCTCCTGGGAAAGCCGCGTGGCCATGGTCAGGGACTGAAACCTTGAGGCTGATACAGCGTCACAGTTCTTATGTCAGTCACGAAGGGATCTTCCTCATTGTACCAAGGAAACAGCCAGGAACACTTCCTTATTTTCATCCTTCGTGTTGTGAATCGATAGCCCACCGTCTTCAATGCTGACAAAAATAAAGCAGTGATGGTGTCATCTTCAAAATGCTAACCTAGCAAGACGTATGTAGTTTCTGCTACATCACAACTGCTATGAAACAATAGTATCAATGTTATCTGCAAGAGCCCGAGAAAGAGTGTACATTATTTAAGCTTGTTTCTTCAAGTCTGGCTGAATGACATCTTGCGCGAGTCAAGGTAATTTTATACATATCACCTTCGGTTCACGAATTGTGAGAGGCAGCCTGGCCTGGCCTTGAACTGGATATAGAGAATGTTTACGTAGAGAAGTAGGATGTACCTTCAAAACAAGACTGACATCTCTTTCAACTTACAATTCGTCAGTTTCAGTTTGTTCCCAGTCTCGTATCTATGGTTGGTAAATGTAAAGCGATAACTGCGTGAAGGCTGTCGTTCGATATGAAACACTACCCTTTCGTTTCAGTGTTGAGAATCAAAACTTTTGCCCGTCCTGGGTGTGTGTGTGTGTGTGTGTTGAATGTGCCAGGACGTTGTTGCACGTGAAGTTTGCTGGACCTGGCTCAAATGCACGTTACTTGAGTAGCTGAGTGGCTATCTCTCAGCATAGTCTATCTGTTTGCCTATTTGTCTGTCTGTCTGTCTGTCTGTCACTGTGTCACTGTCTCTAGTTCTCTCTCTCTCTCTCTCTCTCTCTCTCTCTCTCTCTCTCTGTGTCTCTGTCTCCGTCTATCTATCTGTCTGTCTGTCTGTCTGTCTCTCTCTCTCTCTCTCTCTTTCTTTCTCATCTTATCTATCCCTTTCTCTTGCTCTTTCTTATCTGACTTGTCTGAGTGGCAAGTGAAAACAAAACTAACTTAAACGTTTATTATTTGAAGTATCTCGTTGAAGTGCAACATGTTTCTCCACGAGACAATGCCACTGAAAGTGTTGCATCTCTCTTTTTTTGAGTGATTTGTTTTCAAAATTTCATAATTGACTTACATTTCTTTGTGTGATGGCATAACAGATCAAATTATTAAAGAACAATTATACAGGCATATTAAATGGATAAGCAGCTTTCGATATCAGACATAAATAAAACAAAAATCAAACAATCCAAATAAGAATGTAATTTCATTTGTTTCAGTAAATGAGTTTCAACATTTTCATAATGGAATTCATCAACTGTGAAATTCATGTCACTCTTGACATGACCTCTCTGTGTTTGTTGAAGTATTTGTGTTTAGTTTTCATTTTTGATGACAGTTTCTGACAATTTTTAAAATAATATAAAAAGACCTTAATATGTTTCTTTGTTAAAAGATGTATGAGAATATTAGTTAGGATAAGCTTTTATTATATGACCATTTTAATTTAGATACGGTCAAGCTAATCAAATTTAACATGACAATTTTCTTTCAGAAAGGATTTTGAATCTATTTCATGAGTATACACAATCGCTTACTATTTCCTTCATAAACACAACAACAACAACAAAAATAACAGCAACAACAACAACAATAACAACAAAAGCGACAAAATTCAAAAGTGTAAAAATAAATATTGATATTAGAAAAAAAAGTAAAAAACAGTAGATAAGAGACTGCAAAAAAAAAAAAAAAAAAAAAGGCCACCGATGTCAGGGATTGAACCCTTGAAGCCATAACAACGTCACAGTTTTGAAGCCAAGTACCTGGGGTCTCCCCCATTCTACCAAAGAAGCAGCCATAGGACCACTGCTTCCTGTACCTTGGACCAGAGGACCAGAACTGTGGGTGTCTCAGGTTTATTTGAGTCATCGTTAATTTTCAGATCCCTTCTCCCGCATAAAATCATCACAGACACACAGAGAACACGTTGTCTGGCTGCCGTCCCTCTTCGCCACTCCGTGGCCGTCGATGTACGATGAAATTTATGTTTAAAACTTTTCTTCCCGTCTTTTTGAAAAAAAAAAAATTGTGTGCATGATTTTTATTAAAGATTGTATAATTGTGTTGAAATCAATATCCAGGTTTTCTTCACATGTTCAATGATTATTAATACTCTCAACATAAATGTAAAGAAATTATATCAGACCTAAAATAAGACGAAAAATGTGTAACTGAGATGTGAAGGCTATTCAAATATTATTTGCTTTAAATTAATCATAAGCTAAATGAAAACAAACGTGTCATGCATAAGATCCCTTGGAAAAATTGGAAACTATGCATGCACACTGAAAAGTACACAAAATGGATGCTAATCTGGTTGATCAAAATACAAGAAACAATGATGTTTGCCGACCCTCTTGATTGTACAAGAAATGATGATATTGTTAGTTTGCTGTTGATGTGCGTGTCTGTATCATCAGGAGGAAGGAGAATTAATACAGAATTTTTGTTGATTAGAGTATCAACAATGAACAAGAAATACAGCAAGAGAAAATGAAATATGTCAACATTTAATTTTGATTAATTTTGTATGTATCTATATATCTATATATCTATCTCTCTCTCTCTCTCTCTCTCTCTCTCTCTCTCTCTATATATATATATATATATATATATATATATATATATGGAAGCCCATGTCAAACAGTTGTGCCGTACTCTGTACTATCAGCTACGCAGAATTGGTAAGATTCGCTCCTTCCTTTCCACTGATGCTACCAACAAGCTTGCTGTCTCTTTCATACTATCTAGACTGGACTATTGTAACTCTCTATTAGCAGGTCTCCATGACAATCAACTATCTAAACTTCAGCGCATACAGAACCACGCGGCTCGCCTTGTTCTCCTCAAGCCCAGGCGTGAGAGTGCAAAATCTCTGCTTAGAACACTTCATTGGCTCCCGGTAAAGGCTAGGATTCAATATAAAGTTGCCTGTCTCTGCTTTCAGTGTATCTATCACGAGAACATGCCATCCTATCTTGCCAACCTCCTGCAGGGTTACAAACCTTCTCGAACGCTCCGCTCTTCTGACACCTCACTGTTGACTGTTCCTCGCTTCTCTCTAGACACCTTTGGTAAAAAATCTTTCTCTGTCTTTGGCCCAAATGTATGGAACTCTCTACCACTGTCTCTCAGAAAAACTAAGTGTTTCTCAACCTTCAAACGGCACCTGAAAACCCACCTCTTTCAAACTCATCTAACCTGAAGAGCCTTAGTTTGCAAGTCTGTCATCAGACTAATCTCTCCTGCCTGTATAGCAGTATTTTGTATAAGGGCCTATAGAGCAAGGTGTGTGTGTGCGTACATGTGTGTATGTGTGTGTGTGTGTGTGTGTGTGTGTGTGTGTGTGTGTATGTGTGTGTGTGTGTGTGTGTGTGTGTGTGTGTGTGTGTGTGTGTGTGTGTGTTGTGTGTGTGTGTGTGTGCTTGAGTGAGCATGTGTGTGTATCACTGTATGTGTACAGCTGAGGAAGGGATAGGGGAGAAATTGAGTGGGAAAGAGACTGAAATACTTTAAGAAACTTTTTCAAATCTTTGTTTGTATGTAAATTGTGATGTATGATATGCGAATAGTTCATAATTTGTGAGGAATTTTGATTGTCAAGGTGTTAATGCTGTAATAACTGAAGTTGTAACGTTTTTCCTGTATATGGATTAGAATTTTTCTGTTTTTATCTTCATTCAAAATATTGATTATAATTTTATGTACAACTATTGCATGCATAAACACACACACACGCATGCAAACATAGCACACGCACACACACACACACACACACACACACACACACCACTCTCTCTCTCTCTCTCTCTCTCTCTCTCTCTCTCTCACACACACACACACACACACACACACATTCTTACAAACACACGCGCACAGCAACGCACACGCACGCACACACACATGTACACACACACGTACGCAAGCACGCAGCAATATATAAACACAGTATGCCTCTTTATTCATATGAAAAATCTGTTAATCTTTCTTCATTACATAAGTCAGTGTTTAAATTTTAATATTCTGTGGTTTCTTATGTGTCTTCTTACTTGTATAGCTTTAATGTTTGTTGTTATCTTATTGTGTATGTAATTGTGAATATTTTTTATCATCTTTTGCCTTTCTTGCGAAATGTAAAGCGCTGGTGAGCATGTTTTTATATGGAATATGCGCTATACAAATAAACATTATTATTATTATTATATATATATATATATATATATATATATATATATATAACATATACATATATATATATACATATATATATATATATACATATATATATATATATATATATACATATATATATATATATATATATATATATATGTGTGTGTGTGTGTGTGTGTGTGTGTGTGTTTATGTGTGTGCTTGTATACATATATATATATATATATATATATATATATGTATCTGTGTGTATGTGTGTGTGTATTTGTCCCTGTGTGTGTGTGTGTCTTTATACATATATTCTGTTTTTTATGTAACTATTGATTCATGTATTTGTGTTTTTGATACTTATTGTTTTTAATACATTTTTATTTATTTACCTATTAACTGATTGATGCATAAGTATTTATGTGTATTTATGTGATTCTTTATTCAATTTTGTTTGTTTCTTAGTTTTTTGTTTGTCTGTTTCGTTATTTATGCTTTTTATGAGAATGGACAAGACAAACGAACTTAATTTTACATTTACGTTGGCTGGTCAATTGATACAGCTCTAGCTTTCTATTTAGACATGTCCTTGCTACAGGAAAAACCTTGTGGCCACGGTCAGGGATTGCACCCACGAGGCTGATGCAGCGTCACAATTCTTAGACCATCACCAAGGGGTCTCCCTTTTTGTACTAAACGAACATCCTGTACACCGTCCCGTCCTTGATTTCGGCTTGTGTGTTGTGAATGGACAGTCCACCATCTTCAACATTGACAAAAGTAAAGCAGTGAAGGTGACACCTTGAGAGAAGTGTGATGTTTCTCCTACATCCCACACGCTTTGGGAGGATAGTATCTATCTCATATGTGACAGTCCTCAATGGAAAATACATCATTTAAGCTCGTTTCTTGTGCAGCTCAAGATAAGTTTATGCATATCACCTTTGGTTCACCGAATTGTGAAACGGAACCTGGCCTGGTCTTGACTGGGATTTAGAGAAGATTTACATTGAGGAGCAGAATGCACCTTCAAAATAAGACTGACATTTGTTTCAAATTTCAACTCATCAGTTCCAGTTACGATTTTTTTGTTATTTATTTATTTATTTATTTGTATTTCATTCATTAATAATTCATTAATTTATCTATTCATTTTAATTTTCCTCACTCATCTTACGTTCCCCGTCTTGTCTCTATATTTGGTAAATATGCAGTGATGAGGCGGTGAAGGCTGTTGTTCGATATGAAACGTTACCCTTTCGTTTGAGGGTATAGAATCAAAGTGTTTGCCCAGCCAGTCTGGTTTTTTTTTTTCGTGCTGAATATGTCAAGATGTTTTATGAGCATGGATAAATGCACATTGCTAGAGAAGCTGTGTGGATTTTTCACATTGTAAACAACGAGGGCTATCTCTTGGCATAACCTTTTTCTCTATCTCTGTCTCTCTGTCTCTGCCCTCTCCCTCTTACCCTCTCTCTCTCTCTCTCTCTCTCTCTCTCTCTCTCTCTCTCATGCTCCTTCTTATCTTCTTCCTCCCTTATCCTCTCTCTCTATGAAAACAGCCTATCATATTCCCCCACCATGCATCTTTTTTGTTTGTTTGTTTTTTGTTTCTCTTTCCGTTCTTCGATCCTTATGTTTTTCGTTCTGCATTTCAAAGATGATGAATGTTCTCTATTTGATAATCTTTGCTGATTCTTAATGATTCTTATTGATTTTCTCCTTGCAATTGATAATTTGTCATTTCGTGTTTGTCTCTACATTTGTTAACATATCTTCCACAAAATACTTTTAGTCGTAGCCTTCATG
>JAPXFY010000015.1:46820365-46847865 GCA_030674185.1 Monoplex corrugatus | reverse complement strand
ATTTTTACATTCGAGATTACTGTTCAGGATTGTATGTTTGTGTTGAAATTAATACAATTCTTGTGTTCACACGTTTAAAGGCCTAACATCCGATCCAATGGATCGGGACGCATGCGCATTGAGTGTAGGCGTGGCTTTTCTAAATAAGGCAGTGCACGTGGTCGGCAGCTGTAAACAAAAACTGTGTGCTAGAAACAGCTTTTCTTCTGCCTCACCCCCACCCTGCACTCACCAGCCCTGTGCAGTTTCTCTGGTACTACCAACCCCTGACCCAAGGCACTGTCCCCATACATTTTACAAGTTTTTAGTGGTCCTCACAACACGCACTACTATTACCCCAGTCCCACACAGCCATCTGGTTATGAGGTTGTGTGTTTCTACTGTAAACTGTCTGGCCATGACCCTCTCTCCAGCAGCTGCCCTTCTACTTTGCCCCCACACAGTCCTAATCTCAACCCCCCCCCCCCCCATCTGTGTGTGTGTGTGTGTGTGTGAAGTAACGCAATGAAAAAAATTAGTTGCTTCTGGTGTCCTCTCGTTTCTGCTACCATGCTTGTGATGTTCATCGATTGATTAATTGTATTTTCCATTTCATATATACGTCGAAAAACTCGTGATGCTAACTCAAAGCGGCAAACTACTTAAAATTCTGATGATTAATTATCCTGCAAAATTCTAAGAGAGATGGGGGGAGACGGTACGCGCGGGAAGGCAGGGTTTCCTGGTCAAACAGACTCGGTTACCACGCGATATAGGAGGCCCCACAGGGGGCACATTCCACTGAGAGAGACTTGCAAAGAGTAAAGTATTAGACTCACTTGACACTAAACGCATTGTTTATCCCCTGCACAGCCTCTCACGGCGGGAAAGAAAAACAACCCGCAGGAAATGAAGCTGCAAGGTCGCCGTCTGTCTTCTGCCGCCAGTTAGGCCTATGTTACCGTGCTCAAACTTTCTTGCAGAGAATGTAGATGTGTGCTTATTTTGTATTGTATTAAATGAAATAAATCGTTGTAGTTCTCACAGTGTTGGATATAAACATAGAAGAGAAAGAACTAGTTGGATAAATGTAATCGTGGCTGGAATGGCAGCGTGCACGTGATATAGTACTATCTCATGTGACTGTGTGTTGTACTGACACCGTAGGTACTATACTCTTTGCTGACACTAGTGACTATGTTTGTGACAGCAGGTCTGTGTCACTGACATATCTTGACACATCATCACAGTTACGCCCGATGCTTCTAGACCCACTTCATGTCGTCCTTTTATTCTGTTGGGCTTTTTCACATTTGGCAGGTGTAGGATTTTACAGGGCAGTATGTACATTAGGCCTATAGACGTTCTCACATCTGGTACCAGTGAGTTTCAGTGTTGATATCAGTAGATATACAGAGAAGGGCAAGCCAGACAGAACAGCTGCCTTTTGTTTTGGAGCCGTGATGCTTTATAGTAGCCTGAATCCTCAGCATTGGACTGGCAGTGGATATGCTCATGTTTTAACAGTCAGGCTCTAGGCTATATCCAGTTTATTTATCAAAGAAATCAGTATATGGTATTGTTTGACAAAAGTGTAGTAGTGGTAGTGCTGAGTTTGTGAAATTAAGTCAGACTGTGTGTGCTGTTGCTGGTGTGAAATTTGAATCCCCCAGCCCTATCGATAAACCAGACTTCGGTAAAGGCTGTTATCACCAGAGGTCAGTGTTGCTTTTATTTACTCCTCAGATGTGTGTGTGTGTGTGTGTGTGTGTGTGTGTGTGTTCAGGCAGCATGACTGTTTTGCTTTGCAATTTCCTTCCACGTGCTTTTCTATTTTCGGTGGATGTGCCAATCAAGTTACCGTAGCTCCGCCCCTATACCTTCGATTCGGATTTTATTTTCCAAATAAAAGCACACAACCACACTTTTTGTTACAAAGATTATAACTAACTAAAAGCAATGCTTGATAATTAAGTCTGTGCCAAAAATGAGCGATGTTGATTCCCTCTAGTTCGATCGAGTAATCTGCGTTTAATTGAGAGCAGACAGCGTGTGTTACCTCGACGACGGTTTGAATTCAAGTGACTTCGCTGCAGCCTCCCGCCTTATATACTCCTGTTGTGTCTTTAATCAGCAATGCTGTTAACATATTAAAAAGAAATTAGATCAAACCTAAGATCAGAAGAAGCAGACATAGCTGAGATGGGAAAACCATTCAAATATACTTTGTTTTAACCAAAGGCTGAATGCATACAAAAGGTTCTTAAAAATGGATGCTAAATTGCTTGTGCAAAATACAAGAAACGAAAATCGTTGCTGACTCGTCTTGATTGTTCAGAATGTGATTATATTGTATATTGTGAGTTTCCTATTGATGTGCGTGTCTGTGTCATGACGAAGAAGGGTTAAAACAGAACTTCCCATGGATTAGATCATGGACATCCAAAAAACATCGATTCAAATTGACAATATGTCAGCACTGAATTTCATTCAAATTCATATATCTATATACGTATTTAATTAATATTTTGTTCTCTCTCATTGTCTTTCTTTCTTTATTGATTGTTTATTAACTTATTCGCTAAACAAATAAACGAAATCAAAAACTGAACAGTACATTGATACCAGCACCACTGATATCTCTTGCTTCGCTACTCCTTCTCTCCCGATTTCTGAAGCAGACTATTAATTTCTCTCTCTCTCTCTCACAGCCACTTTCTGTCTGTCTCTCTCTGTCATTGCCTGTCTCTCTCTGTCTCTCTCCTTCTCTCTCTCTCTCTCTCTGTCTCTCTTTCTGTCTCTATGTCAGTCTTTGTCTCTGTCTGTCTGTATCTCTGTCTCTCTGCTTCTCGATCTCTCTGTAGCGTTGTGTCTGTTTCTGTTTCTCTGTCTGTCTGTCTGTCGGTCTGTCTGTCTGTCTGTCTCTGTCTGTCTGTCTGTCTGTCTCTCTCTCTTTCTCTCTCTCTCTCTCTCTCTCTCTCTCTCTCTCTCTCTCTCTCTCTCTCTCTCTCCCCACTCTCGTCTTTTCTGTCCCTTTCTCTTGTTCTTTCTTCTCTGACTTGTCTGGGTGACGAGTAAAAAACAAAACTAAGTAAAACGCTTATTTGTACAGTACTTCGGTATACTGTATTGCAACATGTTTGTCCATGAGACAATACGAATGGAAGGCTGGATCTCTCTGTCTGTTGAATGGTTTGTTTTCAAAATTTCATTATTTGTTAATTTAATTGTATGTAGGCATAACATATACAAATTATTCAGCAATAATTATAACACCAGATTGAATGGATGAGTAGCTGTTGACATCAAATACAAAAAAAAAATCAAACAAAATCAAACATATCAAATATGAAAATAACTTCATTCAGTTCAATAAAAACATTTCCTCATCTGTATAATGGAATTCATTTACATGACATACATGCCAGTCTTGACATAACCTACCTTTGTTTTTAGAAATAATTGTGTTTTGTTCTAAGTTTCGATGACATGTTTGACAAAAGAAATCCGTAAGAGAAGACGCCAGTGTATGTTTTCTTTTTATTAATTAATGTAATACACTTATTGCTTAGGATAGTTGTTGTTATATATCGAAGATAGAAAGGGTCACACTAGTCAAACTCTATGCAATGATTTTTTTTTCAGAAAGGATGTTGATTCTTATTTATAATTGTATCCAGAATATGTCAATATTTCCTTTATGATAACAACAAAATAAAGAAGACAATTTTTTTTTTAAAGTACTGATAATGTAAAGAACAAATCAAAATGAAAAAAATAGGAGACAACACACACAAAAAAGCCACCGAGGTCGGGGATTGAACCCTTGAAGCCATAACAACGTCACAATTCTGAAGCCAAGTACCTGGGGTCTCCCCCATTCTACCAAAGAAGCAACCATAGAACCACTGCTTCCTGCACCTTGGACCAGAAGACTAGAACTGTGGGTGTCTCAGGTTTATTTTAGTCATCACTAATCGTCAGATGGATAACATAATGGTCATCACGGACACACAGAAGACACGCTGTTAGGCTGCCGATCCTCTCGGCCACTCGGTGGCTGTCTGTCGATGCTGAAATTTATGTTTAAAACGTTTTCTTCTTGTCTTTTTGATCTGAAGTATTTTTAACGTACGCGATTATTGTTAAGGATTGTGTATTTGTCTCGAAATTAACCTAACTGTTTTGTGTACATGTTTAATAAGCAATACTGTCAATATATTAAAAAGAAAGTAGATCACACTTAACATTAGAAGCAGCATTTGAAACTGAGATGGGAAAACCATTCAAATATACTTTGTTTTAACCATAGATTAAATGCCTACAAAATGTTCTCAAAAATGGATGCTAAATTGGTTGCACGAAATACAAGAAACAAAGATCGTTGCTGGCTGATCTTGATTGTTCAGGATATGACGATATGTTCACCTGGGAAAACCATGTGGCCATGGTCCTGGATAAATACAGTGTCACATTTCTCTCTCTTGTTATAACAGCCTTAACACCATTCTTGATTCTGCAAGTCTGACTGGATGGCATCTTGTGTGCCACATAATAATTTTATGCATATCACTTCTTGTTCACCGAATTGCTAAAGGCAAACTGGTCTGGTCTCGAATGGAATTTAGAAAATTGTTACGTAGAGGCGTTGGTTGCGTCTTCAAAACGGGACCGAAATAAAAGGGTACCGAAATCTCTTTCAGCTTACAACTCTCTACTTTCACATTATGTTGTTTTTTTTTTCTTACCTATCGAACATTCGGTAAATATACAGCGATAACAGAGTGGAGGCTGTTGTTCGATATGAAACAGTACCCTTTACTTGAAGGATGGAGAATCAAAACGTTTCCTGCCCAGTCTGTTTATTCGTGTTGAATGTGTCAAGACATTGTTGCACGTGAGGTTTGCTGGGCGTGGCTCAAATGCACGTTGCTTGATGAGCTATGTGGAGTTTTCACATTGTAAGCAACGAAAGCTATCCATAGGCATAGTCTCTCTGTCTGTCTGTCTGTCTGTCTGTCTGTCTGTCTGTCTGTCTCTCTCTCTCTCTCTCTCTCTCTCACACACACACACACACACACACACACACTCACACACACAACACACACACACACACACACACACACACACACACACACACACACACACACACACACACACACGCTGTCACTTTCTGTCTCTTTCTGTCACTGTCTCTGTCTCTCTCCTTCTCTCTCTCTGTGTCTTTCTTTGTCTCTGTCTGTCTGTCTGTCTGTCTGTCTGTCTCTCTCTCTCTCTCTCTCTCTATATATATATATATATATATATATATATATATATATATATATGCCACTCTCTGTCTCTGTCTGCCTGTATCCCTTTGTCTCGATGTGTCTCTGCCTCTTTATCTCACTGTCTTTCTCTCTGTGTTTCTGTGTCTCTGTCTCTATGTCTCACTCTGTCTCTCTCTGTTTCTGTCTCCTTCTGTCTCTGTTTGTCTGTCTGTCTGTCTGTCTATATGTCTGTCTGTCTGTCTGTCTCTCTATCTGTCTTGTCTTTTCCGGCCCTGTCTCTTGCTCTTTCTTCTCTGTCTGGGTGAAGAATAAAAAGAAAACTAAATAAACAATTTACAATCTGCAGTACTTTGGTATACTGTATTGAAACATGTTTCTCCATGAGACAATACGATTGGAAGGCTGGATCTCTCTCTCTGTTGAGTGATTTGTTTTCAAAATTTTATCAGTTATTATATTTCTTTTTGTAAGGGCATACCAGACATAGATTATAAAACAATCATTATAACAGCAGATTGAACGGATGAGTAGCTTTTGACATCAAACACAAATCAAACGAAATTAAAGAATCCAAATGGAAAATAATTTAGTTCAGTTCAATAAAAGAAATTCCTCATCCATGTAATGAAATTCATTAACAGTGGCATTCATGTCGGTCTTGTTATAATCTGCCTTTGTTTGTAGAAGTAATTGTGTTTTGTTCTAAGTTTTGATAAAAACCTCTGACAAAAGAAATCGATAAGAGAAAACACCAGAGTATTGTTTTATCAATTAGCGTATGATAATCATGTCAGTCTTGTTATAATCTGCCTTTGTAGAAGTAATTGTGTTTTGTTCTAAGTTTTGATAAAAACCTCTGACAAAAGAAATCGATAAGAGAAAACACCAGAGTTTTGTTTTATCAATTAGCGTATGATAATCATGTCAGTCTTGTTATAATCTGCCTTTGTAGACGTAATTGTGTTATGTTCAAAGTTTTGATAAAAGTTTCTGACAAAGGAAATCGATAAGAAAAGACACCAGAGTATTTTTTTATCAATTAATGTATGATAATCATGTCAATCTTGTTATAATCTTCCTTTGTTTGTAGAAGTAGTTGTGTTTTGTTCTAAGTTTTGATAAATTGTTTCTGACAAAAGAAATCAATAAGAGAAGATACCAGAGTATTCTTTTTATCAATTAATGTATGATAATATCGGTTAAGATAAATTGTTGTTATATAGTGTGTCTAAGATAGAAAGGGCCATGTTAGTCAAACTCTATACAATAATTTTTTTTCAGAAAGGACGTTGATTCTTATTGAATTAGTCAATATTTCCTTTATGATGAAACCAAAACAATCAAGCCAACATTCCAAAACGTAACAAAATAAATAATGATAACAGAAAGAAAATTAAAATGAAGAAAATAGGAGAAAAACAAAATAAAAAATCCACCAAGGTCAGGGATTGAACCCTTGAAGCCATAACAACGTCACAGTTCTGAAGCCAAGTACCTGGGGTTTCCCCCATTCTATCAAAGAAGCAGCCACAGAACCACTGCTTCCTGCGCCTTGGACCAGAAGACTAGAACTGTGGGTGTCTCAGGGTCATTTCAGTCATCACCAATCGTCAGACTGCCACTGAAAGTGTCATCATGGACACACAGAGGACACGCTGTTAGGCTGCCGATCCTCTCGGCCACTGGGTGGCTGTCTGTCTATGCTGAAATTTATGTTTAAAACGTTTTCTTCTTGTCTTTTTGATCCAAAGTATTTTTAACATACAAGATCATTGTTAAGGATTGTATATTTGTCTTGAAATTAACATTATGGTTTTGTTCACATGTTTAATAAGCAATACTGTCAATATATCAAAAAAATTAGATCAGACGTAAAATAAGACGAAGCATATGTAACTGAGATGGGAAAACCATTCAAATATACTTTGTTTTAACCATAGGTTGAATGCAAACAAAATGTTCTCAAAAATGGATGCTAAATTGGTTGTACGAAATACAAGAAACAAAGATCGTTGCTGATTGATCTTGATTGTTCAGGATATGACGATATATATATATATATATATATATATATATATATATATACATTATATATATATATATATATATATATATATATATATAGTTGGGGGGTCCTATTGATGTGCGTGTCTGTGTCATGAAGAAGAAGAAGGGTTGAAACAGAACTTCCCGTGGATTAGATAGTCGACATCCAACAGAAAAAATACATCATTTGAAATTGATAATATGTTAGCATTTAATTTAATATATTTATGTACATATTTTATTATTGATGTTTTGTTCTTTATTTCTTTCTTTTTTTATTGTTTATTTAGTTATTCTGCATTTTTGAAATCATTATTTCTTTTCTATTTGTTATTTCTATGTATTTGCTTATCTATTTAAATGTTTGTTTTGTATCTGTATCTATTTTTTTATGTTTTTTTTTTCCATTTATTCATATGCCTGTTTACATTAATGTATATTCATCTATTTATTTGTTTATGCGTTTTGTGTCTTTGTCTAGGTATTTGTATGTTTAATATTATTTATTTACTTATTTGTTTATTTATTATCCATTTATTTATTTATGTATTTATCTATTCATGCATTTATTTTTTGTTTGTTTGTTTATTTGTTGGTTTAATTTATCTTGATTGTCGTTTTGTTACTGTTGTTATATTGTTAAAATGGCCAATCTAAATTAACTTAATTTCATGTTTACATAAACTATATCTTGGAGTACTAGCTGGTCAGTTGGTAGAGCTCTAGCCTTCTAAATTGACATGTGCTTCAACAGGTAGAGCACTAACCTTCTAAATACACATGTACTTCAATAGGTAGAGCTCTAACCTTCTGAATACACATGTACTTCAACAGGTAGAGCTCTAGCCTTTTGAATACACATGTATTTCAATAGGTAGAGCTCTAACCTTCTGAATACACATGTACTTCAATAGGTAGAGCTCTAGCCTTCAGAATACACATGTACTTCAATAGGTAGAGCTCTAATCTTCTAATACACATGTACTTCAATAGGTAGAGCTCTAGCCTTCTAATACACATATACTTCAATAGGTAGAGCTCAAGCATTCTAAATACACATGCACTTCAATAGGTAGAGCTCGAGCCTTCTGAATACACATGTACATCAAAAGGAGGGCTCTAGCGTTCTGAATACACATGTACTTCAATAGGTAGAGCTCAAGCATTCTAAATACACATGCACTTCAATAGATAGAGCTCTAGCCTTCTGAATACATATGTACTTCAATAGGTAGAGCTCTGGCCTTCTAATAGACATGTACTTCAATAGGTAGAGCTCAAGCATTCTAAATACACATGTACTTCAATAGGTAGAGCTCTAGCCTTCTGAATACACATGGACTTCAATAGACAGAGCTCTAGCCTTCCAAATGCACGTGTACGTTCACCTGGGAAAACCATGTGGCCATGATCCTGGATAGATACAGTGTCACATTTCTAATGCTAGTCAACAGGAGTCTCCCCATTGTACCGGGAGAACAGCCATTCTTGATTTCGTCCTTCGTGTTATGAATGGGTAGTCCACATTCTTCAAAACTGACAAAAAGTGAGCAGTGAGGATGTCACCTATAAGATGCTAGCCCCTGGAGAAGTATGACGATTCTGCTACATTACAATTGCTGCGGAACAGTAGTATCTATACTATTTGTGAGAGGCTTGTGTGGAGTATATATTACTCAAGCTTGTTTCTGAAAGTCTGACTGGATGTCATTTTGTGTGCCACATAATAATTTTATGCATATCACTTCTTGTTCACCGAATTGCTAAAGGCATCCTTGTCTAGTCTCGAATGTAATTTAGAAAATTGTTACGTAGAGGCGTTGGTTGTGTCTTCAAAACGGAACCAAAAAAAAAAAAAGGGAACCGAAATCTCTTTCAATTTACAAGTCGCCACTTTCAGATGTTTGTTTTTCCTTACCTATCGAACATTCGGTAAATATACAGCGATAACAGAGTGGAGGCTGTTGTTCGATATGAAACATTACCCTTTAGTTTAAAGATGGAGAATCAAAACGTTTCCTACCCAGTCTATTTATTCGTGTTGAATGTGTCAAGACATTGTTGCACGTGAGGTTTGCTGGGCGTGCCTCAAATACATGTTGCTTGATGAGCTATGTGGAGTTTTCACATTGTAAGCAACGAAGGCTAAATAATGGCATAGTCTGTCTGTCTGTCTGTATGTCTGTCTGTCTCTCTCTCTCGCACACACACACACTGTCACTTTCTGTCTGTCTTTCTGTCACTGTCTCTATCTGTCGCTCTCTGTAACTGACTCTCTGTCTCTCTCCTTCTCTCTCTATGTCTCTCTGTCTGTCTCTCTCTATGTATATATATATATATATATATATATATATATATATATATCGCTCTCTGTCTCTGTCTGCCTTATCTCTCTGTCTCACTGTGTCTCTGCCTTGCCTCTCTATCTCATTGTCTTTCTGTCTGTGTTTCTGTGTCTCTGTCTCTCTCTCTCTCTGTCTCGCTCTGTCTCCTTCTGTCTGTGTTTGTCTATATGTCTGTCTGTCTGTCTGTCTGTCTGTCTGTCTCTCTCTCTCTCTCTCTCTCTCTCTCTCTCTCTCTCTCTTGTCTTTTCTGTCCTTGTCTGTTGCTCTTTCTTCTCTGACTTGTCTGGGCGAAGAGTAAAAACAAAACTAAATAAAAATTTACAATCTGCAGTACTTTGGTATACTGTATTGCAACATGTTTCTTCATGAGACAATACGATTGGAAGGCTGGATCTCTCTTTCTGTTGAGTGATTTGTTTTCAAAATTTCATCAGTCATTTATATTTTGATTTGTAAGGGCATACCAGACATAGATTATTAAGCAATCATTATAACAGCAGATTGAACGGATGAGTAGCTTTTGACATCAAACACAAATCAAACGAAATTAAACAATCCAAATGGAAAATAATTTAGTTCAGTTCAATAAAAGAAATTCCTCATCCATGTAATGAAATTCATTAACAGTGGCATTCATGTCAGTCTTGTTATAATCTGCCTTTGTAGAAGTAATTGTGTTTTGTTCTAAGTTTTGATAAAAAACCTCTGACAAAAGAAATCGATAAGAGAAAACACCAGAGTTTTGTTTTATCAATTAGCGTATGATAATCATGTCAGTCTTGTTATAATCTGCCTTTGTAGACGTAATTGTGTTTTGTTCTAAGTTTTGATAAAAGTCTCTGACAAAGGAAATCGATATAAGACACCAGAGTATTTTTTATCAATTAATGCATGATAATCGTGTCAATCTTGTTATAATCTGCCTTTGTTTGTAGAAGTAGTTGTGTTTTGTTCTAAGTTTTGATAAATTGTTTCTGACAAAAGAAACCAATAAGAGAAGATACCAGAGTATTCTTTTTATCAATCAATGTATGATAATATCGGTTAAGATAAATTGTTGTTATATAGTGTGTCTAAGATAGAAAAGGCCATGTTAGTCAAACTCTATACAATAATTTTCTTTTCAGAAAGGACGTTGATTCTTATTGACAAGTGTATCTCAGAATTAGTCAATATTTCCTTTATGATGAAACCAAAACAATCAAGACAACATTCCAAAACGTAACAAAATAAATAATGATAATAGAAAGAAAATTAAAATGAAGAAAATAGGAGACAACAAAATAAAAAAATCCACCGAGGTCAAGGATTGAACCCTTGAAGCCATAACAACGTCACAGTTCTAAAGCCAAGTACCTGGGGTCTCCCCCATTCTATCAAAGAAGCAGCCACAGAACCACTGCTTCCTGCGCCTTGGACCAGAGGACTAGAACTGTGGGTGTCTCAGGGTCATTTCAGTCATCACCAATCGTCAGACTGCCACTGAAAGTGTCATCATGGACACACAGAGGACACGCTGTTAGGCTGCCAATCCTCTCGGCCACTGGGTGGCTGTCTATCTATGCTGAAATTCATGTATAAAACGTTTTCTTCTTGTCTTTTTGATCCAAAGTATTTTTTACATACAAGATCATTGTTAAGGATTGTATATTTGTGTTGAAATTAACTTAATTTTTTTGTTCACATGTTTAATAAGCAATACTGTCAATATATCAAAAAAATTAGATCAGACGTAAAATAAGAAGAAGCATATGTAACTGAGATGGGAAAACCATTCAAATATACTTTGTTTTAACCATAGGTTGAATGCCTACAAAATGTTCTCAAAAATGGATGCTAAATTGGTTGTACGAAATACAAGAAACAAAGATCGTTGCTGACTGATCTTGATTGTTCAGGATATGACGATATATATATATATATATATATAGTGGGGGGGGGGGGGGGTCCTATTGATGTGCGTGTCTGTGTCATGAAGAAGAAGAAGGGTTGAAACAGAACTTCCCGTGGATTAGATAGTCGACATCCAACAGAAAAAATACATCATTTGAAATTGACAATATGTTAGCATTTAATTTAATATATTTATGTACATATTTTATTACTGATGTTTTGTTCTTTCTTTCTTTTTTTTTTATTGTTTATTTAGGTATTCTACATTTTTGAAATCATTATTTCTTTTTCTATTTGTTATTTGTATGTGTTTGCTTATCTATTTAAATGTTTGTTTTGTATCTGAATCTATATTTTTATCAGTTTTTTTTTCATTTATTCATATGCCTGTTTACATTTATGTGTATTCATCTATTTATTTGTTTATGCGTTTTGTGTCTTTGTCTAGGTATTTGTATGTTTAAAATTATTTATTTACTTATTTGTTTATTTATTATCAATTTATTTATTTATTTATTTATTTATTTATTCATGTATTTATTTTTTGTTTGTTTGTTTATTTGTTGGCTTAATTTATCTGGATTGTCGTTTTGTTACTGTTGTTATATTGTTAAAATGGTCAATCTAAATTAACTTAATTTCATGTTTACATAAACTGTATCTTGGAGTACTAGCTGGTAGAGCACTAACCTTCTAAATACACATGTACTTCAATAGGTAGAGCTCCAGCCTTCTGAATACACATATACTTAAATAGGTAGAGCCCTAGCCTTCTGAATACACATGTACTTCAATAGGTAGAGCTCTAGGCTTCTAATACACATGTACTTCAATAGGTAGAGCTCTAGCCTTCTGAATACACATGTACTTCAATAGGTAGAGCTCAAGCATTCTAAATACACATGTACTTCAATAGGTAGAGCTCAAACCTTCTGAATACACATGTACTTCAATAGGTAGAACTCTAGCCTTCTGAATACATATGTACTTCAATAGGTAGAGCTCTTACCTTCTGAATACACATGTACTTCAATAGGTAGAGCTCTTACCTTCTAATACACATGAACTTCATTAGGTAGAACTCTAGCCTTCTGAATACACATGTACTTCAATAGACAGAGCTCTAGCCTTCCAAATGCACGTGTACGTTCACCTGGGAAAACCATGTGGCCATGGTCCTGGATAGATACAGTGTCACATTTCTAATGCTAGTCAACAGGAGTCTCCCCCATTGTACCAGGAGAACAGCCTTAACACCATTCTTGATTTCGTCCTTCGTATTATGAATGGGTAGTTCACATTCTTCAAAACTGACAAAAAGTGAGCAGTGAGGGTGTCACCTATAAGATGCTAGCCCCTGGAGAAGTATGACGATTCTGCTACAATACACTTGCTGCGGTACAGTAGTATCTATACTATTTGTGAGAGGTTTGTGTGGAGTATGTATTATTCAAGCTTGTTTCTGCAAGTCTGACTAGATGGCATCTTGTGTGCCACATAATAATTTATGCATATCACTTCTTGTTCACCGAATTGCTAAAGGCACCCTTGTCTAGTCTCGAATGGAATTTAGGAAATTGTTAAGTAGAGGCGTTGGTTGTGTCTTCAAAACGGGACCAAAATAAAAGGGAACCGAAATCTCTTTCAGCTTACAAGTCGCCACTTTCAGATTATGTTTGTTTTTCCTTACCTATCGAACATTCGGTAAATATGCAGCGATAACAGAGTGGAGGCTGTTGTTCGATATGAAACATTACCCTTTAATTTAAAGATAGAGAATCAAAACGTTTCCTACCCAGTCTATTTATTCGTGTTGAATGTGTCAAGACATTGTTGCACGTGAGGTTTGCTGGGCGTGCCTCAAATGCATGTTGCTTGATGAGCTATGTGGAGTTTTCACATTGTAAGCAACGAAGGCTATCTAATGGCATAGTCTGTCTGTCTGTCTGTCTGTCTGTCTCTCTCTCTCTCACACACACACACACACACACACACACACACACACTCACACACACACACACACACACACACACACACACACACACACACACGCACACACACACACACACACACACGCTGTCACTTTCTGTCTCTTTCTGTCACTGTCTCTCTGTCTCTCTCCTTCTCTCTCTCTCTGTCTTTCTTTGTCTCTGTCTGTCTGTCTGTCTGTCTGTCTGTCTGTCTCTCTCTCTCTCTCTCTCTCTCTCTCTATATATATATATATATATATATATGCCACTCTCTGTCTATGTCTGCCTGTATCCCTTTGTCTCGATGTGTCTCTGCCTCTTTATCTCACTGTCTTTCTCTCTGTGTTTCTGTGTCTCTGTCTCTCTCTCTGTCTCACTCTGTCTCTCTTTGTTTCTGTCTCCTTCTATCTCTGTCTGTCTGTCTGTCTGTCTGTCTGTATGTCTGTCTGTCTGTCTCTCTCTATCTGTCTGTCTCTCTCTATCTGTCTTGTCTTTTCTCTCCCTGTCTCTTGCTCTTTCTTCTCTGTATGGGTGAAGAATAAAAAGAAAACTAAATATACAATTTACAATCTGCAGTACTTTGGTATACTTATTGAAACATGTTTCTCCATGAAACAATACGATTGGAAGGCTGGATCTCACTCTCTGTTGAGTGATTTGTTTTCAAAATTTTATCAGTTATTATATTTCTTTTTGTAAGGGCATACCAGACATAGATTATAAAACAATCATTATAACAGCAGATTGAACGGATGAGTAGCTTTTGACATCAAACACAAACCAAACGAAATTAAACAATCCAAATGGAAAATAATTTAGTTCAGTTCAATAAAAGAAATTCCTCATCCATGTAATGAAATTCATTAACAGTGGCATTCATGTCAGTCTTGTTATAATCTGCCTTTGTTTGTAGAAGTAATTGTGTTTTGTTCTAAGTTTTGATAAAAACCTCTGACAAAAGAAATCGATAAGAGAAAACACCAGAGTATTGTTTTATCAATTAGCGTATGATAATCATGTCAGTCTTGTTATAATCTGCCTTTGTAGACGTAATTGTGTTTTGTTCTAAGTTTTGATAAAAGTCTCTGACAAAGGAAATCGATATGAGAAGACACCAGAGTATTTTTTTATCAATTAATGTATGATAATCGTGTCAATCTTGTTATAACCTGCCTTTGTTTGTAGAAGTAGTTGTGTTTTGTTCTAAGTTTTGATAAATTGTTTCTGACAAAAGAAATCAATAAGAGAAGATACCAGAGTATTCTTTTTATCAATCAATGTATGATAATATCGGTTAAGATAAATTGTTGTTATATAGTGTGTCTAAGATAGAAAGGGCCATGTTAGTCAAACTCTATACAATAATTTTCTTTTCAGAAAGGACGTTGATTCTTATTGACAAGTGTATCTCAGAATTAGTCAATATTTCCTTTATGATGAAACCAAAACAATCAAGACAACATTCCAAAACGTAACAAAATAAATAATGATAATAGAAAGAAAATTAAAATGAAGAAAATAGGAGACAACAAAATAAAAAAATCCACCGAGGTCAAGGATTGAACCCTTGAAGCCATAACAACGTCACAGTTCTGAAGCCAAGTACCTGGGGTCTCCCCCATTCTATCAAAGAAGCAGCCACAGAACCACTGCTTCCTGCGCCTTGGACCAGAAGACTAGAACTGTGGGTGTCTCAGGGTCATTTCAGTCATCACCAATCGTCAGACTGCCACTGAAAGTGTCATCATGGACACACAGAGGACACGCTGTTAGGCTGCCGATCCTCTCAGCCACTGGGTGGCTGTCTATCTATGCTGAAATTTATGTTTGAAACGTTTTCTTCTTGTCTTTTTGATCCAAAGTATTTTTAACATACAAGATCATTGTTAAGGATTGTATATTTGTCTTGAAATTAACTTAATTGTTTTGTTCACATGTTTAATAAGCAATACTGTCAATATATCAAAAAAATTAGATCAGACGTAAAATAAGACGAAGCATATGTAACTGAGATGGGAAAACCATTCAAATATACTTTGTTTTAACGATAGGTTGAATGCCTACAAAATGTTCTCAAAAATGGATGCTAAATTGGTTGTACGAAATACAAGAAACAAAGATCGTTGCTGACTGATCTTGATTGTTCAGGATATGACGATATATATATATATATATATATATATATATATATATATATATAGTGGGGGGGGGGGGTCCTATTGATGTGCGTGTCTGTGTCATGAAGAAGAAGAAGGGTTGAAACAGAACTTCCCATGGATTAGATAGTCGACATCCAACAGAAAAAAATACATCATTTGAAATTGACAATATGGTAGCATTTAATTTAATATATTTATGTACATATTTTATTATTGATGTTTTGTTCTTTCTTTCTTTTTTTTAATTGTTTATTTAATTATTCTGCATTTTTGAAATCATTATTTCTTTTTCTATTTGTTATTTCTATGTATTTGCTTATCTATTTAAATGTTTGTTTTGTATCTGTATCTATTTTTTTATCAGTTGTTTTTTTTTCCATTTATTCATATGCCTGTTTACATTTATGTGTATTCATCTATTTATTTGTTTATGCGTTTTGTGTCTTTGTCTAGGTATTTGTATGTTTAATATTATTTATTTACTTATTTGTTTATTTAGTATCCATTTATTTATTTATTTATTTATTTATTTATTCATGTATTTATTTTTTGTTTGTTTGTTTATGTGTTGGTTTAATTTATCTGGATTGTCGTTTTGTTACTGTTGTTGTATTGTTAAAATGGCCAATCTAAATTAACTTAATTTCATGTTTACATAAACTATGTCTTGGAGTACTAGCTGGTCAGCTGGTAGAGCTCTAGCCTTCTAAATTGACATGTGCTTCAACAGGTAGAGCTCTAACCTTCTAAATACACATGTACTTCAATCGGTAGAGCTCTAGTCTTCTGAATACACATGTACTTCAACAGGTAGAGCTCTAGCCTTTTGAATACACATGTATTTCAATAGGTAGAGCTCTAACCTTCTGAATACACATGTACTTTAATAGGTAGAGCTCTAGCCTTTTGAATACACATGTATTTCAATAGGTAGAGCTCTAATCTTCTAATACACATGTACTTCAATCGGTAGAGCTCTAGTCTTCTGAATACACATGTACTTCAATAGGTAGAGCTCTAACCTTCTGAATACACATGTACTTCAATAGGTAGAGCTCTAGTCTTCTAATACACATGCACTTCAATAGATAGAGCTCAAGCATTCTAAGTACACATGTACTTCAATAGGTAGAGCTCTAGCCTTCTGAATACACATGTACTTCAATAGGTAGAGCTCTAGCCTTCTAATACACATGTACTTCAATAGGTAGATCTCTAGCCTTCTAATACACATGTACTTCATTAGGTAGAACTCTAGCCTTCTAATAATCATGTACTTCAATAGGTAGAGCTCTAGCCTTCTAATACACATGTACTTCATTAGGTAGAACTCTAGCCTTATGAATACACATGTACTTCAATAGACAGAGCTCTAGCCTTCCAAATGCACGTGTACGTTCACCTGGGAAAACCATGTGGCCATGATCCTGGATAGATACAGTGTCACATTTCTAATGCTAGTCAACAGGAGTCTCCCCATTGTACCGGGAGAACAGCCATTCTTGATTTCGTCCTTTGTGTTATGAATGGGTAGTCCACATTCTTCAAAACTGACAAAAAGTGAGCAGTGAGGGTGTCACCTATAAGATGCTAGCCCCTGGAGAAGTATGACGATTCTGCTACATTACAATTGCTGCGGACAGTAGTATCTATACTATTTGTGAGAGGCTTGTGTGGAGTATATATTACTCAAGCTTGTTATGCAAGTCTGACTGGATGGCATCTTGTGTGCCACATAACAGAGTTATGCATATCACTTCTTGTTCACCGAATTGCTAAAGGCAACCTGGTCTAGTCTCGAATAGAATTTAGGAAATTGTTACGTAGAGGCGTTGGTTGTGTCTTCAAAACGGGACCGAAATAAAAGGGGACCGAAATCTCTTTCAGCTTACAAGTCGCCACTTTCAGATTATGGTTTTTTTTTCTTACCTATCGAACATTCGGTAAATATACAGCGATAACAGAGTGGAGGCTGTTGTTCGATATGAAACATTACCCTTTACTTGAAGGATGGAGAATCAAAACGTTTCCTGCCCAGTCTGTTTATTCGTGTTGAATGTGTCAAGACATTGTTGCACGTGAGGTTTGCTGGGCGTGGCTCAAATGCACGTTGCTTGATGAGCTATGTGGAGTTTTCACATTGTAAGCAACGAAGGCTATCTATTGGCATAGTCTGTCTGTCTGTCTGTCTGTCTGTCTGTCTCTCTCTAACACACACACACACACACACACACACACACACACACACACACACACACACACACACACTGTCACTTTCTGTCTGTTTTTCTGTCACTGTCTCTGTCGCTCTCTGTCACTGACTCTCTGTCTCTCTCATTCTCTCTCTTTCTGTCTTTCTGTGTCTCTCTCTGCCTCTCTCTCTCTCTCTCTCTCCTCTCTCTCTCTCTCTCACACACACACACACACACACACACACACAATCTCTGTCTGTGGATGAGTAGCGTTCGACATCAAACACAAATCAATCGAAATCGAACAATCCAAATGGACAATAATTTAGTTCAGTTCAATAACAGATTTTCCTCATCCATATAATGAAATTCATTAACAGTGACATTCATGTCACCATTGGTATAATCCGCTTTTGTTTGTAGAAGTAATTGTGTTTTGTTCTAAGTTTTGATAAAAGTCTCTGACAAAAGAAATCGATAAGAGAAAACACCAGAGTATTTTTTATCAATTAATGTACGATAATCTTGTCAATTTTGTTATAATCTGCCATTATAGACAAATTGTGTTTTGTTCTAAGTTTTGATAAAAGTCTCTGACAAAAGAAATCGATAAGAAAAGACACCAGAGTATTTTTTCTTATCAATTAATGTATAAAAATATCGGTTAGGATAATTTGTTATATGGTGTGTCTAAGACAGAAAGGGCCATGTTAGTCAAACTCTATACAATAATTTTCTTTTCAGAAAGAACGTTGGTTCATATTGACAATTGTATTCCAGAATCAGTCAATATTTCCTTTATGATAAAAACAAAAAAAGGAAGACAGCACTCATAAACGTAAAAAAGAATGACAGTAGAAAGAACAATGAAAAAAATGAAAATAGGAGACAAAAAAAGAAACGATCAAACAAACAAACAAAAAACCCCACCGAGTTCAGGGATTGAACCCTTGAAGCTGTAACAAGGTCATAGTTCTGAAGCCAAGTACCTGGGGTCTCCCCCATTCTATCAAAGAAGCAGCCATAGAACCACTGCTTCCTGCATCTTGGACCAGAGGACTAGAACTGTGGGTGTCTCAGGTTTGTTTGTGTCATCACCAATTGTCAGATGAGGTGGAAAGTATCATCACGGACACACAGAGGACACACTGTTAGGCTGCCGATCCTCTCGGCCACTGGGTGGCTGTCTGTCTATACTAAAATTCATGTATAAAAAGTTTTCTTCTTGTCTTTTTGAGCCAAAGAAGTTTTTACATACGAGATTGCTGTTAAGGATTAAATATTTGTCTTGAAATTAAAACTAATTGTTTTCTTCACATGTTCAATAAGCACTACTGTCAATATATTAAAAGAAATTAGATCAGACCTAACTCAGAAAAATTAGATGTAACTTAGATGGGAAAAAAACATTCAAGAATACTTTGTTTGAACCATAGGCTGAAGGTATACAAAATGTTCTCAAAACTGGATGCCATATTGGTTGTGCAAAATACAAGGAACAAAGATCGTTGCTGACTCGTCTTGATTGTTCAGGCTGTGATGATATTGTGAGTTTCCTTTTGATGTGCGTGACTCTGTCATCAAGGGGAAGAAGGATTAAAAGAGAACTTATATGGATCAGAGCATCGACATCCAACAAAAAATGCATCCATTCAAAACGACAATTCGTCACCATGTAATTTCATTTAACTTGATGTGTTTATTTCTTTGTCTTTATGTATACATCTAATCAATAATTAATTAAAACATTAATCAATTAATAATTTACTAATTATTCTACTATTGTTTATATATTTGACTATTCTGCATTTTAGCATTCATTTCTTTATTTCCGTATTTTCATTCATATCCATTTACTTATCTATTTAATTTTTTTTGGTCTATATTTATTGGTCTAGGTGGGTTTTTTTGTTGTTGTTGCTTATCTATTTATATGATTATTTCAATGTACATTTACTGATCTACATATTTTTTTATTTGTTTTGTTCCTTTGCCTATTTATTTGCTCGTTTATTTATCTGATTTGCATGTTTAAATATTTATGTCTTTATTTATGTATTTATTTATCGATTCATTTATTTATTTGTTTAATTTATCCATATTGTTGTTGATTATGTTGTTGTTCTTTTCAGAAAAGACGTTGATTCTTATTGAGAAGTGTATCCCAGAATCAGTCAATATTTCCTTTATGATAAAAACAAAACAATGAAGCCCCGCACTGCGCGATCCTGTCGTGGTGGACGTCTCCACTGTCTTTGGCACAACCTGCCTCCTGCCCGACGCCACTTTTCGTCTCCTGCTTCTTCTTCTCCTCCACTGCCCCTGCCCTCGACCTCGCTGCTGCAAGCTTCGTCTCCTCCTCTGCCGTCTTCGCCTTCGCCTTCTGTCCTGATGGTGCCGCCTTCGCCTTCTGTCCCGCCGGTGCCGCTTTCGCCTTCTGTCCCGTCGGTGCCGCCTTCGTCGCCACCTCGGCCGCCACCATATGACTGTGATAGGCTGAAACTATGCCTTTTTAATGCTCAGTCAACATGCACTGATGGCAAAGCCGAAGTCATTGCTTGGTCACGAACCTATACATGCTAGCCTCACTCCGAGTGGTTACAGGCTTGCTTCTTTCCATCGCTCATCCCGAGGTGGCGGTATCGCCATCCTCTACAACGACTCACTCCATTCCCGCCTATCTTTCTCGCAGTCTCTGCCTTTCTCCCATCCTTCTTTCGAGCACGTTGAAGCATCCTTCCAATCCACCCCTCACCCCATCACCTTCTCCTGTGTCTATCGACCCCCACCTAGCTCTGCCAACAAACTCACCACATCCACGTTTCTCTCTGACTTTGACCAATTGCTTGACCACTACTGCCTCTTACCTGGAAATCTCATCATTCTAGGTGACATCAATGTCCACTATGACAACACTCACCGTTATGACACAAGACATATCATCAACTCTCTGTCCAATCACAATATGACTCAACACATTTCTGAACCAACCCATCAAAAAGGTCACATTCTTGACTGGATCATTTCTCGTGATCACCACAATTCCGCTACTGACAACTGCTTAGTTCTTTCTACCCGTCTAACTTCAGCCCTTCCATCTGACCACTCTGCAATTCTCTGTTCTCTCGACATTTCTCCTCCTTCCCGTACCATGCGCACAGTGACTCGACGCAATCTCAAATCTATCGACCTCTCCACATTTTCATCTGATGCCTCCCGTCTCCTTTCTGAAAAGTCACATAACCTTGCCGATGAATTCTATACTACTCTCCACCATCTTCTGGACACTCATGCTCCAGCCACAACCCGTCTTTTACCTGACCGCCCCCCTACCCCCTGGCTCACTCATGAGATCGCCTGTGCAAAACGTGCCCGCCGCAGAGCAGAGCGCCGCTGGCGCAAATCCAAACTCACTGTACACAGGCAACTTTTCCAAGCCTCTAAAACAAAAGTATCCACCCTCATTGCATCAGCAAAAACAAGCTATTTCCAAACCAAAATCCTGAATGCCACTTCTTCAAAAGAACTCTTTACAACCATGATCATCTCCTTGGCACACGAAAAGATTTACCTCTCCCAACAAAACATACAAATGAAGAACTCCCATCTGTATTCTCCAACTATTTCACCACCAAAATACAAACTCTTCGTGACAGGCTTGACAGGACACCCTGTCAACCATGCCCACCTGACCCTTCCTTCTCTGGCACACCTCTTACTACTTTTACCCCAGTCTCACAAGAAGAAATTCTCAACACAATCAGATCCATGTCGTTCAAAACCTGCGAACTGGATCCTCTTCCAGGTTCTCTCTACGCCGACTGTCTCCCTACTCTCCTCCCAATCATCACTGACATCATCAACACTTCTCTTCAAACTGGAACTGTCCCAGATTCTTTCAAGTCTCCTATTGTTCACCCTCTCCTCAAGAAACACAATTTAGACCCAAATGAATTGAAAAATTACCGGCCTATCTCTAATCTCTCTTTCTTGTCAAAACTCCTTGAAAAAGTCGTCCTCAACCAGCTGAACTCTCACCTGTCTGCCAACAATCTCCTCAATCCTTTCCAGTCAGCCTACCGCCAGTGCCATAGCACTGAAACTGCCCTACTACACATTCTCAACAATCTCCTCCTTGCAACTGATACTGGCAAAGTCTCTCTCCTCACACTCCTTGATCTGTCTGCAGCCTTTGATACCATTGATCATGGTATTCTCCTTTCTAGACTTCATCATACTTTTGGCATCTCTGACATTGCTCTGTCTTGGTTCACTTCATACCTATCAAACAGAAAACAAACCGTTCTCATCAATGGCACTTACTCTCAACCTGCATACCTGACCTGTGGTGTTCCACAAGGATCTGTCCTTGGCCCTGTTCTTTTCACTCTTTACACCTCCCCCCTGTCCACCATCATCAACTCCCACTCTATAAAACACCACTTCTGTGCTAATGACACCCAACTTCAAGACAGTGACTCACCTGATAATATACAGCGCCTGTTGACTCGCACCACTGAGTGTTACTCAGACATTAAGAACTGGATGACACACAATAGACTTCAGCTTAATGACGACAAGACAGAAGCTATCTTCATTGGCACCCGTCAGAAACTTTCTCAGCTGCCTCCTCTTTCTCTCCCATTATGTAACACATCAGTCCCAATTTCTGATTCAGCTAAAAACCTTGGTGTCTGCATTGACTCTACCCTCTCCATGAACAACTTTGTTTCTCAAACTGCCAGATCCTGCTACTATCATCTCCATCGTATAAGGCTGATCAGGAAGTATCTCTCTGTCGAAACAACTGCAAAACTCGTTCTCTCCTTCATAATGTCTCGCATTGACTATTGCAATTCACTCCTGTCTGGTCTTCCTGCCTCCACCATTCACATCCTACAGCGCATTCAAAACAATGCTGTACGCCTTGTACTCAAAAAGAAAAAAGCTGACCACATATCTCCTCTCCTGGCACAACTTCACTGGCTCCCTGTATCAAAGCGCATACAGTACAAACTAGACACCATGTGCTACAAAAGCCTCAATAACGCAGCCCCCGATTACCTGTCAAGCCTATTTGAGATCTATGTTCCCTCACGTACCCTCCGCTCTGCCTCCGATCCTCTGACTTTTCGCTTTCCACGCACTAAGATCAATACCTATGGTCCACGAGCCTTCTCTGTTTCTGGTCCACTCTCCTGGAACAAACTTCCATTCTCAGTCCGTCAGCAACCTACTTTTGTCTCCTTCAAGTCCGCTCTCAAAACTCACCTTTTCTCCTCCGCATAAAATCCTAACCTCACTCAACCCCCCCCCCCCCCCTCTGCAGCCTGTCTCCGCTCGGAGGGGAATCACATGGTTATAATATATAATTGTATATGCTATGCTCTCTATAATTTTCCATTGCTTTTATTCTTGCTTTTATTGCTTTTATTCTTTCTCTCCATTTATAGCCATGCGTGTGTGTGAGTGTGTGTGTGTGTGTGTGTGTGTGTGCGTGCGTGTGCGTGCGTGCGTGCGTGCGTGCGTGCTTGCGTGTGTGTCTGCTTCAGCGCTTAGATTTGATTTTATCAAGATTTTGCGCTATATAAATATTGTACTTATTATATTATATTACAATTCAAAAAAAGTATCACAGAAGTACTGATAATACAAAAAAAAATTGAAAAGAAAAAAATAGGAGACAAAAAGAAAAAAAAAGCCACCGAGGTCAGGGATTGAACCCCTAAAGCCATAACAACGTCACAGCTCTGAAGCCAAGTACCTGGGGTCTCCCCCATTCTACCAAAGAAGCAGCCATGGGACCACTGCTTCCTATACCTTGGACCAGAGGACTAGAACTGTGGGTGTCTCAGGTTTAATTTAAGTCATCACCAATTGTCAGATGAGCTGGATTTTGGAGTCATCATGGACACACAGTCGGCACACTGTTAGGCTACCGATCCTCTCGGCCACTCAGTGGCTGTATGTGTATGCTGAAATTTATGTTTTAAGAATTAAAAAGTTTTCTTCTTGTCTTTCTGATCCAAAATATTTTTCACATTCGAGATTACTGTTTAGGATTGTATATTTGTGTTGAAATTAACATGATTGTTTTGTTCACGTGTTTAATAAGCAATATTGTCAATACATTAAAGAGAAATTAGATCAGACCAAAGATCAGAAGAAGCAGATGTAACTGAGATGGGAAAACCATACACATATATTTTGTTTTAACCATAGGCCGAATGTATAAGAAAGGTTCTCAAACATGGATGCTGAAATGGTTGCGCAATACACCAGAAACAAAGATTGTTGCTGACTCGTCTTGATTGTTCAGAATGTGATGATATTGTGAAATTCCTATTGATGTGCGTTTCTGTGTCATTAGGACGAAGAAGGGTTAAAACAGAACTTCCCATGGATTAGATCATCAGCATCCAACCAAAAAATGCATCGATTCAAAACGAGTATACGTCAGCATTTAATTTCATTAAATGAGACGTATTTCTTTCTTTATTGATTTATGTAAATATCTAATTAATAACCAATTAATAAATGAATAGATTCATTACTAAATCAACAAACTGATCAATTGATTAATTAATTTTCTTATTTTTTTGTTTATTTGTTTATTCCTCATTTTTGCATTCATATATTTATTTCTCTATTTGTTATTTATATCCATTTACTAATTTATTCAACTTGTTTTTTGTTTTGTTTCTTTGTCTGTATTTATTGGTTTAGTTGGGTTTTTTTTTTTTGTTCATATCTTTGCATGGGTATTTAAACAAATAAATAGATATATACATACATAGATAAAGACGTAAATATTTAAACATGCAAATCCGATACATAAACGAGCAAATAAATAAACAAGAAATAAAACAAATAAACAAATATACACATTACTAAATATTAATTTGACGTATCTGAATTGTCCTCGATTATGTTGTTGTTGATATTGTTGTTGTTGTGACAATGATCAATCTAAAGAAACATAATTTCAGTTTTACGTAAATTGTATCTTGGAGTCTCAGCTGGTCAATAGGTAGAGCTCTAGCCTTCTAATAAGACATGTACTTTTTCATGGGAAAACCGTATGGCCAAGGTCAAGGATTAAACCCAGGAAGCTCATATAGCGTCACAGTTCTAATAATAGTCATGAGGAGTCTCCCTGACCGAATGGCATCTTGTGAGACACATATCACTTTTGATTTACGATTTCTGAAAGGCAGCCTGGCCTGGTCTCTGGTCTTGAATAAGATATAGAGAATACTTAGGTGGAGGCCTTGGATGCACCTTCGAAACAGGGCTGAAATCTCTTTCAAATTACAACTTATCACTTTCCGGTTATGATTTTTTTTCTTACCTATCAAACCTTCCTAGTCTCGTTTCTATGTTTGGTATGTATACAGCTGTAACAGCGTGAAGGCTGTTGTTTGATATGAAACATTATCCTTTCGTTTCAGGGCGGAGAATCAAAACATTTGTCCGTCTTTTCTGTTTTTCCGTGCTGAATGTGGCAAGACGTTGTTGCACGTAAGGTTTGCTGGACATGGCTCAAATGCACGTTGCTTGTTGAGCTATGTGAAGTTTCACATTATTGGGAACGGAGGCTATCTCTCTGTGTCTCTGTATCTGTCTCTCTGTCTCTCCCTCTCATTAATTCACTCTGTCTCTCTTACTGTCTCTCTCTGTCTATCCCTCTCTCTGTCTGTCTGTATCTCTCTCTCTCTCACTCACTCTCTCTCTCTCTCTCTGCCTATCTGTCTCTGTCTGTCTGTCTGTCATTCTGTCTGTCTTCCCTTTCCCTCATCTCTCACTCTATCTCTCTCTATCTCTCCTCTCTCTCTCTCTCTCTCTCTCTCTCTCTCTCTCTCTTTCTTTCTCCCTTTTCTTTTCCCTCTCTCTTTCTTTCTTCCTCCCTCACCTTTTCTCTCCATGAAGATTACCAATCACGGTTTTCGTTTTTTGTTTTTATTTCTCTTTCCAGCCTTTCATTCTTACGTCTTATGTTCTGTATTTCAAAGATGAGGAATGTTTTCTGTTTGATATTCTGTGTTGTTTCTCAATGGTTATTATTGGTTTTCTCCTTGCAGTTGGTAGTTTTTCGTTGCTGCCTATTTGCACATTTATCATTATTGACAAAACATTAATTCCGTGATTCTCGCTGCTTTCACTCTACATTTTACCGGTCTTGCACAAAATGATTTTACTGTTGGCAGATTTTGCTCGACAACTACGGACAGAAGTGGATATAAGCACAGTTGAACTTACTGAACCAAATTTCATACTGATAACTTTTTCTTCAAACTTACAATCCAATTGTCCTGTTTTTTCAGTGTGTATGAAGAAAACAATTTAAAAGAAACTTGTATTTCCAGAATGAATTGAAATGTTTTGAACATCATCTGTCTGCCTGTCTATCCGTCTGTAAGAATATCTGTGTCGTAAAGAAATGCATGCACACATATGCACCTGCTCTGCATTTGTAAGGTTATCATTTATTCATCAATTTACTTAATTTTTGGTTTCTAGTTTTTAGTGGTAGATTTGTTTTTGAGATTTAAACAAATGCGAAAATACTGTATTTGTTGTGCGCGTCTATTGTCTGCACGCTTCAATTTGACCATGTGAATGAATAAAGGAATGTTGACTTTGACTGATTGAAAATCAGACAGAGAAGGTGGATGAGTCAGTTTTCTCGGACATTTGAAGGTCAGTGAATAGTCAATACTGTGAAATGGAGGAAATATATAATTGAACAAAATAGTCCTACTGCTAAATCTGATTGTTTCTCTTGCCCGTTCAAAAACGGCTGACTAATGAACAACTCAACTTGGCAAAAGATTGATTGTGTGTGTAGAACTCTTTATACATGTCTTTTTCTCTCTGTCTCTCCCTCTGTCTCTCTCTGTCTCTGTCTCTATCTCTCTCTGTGTTTATGTGTTTTGTGATTGGTTGTCTTTGTTTATTTGTGTGCTTGTTTCCCATGATTGTATCTTTGTTTGCCTGCAAATGTAAGATTTTTAATGAGGAGTTTGACAACGACGTTTTGTTTTGGTGCAGGATCTTTCACGTGCGCTATATGGAAGCGACACATGGGTCTTCCGTTAACGTCTAATTGGAAATACTGGAACTCATATCACCAATCAAGGTCTAGCAAACACGAATGGGGTTGGGGAAGGGTGGTGGTGAGTCACCCAAGTTCGACCAAAAATCGAATCAGAGTTGTTCGTTTCCTGACATGTATCCACCACGTACCAGGCCATGCACGACCTGCACGGTGCAGAAAGAGGTAGCCTTATTTCCAAGGGAAGTCACTCCTTTTCGCTTAATGTAAAAATTATGACCATGTAGTAGTCGACCCTGGTGGCTCTTCGAGTCTGCGTGTTGTGTTTTGTGTCTAAATAATTTATTATTATTATCATTATCATCATCATCATTATTATTATTATTATTATTATTATTATTATTATTATTATTATTATTATTATTATTATCGTTAGTATTATTTATCATTATTATTATTATATTATCATTATTATTTTTATTATTATTATTATTATTATTGTTAAGAAGAAGAAGCAGGAGAAGAACAAGAAGCAGTAGAGGGAAAGGGAAGAGGAGGAGTAAGAAGAAAAACAAGAGGAAAAAAAAG
>JAPXFY010000015.1:46810365-46812865 GCA_030674185.1 Monoplex corrugatus | reverse complement strand
GTTATTGTGTGAACAGCACTTTTTTCAGGAATTTTTAGTAATTATTTATGACCTATTTTTCACTGTTGTGACAGTCTACCTTGTCCTTGCTTCCAATCTAGTTTCCTTTCATCTGGTGTAGTAGTTTCCTTTCATCTGGTGTAGTGGTTAAACCAACGGAATTCAGACTGGAAGCTTGTGGGTTCGAATCCCCATTGGTCCCTTTAAAAATCATTGTGGGACTTTTCGGCTCTGACCGGCTCCTACTCAGAGTTAAGCATGCTATGAGCTCAATTGTGACACTGGGACCACACAGTCGAGCCTCATCCACTTCGTGGGTACGTCATTAATTAGGGTGTTGGTCAAATCTTCTGACCAGCACCGCAGTTGTCTGTATCTCTCGGGCCTGGTTGACGCCAGGATATATTATGATAGTAAGCGAAGAGTATAGCCCTGTCTGGCAGTCTCAATCCTAGACGGAACTCCATAGCATCACAGTTATCATCCTCATCATAATTGCATTGTCCCCCCCCCCCCCCCACCCCCCCAAAAAAAGAAGTGCCAGCTTCTGTGGTTATTAAGGTGACTTAGAAATTGGGACGAAAAGAAAGGTGACACACAGATAACCTCCCTGAGTGTAATGATCCTTAAATGATAAGTTTCCCTTCATCTGATGCCTAGTTCAGAACACAGTGACATTAAGGAGTACAACATCTGGATTTTCTGTAAAAGAAAATGTAAAAATGTGTAAAAAAAAAAAAGAAGACTATTGTGAGAATGCCATTACTATCTAGGATTTGTTCTCTTTACATGATTTCATGTTATCCTATTCTGTCTTTAAAAAAGCTTTTGACAAAGAACTCGGAAGAGTTCAAGCAACATGGTTACACACTGAAGAGAGCACCAGTCTGACAAGTAAGAATCCCAAATGTTAATTATCGGTCAATCTGATATTTGTCTCTTCCTCTATTGTGTATATGAGAAGTGGTCTGGGTGCTAGTGTTTCAACAGGCACACAACAGCAACAGTCACGACTGTAGGTGCGATCAGCGCAATTAAAACGAATTTCATGTAGGTTTCTTTTTTTTCTAAAAGCTGTCTTTAACAATTGTATGTACAAAAATCCCTAAGAAAAGAGAGAATGGCGCCAGCGTGTGACGAGATGGACATATGACGACGATAAGAAGAACACACACACACTCACACACATACACACACACACACACACACATGCACATATACATGTATGTATATATATATATATATATATATATATATATAGAAATATATATATAGATATATATACATACATACACATAAATATATAGATAGATAGATAGATAGATAGATAGATGGATGGATAGATAGATAGATAGATAGATAGATAGATAGATAGATGGATGGATAGATAGATAGATAGATTGATAGATAGATAGATAGATAGATAGATAGATAGATAGATAGATAGATAGATAGATAGACAGATAGATAGATAGATTGATAAAATCACCACTGAACAAGTGCGCCAAAGTAACAAGTAGCACACTGGAACATGTGAAGTATTGTTGACTTCAAGCAATAAAAGAAAACTACTTTGGTAACAAGATCCAGTGGCCTTAGTAATCAGTCCTCTAGGGAAGTGTTGAGAAAGGGAGACGATGAAGGAGACAGAAACAAGAAGAAGAAGAAGAAGAAGAAGAAGAAGAAGAAGAAGAAGAAGAAGAAGAAGAAGAAGAAGAAGAAGAAGAAGAAGAAGAAGAAGAAGAAGAAGAAGAAGAAGAAGAAGAAGAAGAAGAAGAAGAAGAAGAAGAAGAAGAAGAAGAAGAAGAAGAAGAAGAAGAAGAAGAAGAAGAAGAAGAAGAAGAAAAGAAGAAGAAGAAGAAGAGAAGAAGAAGAAGAAGAAGAAGAAGAAGAAGAAGAAGAAGAAGAAGAAGAAGAAGAAGAAGAAGAAGAAGAAGAAGAAGAAGAAGAAGAAGAAGAAGAAGAAGAAAGAAGAAGAAGAAGAAGAAGAAAGAAGAAAGAAGAAAAGAAGAAGAAAAGAAGAAGAAGAAAAGAACAAGAAGAAGAAGAAAAGAAGAGAAGAAGAGGAAGATAAAGAAAGAAGAAGAAAAAAGAGAAAAAGAAAAGGAGAGGAGAAGACAAAGAAACAAGAACAAAAAAAAAAAAAAAAGAAGAACTGACAACAACAATGGAACACAACAACCAATAACAAAAAAGATGAACTGACAACATCGACGGAATGGACACAGGAAACTTAACAAGACTTTAGATCGGCACACAACCGACAGAAACTGCAGAAATTGGAACAGTTCTAAGTTGGTCACAATGAAGAAGAAGAAGAAGAAGAAGAAGAAGAAGAAGAAGAAGAAGAGAAGAAGAAGAAGAAGAAGAAGAAGAAGAAGAAGAAGAAGAAGAAGAAGAAGAAGAAGAAGAAGAAGAAGAAGAAGAAGAAGAAGAAGAAGAAGAGAAGAAGAAGAAGAAGAAGAAGAAGAAGAAGAAGAAGAAAGAAGAAGAAGAAGAA
>JAPXFY010000015.1:46785365-46805365 GCA_030674185.1 Monoplex corrugatus | reverse complement strand
TGATCTGCAACCTGTGTTGTTAATAACATAACCACAAAAACACTATATACCCATTATAATTCTCTGTACATCCGTCGGGCTGTAGTTTTCAGAAGTCGTCCATGACACATATAATCAAAGGCTTTCGTAATATCAGTAACAAAAAATGTACTGTTAGCTTTCGATAAATCGTTCCTTACCTTACATTCATTCTGTTAACAATTGTCACCATAACATATGTGCTGTAACTTATGATATCTCAATTTTGTCAACTCCATAACGTTACTGTAGATCATCGTATCTCTCTTTTGTCAACTTCAAGACGTCGCTGTAACTCACCGTATCTCTCATTTGTCAAATTCACAGCATTGCTGCAAATAACGGTGTCTCTCCTTTTTCAACTTCACAACGTTGCTGTAATAAGCCGTATCTCTTCCAAACTATGCCCCCTATTTGGGCCTGCTTTTGTTTTGACAATCGGCTGTTCAATCAATTGCATCATTTTTACAGTACTTGCTTGTTTCTTTTTACAGTTGGTCAATATATGCTGCTTTCCAAATGTAGTGGCTATGTTTTAGCTCTTCGTGATTAACATGTTTATTTATATATTCTGAAACCTTAAGAAAACTTAATGAACATTCTGTAACGAGGTTAGCTGTTAAGTCAGATCGTACTCAGCAAAGTCAAATAGACGACTTCAAGTGACGTGTCCTTCATTCTGTCATTGCCAGAACTGTGACATACCAGACCGTCAGTCATTCTATATCTGTTACATAAAAGAGAGGATATTCGGTCATTGATTATAAACATCAAACATGTAGTTTCGACTTTGACAGCTCGTAACAAGAAGGTATATTTCTGTCGTCAGTTTGAAGGATGTGAGGATGATATGGACTATCTTTCCTGACATCCTTTTAAGATACACATTTTAATCTGTAATGTTATCAGCTCACTTCAAAGACACTTCTTCTAACACTAAATCTTTTTGGATCATCGCAGGGCGATGACTTAAACCCGAATACAACATTTGGGATGAAATCAATGCCAAAAGGTCCTGATGAAAGACCATGAGGCTGATCAGCCCTGATGAATGCGAAAGAAAACTTAATGAACATTCTGTAAACCGAGGGTTAGCTGTTAAGTCAGGTTGGTACTCAGCAAAGTCAAATAGACGACTGTCAGAGTGACGATGTCCTTCATTCTGTCATTGCCAGAACTGTGACATACCCAGACCGTTAGTCATTCTATATCTTTATTCGTGGGTTTCACACTATCATATGTGGACTGATTTCCATGCTAACTGCGTAGAAAGTTACCCCCATCTCCTTCCCACCCCTTTGTCACATTTGGGTCGCTTAAATCGTCTTCATGATGTTACCTATTTTCTGACTCGCCTTAAAGTTTTGACCTGAAAGAAAGAAATGTTTATGCCTACTAAATCTCTCGCCACCGAAATATCATACATCTTCCCCTTTCGCAGCCACTACCACCACGTCCAGCATCGTCATCACCTACATCCTCTCTTCCTTGTTCCTTCTGCTGTGCGATCCTGTGGTCCCCATCACTCTTATCCTCCCTATCACGTAGCCCCTCACCCCTGGTCGTCAAGTGCTCCCTTGCATATCAATTAGATTGTCAAGGAGACTTGTCAAGACAGAGGACACAGCGGCTCATGACATTAATATAAAAGAGCTGCTGGTTGATGTTCTGGCTTACCGCACCACTTATTCCTTGTAGGACACACGTCTCTATTTTCAGCTTGTAGTGAGGGAAGACGAGAAAGGGTGAGTACTGTATGCTTATTGAATTTCAATAGTTAATAACAACAGGGTGAGTATTGCATAATTACCGAACCCTAATGGTTAATAGTAACTAGAGAAAGATCGCCGGGGACCGGTTACAAAGTAAGACAAATGTAGCTAGATTGTCATATCTCCATACCCCTCTCTATGGGGGTAGGACAGTTTATCTACGTTTGCCTTACTTCTCTGATTCATGATAACCTCTGTCTGCAAGGAAGCTCATGCAAAAATTTACATTTGGTGGTTTCATTGTGATGTTAGGTGAACAAACACTTATTGTATGCCGTTATTACTGATTTGACTGCAATGATTTTTTTTTTCAGGTCAGAAATTAATACGAATGAGAAATGTGTGACATATCGAGGGAAAAGACACTAGTGCATGGATTAATTTATCTTTACTTACCCATGTTTGTTGAAGCAAATGGATAAGATTAAGAAGTACAAAAGTTTATTTTCAAAATATGGAATCGTTCTTTTTCTATGAGTTACCCTTGATTGCAAAATCGACACTGTGAGATACTTATAAGCAAGCTTTGAAAATTAACAATACATTAGGCTACACAGTCAGACTCTTTTTTCCTTACATTTTGCTGCTACTTAGAAAAAAAACACACACAAAACAAAAGAACTTTCTTGCACTGTCATTTTTCATTTCAGTTTTTTATCAATCGACAGAGAAAGCCACATTTAAAAAGAATGTTATATATAAATATAGACATATCTGTCTATCTCTCTCTCTCTCTCTTCTCTCTCCCTCTCTCTCTCTCTCCATATATATATATATATATATATATATATATATATGTATGTATGTATGTATGTATATATAAATCAATCTACGATTTAACATACGTAACGTAGGGTAAACAAATATTTATGGTTTATGTCATTTTTGCACTCGCTAAAATAGCAATCTTCTATCCGAATCTTGTTTTGTAAATTTCTGCATGATGCTTCTTTGCAGACAGAAGTTGCCGCCTGTATTGCTTTTCTTATCCACCTGTTTGTGCTGTATTGCTTCTTGCCTGAATATTTGTTTGTGGCAAAATGTTGACTGAGCTCATAGACAAGAACCTTTGGCCTTTCGTGTGGTCTGTCGATAAAATCAGTGATAATATTTCTGCACTAGTTTTCATTATGATTCTCTTTGAGGAGAGACAAGTAAAACATGTTTCTGGAACTACTGCTTGTTTGTTTATTTATGTATGTATTTGTTTATTTCTTTTGTTAGTTATTTTTATTTATTTATATCTGTATATTTGTTTATCTATCTGTGTATTCAGTATTTTTCTGTCCATATTGACAGATGAGAAAAATATATTTTATTGTGAAGTGATAACATGAGGTGAATTTTATTGTATGATTCGGGATGGTGTCAAGTTTGAATACAAACTAGACACTCGTTTTTTTTAATTTTCTGAACACCAGATATATTCGTACTCTAAACACCAGATATATTCGTACTCTAAACACCAGATATATTCGTACTCTAAACACCAGATATATTCGTACTCTGAACACCAGATATATTCGTACTCTAAACACCAGATATATTCGTATTCTGAACACCAGATATGCTTGTGCTATGATGACATATTGTAATATTCGTAGAAGTATTCTTCATTTTCAATACGCGTAGAAAACAAGACTTTATTCAGATTAACGTGCAATATCCCTGCAGCCCCTTCGTATATTTCTAATTGAGTCTGCGTGCGGGTATGTGTAAGAAAGAAATTGGGAACTGTTTTTGTTTCATTTGCGCATAAGGTCAACTCCAAAATTAGTCGAAAATGGCCTTTCTGAACCTAGTGGTTCTGTTTGGAGAGATGGCTGATTCAAGAAGCAAATTATCTCGGTCTGTTTTGAGTTTACGATCTGATGTCTTTGGCGGACTCAAGATCAGATGTCTTGGACTTCGTCACAGAGTGCAGATCCAATTCGCTATATTCTTCTCAACCACCCCCTACCCTCACCAACCCCCCCCCCACCACCACCATTTCAAGACCTTACAAAAACACACAGCTTTTTCCGAGGATCACGGAGTGTGCCTGGGAAATTGCCAACAAATGTGGGAGGAGCGCATATGGAGTTGATCGAATGCGAAGAATCCCTCTTGAACAATCTACTAACACCAAACCCTGTACGGTAAAGATTACTGAATAAGTGTCTATGGGCGTCTTTTTATGTACTGTTGGGCGATGTTGCCTGTTGTCAAAATGAGATGAGAGGTGAACGGAGTCTTAATGTATTCCGTTATGACTGAATTGACTACAGACAGTGACAGCAAAGTGTCAGACTGTCAAGCGGTATGTGTATTTCTGGTTGTAGGCATAATTTATTAAGAGTGTATATATCTAAGAAGGAGTTTTAAGACATTACATGAGCGTGCTTGTTTTGAATCGATGATAATGAAGTTTGTGATAAAAAAATATGCTTTGTTAGTCCCTGTATCAATGTCTCTGTCTCTGTCTCTGTCTCTGTCTCTGTCTGTCTATCTCTCTCTTTCTCTTTCGCTCTCTCTTTCTCTATTGTCTCTCCCTCTACCTCTCCCTCTGTCTCTCTCTGTGTCTCTCACTGTCTCTCTTTCTCTGTCTCTGTCTCTGTTTCTCTCTCTCTCTCTCTCTCTGTCTCTCTCTCTCTCTGTGCCTCTGTCCCTCTCTCTCTCTCTCGGTCTCGGTCTCTTGCTCTTTCTCTCTGCCTCTCTGTCTGTCTGTCTCACTCTCTGTCTGCCTCTGTTTCTCTGTCTGTCTGTCTCTGTCTCTGTCTCTGTCTGTCTATCTGTCTGTCTGTCTTTTCTTTCTCTCTCTCTCTCTCTCTCTCTCTCTCTCTCTCTCTCTCCACTCACTCTCTCTCTCTCTTTCTAAAGGGCGAACAGCTTTTACCCGACTCACCCCGCAGTTTCTATTTCTCGAACCTTGTTTGCTTCATGAATTTTTGATTTCTTGCTTTGTTTTCTTTTGCAGAAGTAGTGATGAAGACCACACTAGTCCTCTGCGTCTTTGCCATGATTGTGGCTCTGGCTCTGGGCAGCGGTAAGCAGACATATGTTTATGACAAGAGTATTGATAATCATATTTAGGAACACCTTCTATCCCTATAGTTGTCGGGTTTTTTTTTCCAGCTACTAAGCTTTCGATTTCTTTTCAAAACGTTTATCATATTGTGTTTACGGCAGTCTTGATATTGTCCAGTTTGCCACGATTTATGTTGATGACAAGATGTGTTTGTGTTTTGAAGGTCTGTAACTTTGAAACTGAAAGGACAGAGATGGAAGAGACCTCAAATACTTTGTTATGCGGTTTGAAAGTTTGTAACTCTGAAACTGAAAGGACAGTGATGGAAGAGACCTCAATTATTTTTGTTATGCGGTTTGAAAGTTTGTAACTCTGAAACTTAAAGGACAGAGATGGAAGAGACTTCAATTACTTTGTTATGTGGTTTGAAAAGGACAGAGATGGAAGAGACCTCAATGACTTTGTTATGTGGTTTGAAAAAGGACAGAGATGGAAGAGACCTCAATGACTTTGTTATGTGGTTGAAAAAGGACAGAGATGGAAGAGACCTCAATGACTTTGTTATGTGGTTTGAAAAGGACAGAGATGGAAGAGACCTCAATGACTTTGTTATGTGGTTTGAAAAAGGACAGAGATGGAAGAGACCTCAATGACTTTGTTATGTGGTTTGAAAAAGGACAGAGATGGAAGAGACCTCAATGACTTTGTCATGTGGTTTGAAAAAGGACAGAGATGGAAGAGACTCAATGACTTTGTCATGTGGTTTGAAAAGGACAGAGATGGAAGAGACCTCAATGACTTTGTTATGTGGTTTGAAAAAGGACAAAGATGGAAGAGACCTCAATGACTTTGTTATATGGTTTGAAAAAGGACAGAGATGGAAGAGACCTCAATGACTTTGTTATGCGATTTGAAAAAGGAAGAGATGGAAGAGACCTCAATGACTTTGTTATGTGGTTCGAAAGTTTGTAACTTTGAAACTGAAAGGACAGAGATGGTAGAGACCTCAGCAATTTTGTTACGTGGTTTGAAAGTCTGTAACTCTGAAATCGAAAGGACTGAGGTGATTAGAGACCTCAACTTTTTTTGTTTGTTTCGGGGCTAGTATCGTGATGGTGGTTCTCATCCCATCATCCTCATTGTTTTATCTTCCCTAACCCTGACTGTTTATCGGTCACTCATTAACAGGTGGATACGACGTAGGGTTAAACTTATACAATCAGACTTGATGAGAACAGCTTTGTTTTCTACGCCAACCACGCCTTGTTTGAAACTAAAAGCTAGCAGCAGAAAAAACAATCACTGCAAGTGAAAGAATGTTTATCGTTGTTTTAAAGGGAGTTTTTCGATTTTTGCCGTTTGCAATACTTGATATATTTTGAATGATAGTATCAGAAACAACTCCCGTGTTTCTGATTCATACTCTGACTCCCTTACCCCAACCACCTGCTGCAAAAGCTTAAGCCTTCCACTCCCTCACCTCATTACCAGCTTTGTTAACTCTTTGACAACGGGCTACTTCGATCGAAGTAACAGCTGAGCTCTCACTGAGGACGGGCTACTTCGATCATAGTAACAGATGGTCTAGGGTATATAACTCCCTCTACTTTTGTTATGCTAATGATTTAGTAGTTGGCAGTTGCATCCCTTGTGAAGGAACTTCCGTTGAACGCTTCAGCTACGTTTTGCCGGTTTCTTTGTCTAAAATCGATGGATAAGTTCACTTGCACCCGGTTCTCAGTTTTCACTGTGGCAGCCCTAGGCCAGCAGGAGAGCTCAGTTGTGGCAATTGCAGTCACAACAGAGTTAAACGTTACCCTTTCATTGCCTTACCCTGTCCATCCACTACTTTCCTTATTATGTAGGAAGCCAATTGATAGAGTGAAAGAATAGAAGGGATAAAATGGATCAAATGTTGTTTTATTGTTATGGCTGATAATGGAAGAAGCTGTGAGGCAGAATGATGGAATGAAGGATAGTTTTTGCTTTGTTTATTTTTGTTATAGCTTATAGTGCAAGACTCTGGTGGTTAAGACGAAAAGTCAAGGGGTTAAGATTATGTTCCTGTATCATACAGGATAATGCAGGAAGCTGGTGGATAAGGTTTGGAAGATAAAGTTTTGATAAGAACTTATGATTTCGTGTGTATGTTTTATTTCACGATTTTTTTGTTGTTGTTGGTCTGTTTCGTTTGTGTGTGGATCATTGAGTTAGTTGATAAGTCGGTTAGTCCCTGGGTTAGCTGCCTGCTTCGTTGGCAGATGCGTCAGTTTGCGTCGATTGGTTGTTGGTTGTTCAATGGCAAATTAAGAGAACTGTATATGCATAATGATGTTAATAAACATATACTCTTGCATGCGTGCATGCACACAAACACACACACACACACACGCAAACACTCTCGCACGGTCATATCCACACATAAAAGCTGGAAATAGTTTCGAGTTTGTTTGTTTTTGTAAATAGCATTTCATTTAGTTTTCATGACGGTAGTTTTGAGATTATATTAACACGTTTCTTTCTTTCTTTTACCACAGGTGGCGGTGATCACGGTGGCCATGTAAGTATAAAATAGTATTTTGAATGAGATCGTCTTTAAAAACAGACACGGTTCTTATGTATGGTGAGTATACTAATATATGCATCGGCGTGTGTGTACGCCCGTGCGTTTTGTGTGTATGTGTGTGAAGGGGTAATGGCAGAACGTAAAGTGTGTTCTTGATTCATTCCATTGACTTAAGTAACGGACTGCTCTTTAGTGAATACCATGATGAACTATTGTGTGACGTACCAACTATTCAAAGATTTTACTATATAAATGAATAACAAAAGGTACTGTCTATAATTTTCTAATGTCCTTCAGGTCATTAAAGGTCCTTTAGGCCCTGTGATTTCTGTCCTCGTAATTGGAGACATGTTGGTTAGCATTGACCGTGATAAACTTGTTTTCTACTGGATGTTTAAAAATATTTACGTAAATGTAAGATTTGGGATTTTGAAGTTGTTGTTTTTTGTTGTTGTTTTTTTTAGATAAAGTCCTTGCGAACGAAAAGTTCTATATGTACACCACCTCAGTCATCCGAGTTTGGATGAGTGTGTGTATGTGTGTGCGTGTGTGTGTGTGTGTGTGTGTGTGTGTGTGTGTGTGTGTGTGTGTGTGTGTGTGGTGTGTGTGTGTGTGTGTGTGTGTGGAGAGAGAGAGCGAGGAGAGAGAGAAAGGTGAGAGAGGAGATGTGTTGTGTGTGTATGGTGTGTTGTGTGTGCGTGTGTGTATGTGCGCGCGCGTGCACGCGCACCTATGTGCGCTTTCCTATGTACGTGTGATAATGTAAGAATCATAACCATAGCAAGACAGATTTACATAAACACACTAACATCACGCAAACATCACAAGACACTAATTTGTTTTAAAGTGATGCAAAAAGTTAGACAGTGAAATAAAAAAATCCGAAAATGATGCAAAATGACGTCACAGTGACAGTGACGTGATGTGTGGTATGTATGTGTGACGTATGTGCAGGGGGATGACGGTCACGGGGCAGCAGGTGGACATGGCGGCGGACACGGTGACGATGGCGGACATGGCGGTGGCCATGACGCAGGGCACGGGGATTCTGGGCACGGAAGCGTGAGTCATTTCTTCCACCTTGGGGCACATACATGCTGCACCCGTGTCTGCCTCTCTCTCACTTGTGTACTTTTGGAATCTGGATTTTTTTTAATCTAGATTTTGGAATCTGGATTTTGGGATCTGGATTTTGGAATCTGGATTTTGGAATCTGGATTAGTTCAAAAAGGGGATCACCGCACACGAAATATATTCCATACAAGCTCCACCTAAAACCGTCAGCAGTAATATTTTGGCAGATTTCCTGAGCTTTGCACAATATCCTATGCGCTGACAAGGTCTTGAAGTAATGTATGTTGTGTGTGTAGGGGGGGGGGTGGTAGAGGAAGAGGCCTTTAAAACAATAAACCGACACCACCAGAATGATGGAAACATTAAGATGGGTAGCAAACAGTTTTTAATGTTGATAATGGCCAGGATTGAACTCAAGATGCCAGATTTCTAGTCTGCAGCTCTGCTACAAGAACCAACAAGCCCGCCTAAATCAAAAGAAAAATGTGCCCCCCCCCCCCCCCACCGAGTACTTGAACCCATATCCCTTGCGTTCTGAGCGTGGTGCTCTAACGATTGATCCCTTGACTCCCACCCCCTGTCCCCTAGCATCCTGCATTGTCAAAAAACTTAACCCTTTGATCCCTCACCCCATCCACCAGATTTCTGCAGGAAGCTGGTGGATAGGGTGAGGGAGTCAAAGGTGAATTTTTTTGCAATTGGTGGATAAGGTGCCGGAGACAAAGGGTTAATCTATTGGACCACTAAAAAAAAAAAAAGGGAAAAAAAGGAAAAGACCACTGAGGTCTGTTCAAGGATCGAACCCCCAACCTTTGTGTTAATAGGCTGGCGCTTTAACTAACTGAACTAAAGGACCACAGCAATACTAGATATATGAAACATGCTTATGCTGGACGCATTCAATACATTTTTGTCAATTAACATCATGCTCACATTTTCAATAATCCACGTAACAACGCATTACAAGAATGCAATAAAACAGGATGGGATGAAAAAAATCAAATAAAAAAGGAAAACTTGGAAACTGACAATCACGGTTCAGACAGACATGGCACATATGAAGGTATGACAGACTGGATGAGTGGTCCATTTATTAATTCACTTGTTCATTAATTCATTGATTGACTCATTGCTTGAATGTTTGACTGAATGATTAATTGATTGATAAATTGGTGTTTCAGGCCTCAGCCCTTCAGATGTGCTCCACCCTCTTCTCCTTCGCTGTCCTCGCTGCTCTGAACAAACTTTGGTAAATCCCGCCAATCTTCGTAACATCTTCGTGCATCTCCGTCCCGCTGACGATGACTGCCGATGAGAGCCGAATAGCCCATTGACTTGGCTTTTATCCCAGCGTGTGATGGCCCGTTGTTTTGTGTCTTGTGTTGCTTGTGTGTGTGTGTGTGTGTTGTTACTTCCAAGTAGGCCCCGTCTGTCCTGAGTTTTGTGTATGCTTTCATACAGTGTATCAAAAGTGAATGTTGTTTTGCTCATCATCTTGTTCTGTGAGAGCGAAAAGTCCCTTTTTTACTGTGAGTGTGAGAGTCAATAAAAATGACTAGGAGACTGTGTAAAAACAATTGTTTTCGTCGAATCAGTCTTCTTCTTGTTCCTTTTTTCTTTCTTTCTTTCTTTCTTTCTTTCTTTCTTTCTTTCTTCCTTTCTTTTCTTTCTTTCCTTGTTCCTTTCTTTCCGTCTTTCTTTCATTTTAGTTATACTTCTTTGACTTCTTTTCTTGTTCTGCTTCTGTCTATCCCTCAGTATCTCTAACTGTCTTCTCTCTCCTCTCCTCTCTCTCTCTCTCTCCTCTCTCTCTCTCTCTCTCTGTCTCTCTCTTTCTCTCTATCTGTATATATATACATATATACATGTACATATATATATATATGAGCCAGAGTCAAAAGGTGCCCCGGGGTGACTTTCCTAGCTCGAATCACCGCAACCAACCCCCCTGCCCCAGCACAGCCTGAACAATCCCAGACACCATGCCCCAAATGTCAAACCAAACAGCAGACATGAACTCATGGAGGCCGAACAAATCATTTATTAGCCAGTCAAGTTCATATTGACAATTTTACTCAAATTTCAGCTTCCTTTTACAGATAGGTGTAGAAGGCTGAGAATAAAGTTTGGCGTTAAACCAATGGTTGTACCTATGTATGTATTTTTTTAGTTTCTTATCAAGGTTACTCACTAGTTTATAATTTCATTTGGGTTTTTTGCCTTATTTTTTTCTCATATTCTGCAGTATTAAAGTGTAAATATAAGGTTTCATTCGTGACACTTTTGTGTCACAGGCCTACAGTGCTTTGATCAATCACAGTGGAAAAAAATATTAAAAACTGCAATGAAATAGGGCGTTTCAAGTTTGTGCATAAAACTGTCTGAATAGAACTCATCAGCATTGCAATCAAATGGATACTTTGGAAACTATTTGAGTTTTCAGTTTTCGTGTGACACCAGCCACGGATGAAACTATGCCCTATAAAGTATGAGCTACTGCCTCTGGAAAAGCCAAATGATTTGGTCAACCACCATGAACCCATGTCTGCCAGCCGATTCAACACCCAAAGCCCAACATCTAAGACTGCCCAGGCTGTGCAATGGCAAGAAAATCAGCCGCATCGATCTGAACGAGGAAAATCACCATAAAGCACATTTTGACTCTAGCTCATATATATATATATATATATATATATATATATATATATATAGACATATAATATATATATATACATATGTATATACATAATTAATAATGTTGTACGGATGCGAAGCAAAGACAGTTAGCATGCAAAGTCAGAACAAGATTAAGGCAGCTAAAAAAATGTTTCTAAGAAGAGTGTTCAGCGTTCCATGGACAGCACAAGAAAAACAAAACAAAACACTAAACAAACAAACAAAAAACAAAAAAAACAAAACCGAGACATTCTTGAAAGAGGCAAACGCATAAAGAGCATCAGTGAAGAAGACCAGAAATGACAAGCACTATTCATAGGACATATTTTGAGGCAAGAAAAACTTGAGGGCCTAGTCAAAACTTAAAAGCTGGAGGGAAAAAGAGCACCGCGTAAACCTAGTGAGAAGATCCTGAACGGATTTACTGAGTGGATGAAAACAGAAAGGTGGGTGAAATTCTTGCAGTGACAACAGATTCGGGCCATGATCACTAACATCCTTATGATGATCATGATATACATATACATATATATCTATATATGTGTGTGTGTGTATACATATAAATATATATATATATATATACATATATATATATATATATATATATATATATATATGTGTGTGTGTGTGTGTGTGTGTGTGTCTGTGTGTGTATACATATGTAATCAGTGTAATCATGCATATTCAAAGTCTTGACCAAACAGCAACAAGGCCACTTGAACAGAACACTTGCATCAGGCCAATACCGTCAAAATATTCCTCACCTGAATCCCCAAAATCTATATCAAAAGCAAAAAAACAAGGCCATACAGTTTTACATCATGCCAACCCCAGTTTAAACTCAAACCCCACACATCCCACGAGCTGTTGTACTTGAACGAATCAAATACGAAGATCTCACACTTATGCCTCAAAACTGAGATCCGAACGACGCTATACATATATACACACCAGAGCTTACCATCTCTTATCCAAAGTATTGTCTCTATAACCTTGTATCTCACACTGCCATGCCCATTCACCAATCCCCCACCCTTAAAATCATATCCTTACTTATATCCACTCACACAGACACACACTCACACACACACACACACACACACACACACACACACACACACACACACACACACACACACACACACACACACACACCACTCGTGCCCTGTGACCACCCCTCATGACATTCAAAGCTCATTAGACATGGCCCTTTCCAAATGTGACGATACTGCAGACTGTATTGTTTTTCACTGTGGTGTGCATGATTTGAATAGTAAAGATCTCGCTACAACAACTAAACATCTCGCTTCAGGCATAAAACAAATAGCACAAGAACATCCTAATTCAAAATTAGTCGTTAGTAAGGTTGCCCCTGTACGGCAGGCACGAATGGAGGTTCAACGAAATCTGTTCAACGCTTTACTATCTGCTGAACTTGTTGATATGAAAAATATTTCTTTTGTATCACATGAAAACCTTCGTACCACTCAACAATTTCTAAAAGATGACATACACCCCACCACCAGAGGAAGCAGCATCATTGCAGGAAATCTTGGAAGACACATTCGAGACCTCTTTTGGGAGACTCCAAGGAGAACAGCAAGATCAAGATCAGCACAGCTACACCCTTCCAGATTCTCCAGAGAACGGTACCACCTTTTCGACAACTACGTACCATGGTGGCCATATAATGTTTTGATATAACAGTATTATATATACAATTCTTGACGTTCATGTCACAGGACTTTTTCCTCGTCATCTCTGACATTTCTTCTGCTGAAAGTATACAATAACCAGGTTTTAGTCCGACTATCAAGACTCAGACTATACACTCTGTTCATTTGAAGACGTGTATGCTATTATTTTGTTTATTGGTTATTTGTTATCCATTGTAATCTAATATCTCTTCAATAAGTTATTTCTACGTTGTGTAATTTTCTTTTCATCGTTTTGCTACAATTTTGTTATCTTTACTTCGTAGTCTAAGTAATTGCGTAATTTTCTTTCTGCCCATCTCTCCTGTACACAGAAAATCAAAGTATTCATTATTATCGACCATAAATAACAGTCAATAGAAAGTTGGAGATAAACCAGTATCAGTAATGCGACAACAATCCCAAGTCAAATTTTTGCAATGGAATTGTAGATCCCTTTCCACCAATTCGGCATACTTGGAGCATTTCCTGACATCAAATAGATGTGAAGTTTTGATTCTGCAGTCGATGAATGTTGTTGCAACCAAGCTTCCCAATTTCCCCAATTATTACTATCCTCCAGTCTATGAATGTGGGAATCACGGGAAGAAGGTATCCACCGCGATATACATACTCAAAGAGTTACAATACTGCTTACTTACTTCCCCGGTTTTGAAATCAAGCGACGATTTGCACGCTTGTGCTGCCACTGTCCAATTAAGCAATTCTTTAAACATCAACGTTTTATCAGTGTACCTGCCAACAGGTCCAAACGACCACAACACAGAATGGCTGCGCACGATCCAAGATCAGCAGCGTGGTAAATGGCTAATAGGTGGAGACTTTAATTCCCACTCCCCATTTTGGGAAAAGAACTGTTCTACTGTTACGAGCAATCGTTTGGTAGAAAATATCGTTGATAGTTCGCTTTACCTTCTAAATGATGGTAGTGTCACTAGGATCCCTGATGTCTCCAAACACAGGGCGACAGCCATCGATTTGTCTCTGATATCACCAGAATTAGCACCATCCTGTACCTGGGAAACTCACAGAGACACTTTGGGAAGCGATCATCTACCTATCATCATAACCATAACTGACAAAAACATCAGGATGAAAGACAGCTCTCCTGATATTATTCCAAAATATAATTACAAGCGTGCAGACTGGTCCTTATTTCGAACTGCTCTTGCTAATCAGGATTACAGACATTATGAAAGTGAAAATGTAGACATTATGTTTTCTAAATTCCAAGAGTCAATTCTAGCCTCTGCAGACGTATCAATTCCGAAACTCAAAACTTCTAAATCGAATAATCGATTGGGTAATGTTTGGTGGACAGAGGCATGTGAGAAAGCAGTTCAATATAAAAGGGAGAAATTCAAAATCTACATCAAAAGCCGGAAACATGAAGATCATGTGGAAATGAAAAAAGCTAACATCCAATGTAACAAAATCATTGCTGAAGCAAAGAAAGATTATTGGGCATCATTCTGCAAAAAAGAAATTTCAGATTTCAAAGATTTCCATAAAGTCTGGACGAAAATGAATCAAATGAAGAATGGAACCAACTTACCTAGGTGTCCGATAATGATAGAAACATGTAACACATTTCCTTCAGACATGGACAAAGCAGAAACCTTTGTGGACTTATTTGCTAAAAACAGTAAAGTTGAAGGTTTATCTCCAGACTGCAAACATCACAGAGAAATGGAAGATAACAACTCAATCTACACTGATCCAATACCTCAGAATGATCTCTGGTTTAATTCTCCAATCACCTTAGAAGAGCTAAAAAACACAATACTGTTTCTACACAACAAAACGAGTTCGGTAGGTATTGATGCAGTTTCGACTGAAATGATTAAACATCTCCCTGAAAACTATCTTATTTTCCTACACAAAATTTTACAGAAATGCTGGGTTAGCGGAACTGTACCACAAATCTGGCAAAAGTCTATAGTTATACCGATATTAAAAGCAGGAAAATCGAAAACTGATAAAAACAGTTACAGACCCATTGCTTTGACGTCCCACACGAGCAAACTAATGGAAAGATTGATCTTAAACAGACTTTTACACTACTGTGATAAAAATAACGTTATTCCGGTAAACCAGGCGGGTTTTAGAAAAGGGAGATCCGCAGTTGAACACCTGGTTAAACTTACGACTCAGATCAAACAACAGTTTGCCCGCAGAAAAAGTGTTTTAGCTACTTTCTTTGATGTAAAAAAAGCTTACGATCAAGTTTGGCATAAACGTTTATTGTTCAAGCTAAAATCTGTTGGTTTATCTGGCAATATGTACAATTACATTAAATCTTTTTTAGCTAATAGAACAATACAGGCTAGAGTGGGAGCTAGTTATTCTACTTCACGGCACCTCGACATGGGGATTCCACAAGGTTCAGTGATAGCACCTATTTTATTTAATATCCTTATACAGGATCTTCCTAAAGCTTTTTCAAATCGTGTTGTTTTAGTACAGTATGCTGATGATATATGCACTTGGATGAATATCACTTTAAAAAAGACAACTCAACAGAGAACACGGAATTACATCAGAAAATTGTATCAAATTGATCTTGATAATCTTGGAAACTATATGTTAGAAAATGGTCTGTCGTTGTCGGCAGAAAAGACTAACATGATGCTGTTTGATCCTGGTGGTAACTCAAATAACTTGCCTACTTTCAAATTGCTTGGTGAAGTGTTAAATTACAAACAGGTCGTAAAATTTCTGGGAGTTTACATCACTTCGAAATTAAGCTGGAATGTTCATTTTGATTATATTTTAACAAAAGCACGAAAAACCTTAAATTTTCTAAAGATAATAAGCAAATTACCCTGGGGAATGGATACAAATATACTGATTCATCTGTCAACAGCGCTGGTCAGGTCTAAATTATCCTACGCGCAAGAAGTTTTTTTCAATGCACCTAAATATTTACTAAAAAAGATTCAGAACTTGGACTGCAAAAGTCTTAAAATTGCACTAGGTGTACCAACTCATGCTTCTACTCTGGAAACGTACAAAGTTGCTGGAATTCTACCTCTAAACAACCATCGTGAGCTAGCTACAGCAAAGTTTGCAATTAGAACTACTTCACAAGCGAATAATTTTGTGAACAAAGAAATTAAAATCAGGTCTGATATTGACTTTCCAAAACGAGCAAAAAACATTTCATCACAAATTACAACCGCAACTTACATATCTGACCTGATCAAACAATCCAGCATAACTATGGATGAAATAGCCGAAAAACCAATGTTAACGCCTATCCCTACATGGGAAATGCTAAAGGCCACGTTTGATCTCGATTATGCAGACGTTAAAAAAGATGATAATGTCAACATTACGCTATCCACAGCTTGTGAACACATCGATGAAAAGTACCGTACCCACCTCCACATTTTTACTGATGGGTCAGTCTTAGCAAATCAGAGCGCTGGAGCAGCGTTTTATGTTCCAAAATTTAACATTAAAAAGTCTTTTTTCATTGGGGCAAATGTATCTATATATACAGCAGAATTGGTCGCTGTTGTTCAAGCGTTGCATTATTTAATAAGCCTTCGGCCTGTGCCTTTCAAAGTAGTTCTGTTTTTGATTCAAAATCTGTATTATATGCCTTACAGTCTTTTGATACAGACACAAGACCTGATTTAATAATTGAGGCAAATCATCTAATACACTGTTTAAAGATAAATGGTTCGGAAATCAGTTTATGCTGGGTGCCTTCTCACGTTGGTCTTCACGGCAACAACGTAGTTGACAGAGCAGCTAAATCCGGTGCACTCAATTCTGAAAATTCCATAGAATTACATGTTAACACCTCGGTAAAAGAAGCTTACAACTCGCTAGAATTAGCATCATGGATTCGATTTCATGAACATTTAAATGAAAAATTTGTGTCTCAAAAAAGAATCAAACTTTCAGTTCAAAATATCTGTAAAAAAATGCAGTATTCTTCGATATATCATTTGAGATTAATTGTTACCACATATTTTCGTATTCAACTGAACGCTTTGAAAACAAAATATTGTAAAAACGTTTTATGTATTTGCGGTGAACAATTCACATTGTATCACTGTTTGTTTTACTGCAGAAAGCTTCGTTATTTTTTACCAAAGATGTTTACACAAGGAAACTATCTTGAAAAGCATTTTAAAGAAGTGATATCAGATCAAGTTCTGTTAGTTAAAATTTCAGAATCATTGGTTCACAGTCCTGTTAATGCGTTACTTTAAGGTTATTATTTTAATTATCATTATCTTATTTTGTTTTGTTTTGCTTTTTATGACGATTTTTCTTTTACATTTGATGTTAGCGTTGTTCTAGTTTCATTTCTCTGATCATCCATATCATTTTTCTAAAGACCTTGCCGGTTCCTTTTAATTTTTTTTCCGTCTCTTACTCTGTTCCCTTCTTTCCCCTCCTCCCCCCTCCCCCCCCCCCCCCCCCCCCCCCAATCATCCTCCATGCCATTTTTATCCGTCTAATATCACTTATAGTGAAAAGACGTTAAATCAAGGAACGAACACACACACACCAGTCCGTCTAATATCACCCATAGTGAACAGACGTTAAATCAAAGAACGAACGAACACATACACACACACACGCACACACACACACACACATACCACACATACACACATACTCAAACACACACACACACACACACACACACACACACACACACACACACACACAAACACAGACACATACCATGCATACACACACACTCAAACACACACACACACACACACACACACACACACACACAAAGACACATACACACGCACACACACTCACACAAACACACACACACACACAAACATACACACGCACACACACACACGCACACACACAGACACACAGACACACACACACACACAGACACACACACATATACACACACACAAACACACATACACAAACACACACACACATACACAAGCACACACACACACGCACGCACACACACACACGCACACACACACACACACACACACACACACACGCACCTACTTATGTCTCTTAATCTGTGTCCCTTCTGACCCTAATCCAATCCGCCCAACTCTCATCCTCCATTTTTTCCCACGTCTAATATCACTCATAGTGAAAAGACGTTAAATCAAAGACCGAACACACACACACACACACACACACACACACACACACACACACACACACACGTACACACACACACACACACACACGTACACACACTCACACACACACACACACATGCACACATACACACACACACACACACACACGTACACACACACACACACACACACACACACACACACACACACATACACACACACACACACACACACACACACACACACACACACACACACACACACAATAAGTAATGACACTACTCGCAGCCTTTGCCGTTCACTCATGTGTACTCTCCCTTTCCCTCTCCCTATCACTTTCGCTATAATTTGTTTGTTTGCAGTGTCTGACTCATAAACAAAGTAGTCAAACTATGTTATTAATAACCTGATTAATGACAGCAATTTACTACACCAAAAAATTTCAGTCTTGTATATTCTCAGATTGCTATAACATTAAAGAAACTTTGCTTGAAGTAGCTTTCAGGAGCAATGAGGATAACAGTAGATTGTTACAATAATGAAAAACATATTTTCAAAATCTGCAGAAGTTTCTCAAAATCATTGTTCACTTATCTTCCTCAAAAAGGGATGATTTTATACCCTTTTTTAAAAAAATATTTTTTGAGTCCATGTGACCTTAAGTTTGGAGGTTTCACTTTTAGACTTGCATGGCTTCTCAACACACCACAGCTTTAACAATAACATTTAGTAGACACCTCTCCGTAAAAAAGCTGTCAAAAGTTTCAACTAAGCAACATAACTCTTGAGAGTCACGGAGTTATCTCCTATGTAGAATTTCTCAAACCCAACACAGTTAAAGAATGTTCTGAGCTTACCACTTTATGCTTTGTGGTTGCGTCTATGCTAGCTGAATGGGTAGCGCAAACTGTGTTGGGTTTGAGAAATTCTACATGGGAGATAACTCCGTGACTCTCAAGAGTTATGTTACTTAGTTGATATTTAAAATTCTCCCTGCTTCCCTCTTATTTCCTTTGGTATGTCAAAAGTTTGTTTTTCACTTTTTTGCCATGGACGCACAAACACACATGTACACAGGAACAACAGATAGACAGATTAAAAATAGACAGACACACAGACAGACAGAAACATACACAGACACAGACAATGCTACCGAAGCAAAAACTAACCCCATTGACTCTTTCACCCTATCCACCAACTTCCTGCAGGAAGCCGGTGGATAGGGTCAGAGAGTGAAAGGGTTAAGTTATGCAGCACTGTTTTGTTTGTCTTCCATCTCAAGTCAATCTGTAACTAGATTTCTCATTGGTGGCTGGGCTGTCATGTATTCTTACCACGGAAAGACACACAAACGTATAAAAGAAAACGCAAAGAACAGAAAAACAAACAAAGCAAGCACACAAACAAACACTATCAAAAATTAATTCAATTTTTAAGTGCATGTTTTTAACTAATTCATATTTCAACGATGGTAGTATTCTGGTTTGTGAGTGAGAGAGAAAGAGAGAGAAAGAGAGAGAAAGAGAGAGAGAGAGCGTGTGTGTGTATGTGTGTGTGTGTGTTTGTGTGTGTGAGTGTGTGTGTGTGTCTGTGTGTGTTGTGTGTGAGCGTGTGTGCGTGAGTATGTGTGCGTGTGTGTGTGTATGTGTGCGCATGTGTGTTAGTTTGCGTAAACATGTGTAGTCCTCTGTGTTTCTGGTATGATTTCCAGCCTTCCGTTGATAAAAAGGAAACAATATGAAACAAGTGCACACGATGTCGAAATTTGTTTAACCGTACACTTCTGAAATTTTTGTTGTTGTTGTAATGGAAAGCACAACATATTTCTTTAAACTGTCGCGGTAATGACAACTCTGCATAGTTTACACCTTCTTATCTTATGATAAAACTGTTGCTGTTCAGTATCTTCAAAATAATCGTGAACGCACGCACGCACACACAACAAACCAACACTCGCATACAGACACATGCACACAGACTCAGACCACATACACGCACGCTTACACAAACGCAAACAAACACCAAAAGACACACTCTCACACACACAAACACAAACATACACACACACAGACACAGACA
>JAPXFY010000015.1:46767865-46777865 GCA_030674185.1 Monoplex corrugatus | reverse complement strand
CAAATGGTCAAAAATAAAATATGCAGACCCGAGGGTAAATAAACAGGCAGACATACAAACAATCAAACAACAAGCAAATAAACAAATTAAAAAATCCTCTCTATGACCAGAAATATAAACACGCATGTGCGCATATATATACAGAACAACGAGGACGATGCTATCACATTTAAACTTAAGTATAATGTGTAGAAAAAATGACTTGAATACAAAAAAAATGAATAGGAATCACCGCAAAACTCAATGCTAACAAATCATAATCTACTAAAAAGTAAACTAAAAGTGCTCATATACAAATGATACAATGAAGTACAACCTAAAATGGTACAAACATCTTACATTTAAACATGTAGAAAAGCGTTTGCATTTGTAAAAATATACTCATAGTTTAACATATGAGAGACAAGTTATTTTAAAATAATTTCCTCATGTCCAAATGCATTTCATCATCATCAGGTGCTCTGTTGCATGGCGTTGGCGATTATGGATTTCCATTTGAAATACTTTTCAAACTTTAAGATGGGACAATATTAGTTAAGATGATTCGGAGTAAAGTACAATATCCAGTGTCATGCTGTTCTTGCTACCGATTTCTCTCTTTTTTAAAATTTATTCTGTAATTATCGTTCTTGATATCATCGTCATTGTCATCATCATCATCTTCTTCTTCTCGTTATTGTAATTACTATTTCTATTATCACTATCACTATCATTGTTATGATTTTCAAATTTTGGAAGATTTGTTGTGTACTCCCAACCAGAAATACAGAAGAAAGAATATTTGATACAACAGAACGAGACAAGGAAGGCGTATTTTCAGCCAACTGACCCTTGTCGAGCGTATACCAAATTCAACAAGTAACAAATAAACAAGAATTAATGAAACAAAAACCACATAAAACAGAAAAAAAAAAACATTCACAGCTTTCATGACGTTACGAGCAGAGCTAAAATACAGACACAAGACAAAGACAAAGATTAGACAAAAAAACATGGATCAAGCCAGAACAATACCAACACGGCATACTACAAGAAAATGCAGTCATTAAATGATATAAAATCAATCTAAATTAACGTAATGCCAGCGTTAAAGAAGAACACAAAAATAGAATTAGAAAGCGTATCTCAAGACATCAAGACTAAGTATTGTTTTGCATTCAATTATGATGTTCTAAAAACCTTTATGTACAACTGAAATGAGATGAATGAATACAACTTTCAACAAGATGTGAGCTTACTATATGCACTTATATATACAGATGTAATTCTGATCGATCAAAAGATAACGATAACTAAAAATGTCGCTTCGTAATGAAACGAACAATCAGTACTCTCTCTCTCCTCTCCTCTCTCTCTCTCTCTCTCTCCTCTCTCTCTCTCTCTCTGTCATTCTCCTGACATCACACACACACACACACACACACACACACACATACACACACGCGCGCACACGTGCACACACACACACACACGTGCGTGCGCACGAATAGTGTGCATGAATTTACCCGCAAATTCACAATTATCAAAATACATGAAATCTGTCTCTGTCTCTATCTGTCTCTGTCTCTCTGTCTCTGTCTCTCTCGCTCGTTCTTTATGTATGTATCTATCTCTGTACACACACACACACACACACACACACACACACACACACACACACACACACAACACACACACACACACACACACACCACACACAACGACATGCACACCAGACAATACAACGAATCAATTTTCAGTAAACAAAATCAGTATATCATTTTGCAGTCTCTGTCTACCACACGTGGCACTTTCTCTCAGGATTCATGTAGCTCCCGACTGGACAGTTGAACGCCCGAGAGAAATCATGGTTGTTCTGCAGTGGGCCGATGACCCTGAAAAAGATGACAAGTCAACATTAAATGTTCTACTTAAAAATTAACAAACTAATACCCGTTAGATACAGTAAAACATACACTTATTCAACACAAGTGCAACACAGACACAGCTCATACTCACACACATACCATATACAAATCACACACACACACACACACACACACACACACACACACACACACACACACACACACACACACACACACACACACACACACACACACACACACACACACATACGCACACACACACACACACTCACACACACAAACACACACACACATACGACACACACACACCAGCACACACACACACAACACACACACACACAACACACACACCCCACACACACACACACACACACACACACACACACACACAACACAACAACAACAAACACAACCACACACACTCACATATTCATACACTTTTCATATATTTCTCTTTCTCGCAAAGTATTAGGACAATGTTTGTTTGTTTGTTTGTTTGTTTTTGTCTGTAAAAAAAGGAGAACGCTATCTTTAAATAGTTGTTTTATGTGCGAGCTTGTAATCTTTTTGTGTCGTTTTAAATTGGTTTTTTCTTTTTCTTTCTTTCTTTTTTTCTTTTTTCATTTATTTATGTTATTTTATACTTAGGCAACATTTATAGGCCATTTTATGAGGAAGGGGGATTTGGAGCACCTGGTCACAACGGGAAGGCTGGAGGGAAAGAGAGCACCAGTAGACCAAGGGAGAAAATGCTAGACGGACTTGCGGAGTTTCTGAAGACGAGGAGGGTGGAGGAGATGCTTGGGGCAACAAGAGATAGAGACAGATGGAAGTCCATGATCGCCAACGCCATGCGGCAAGGCACCTGATGATGATGATGATTGTTATTATTATTAGCTTTTTGTGTTTGTTGTGCTTTTTTTTTTGTTTGGTTAGTTTGATTGGTTAACTGATTCATCATTTCAGTACTTGCTCGTAAGCGTTTTGTTCGTGGATTGGTCGACCGAATACTTGATTGTTTGGTCAGTTTATTTCTTGGTGGGTTCTGGGTTATTTTGGGTTGGTGGGTTGGTTGGCTGACTATTTGGTCAGGCGTTTGGTTGCTTACTTGATTGGCCGACTGATCGTTCTTTGGGTCTGTTATTTACACGTTTGACGTCTTGGTAGCTTGGTTGCTTACTTGCTTCGTGGCGTGGCTGCTTACGAGCCTGGTGGGCTGGTTATTTACTTGATTGCAGAGCTGATATCTTTCATGGCTAGTGGGTTGGTTACTTGCTCGGTAGGAGAGTTGATAGATTAAATGGTTAGTTGGTGAATGCTTGGTTCTTGTTCGTTGACCGCTTATAAGTAGAAGGTAATGATAAAGTTGGTAGGCTAGTTCAGGCTAAACAGGAGGAAAAAATCCCAGTGAAAGTAGGGGTCCGGGGCATCCTCCCCCGGGGAAATTGTTTAAACCAAGTGTAAATCATGCCATTCGCGCGTCAACTTCTGAGCGTCCACATCCCATTTCACTTGTTTAATTAAAGAGTCGTCAAAGTCTGACCCGCTTGAACAATGTCTGGCGCACCGCCATTTTTTTTCCAGAAGTCAGTCCGGAACTTCTTCAAGAAAATCAGGCCATAACTTGCACACCGTTGCTATGAACGCTGCAAGCCGATCACGGATGCCTTGCACCTTTCTGGTATTTTTTTTTTTTTTTGACAAACCGAAATCGCGGAATTCCGCCAAACGCGAACGTCAAAGCCTGCTAGTCGGTTGCTTCCTGATAGGTGCTTTGGCTGCTTGCTTGCTTGTTGAATTAGCGGGTTACTCAGTAGGTGGTTTGTCTGCTTGGTGGTGGGAATTGGTTGATTACTACTTTGTGGATTGACTGCTTTCTTTTGTTGATGGATTGCTTACTAATTGTTTGATTGTTTGTTTGTATTCGTTTTGAAGGTCAATTGAAAACAGAAAATAGCGTGTACAAGGTTTACCTAAATTTCATGGGACTGTGGTAGTCTGTCTGAAGATATATCATCCTCAGCTTGTCTCGGATGTTGCCACACCACGCCTGGATTGGAGCAGAACAAAATACGCATAATTGACAACTGTTTATTATTTTTATGTGAGAAAAGGAAACGAAATGAGAATCAGGACATACACAGATACATACAGACACACACACACACACACACACACACACACACACACACACACACACACACACACACACACACAACACCAATACATACACAGACACACACACACGACACACACACACACACAACACACATATATATATATATATATATATATATATAGTACATACATATGCATACAATACATACATACATACATACATACATACATACATACATACATACATAGGCACAGACATACACACGCGTGGACGCACTCACACAAACATACACTCACACAAGCACTAACTCTCTTACACACATACGCACACATACACACAGTCAGTACTTACTTGTTCTTATTTGTCTGTTTGTTTGTTTGTTTGTTCTTATTTGTTGTTGTTTGTTTGTTTGCTCGCTTGTTTTGTTTTGAATTACATTTTTATTTTGTATGTTTGCTTGCTTGTTTGTTTGTTCTTGTTTGTTTGTTTGTTCGCTTGTTTTTCTTTTTTTTTTCTTTCCTTCTTTTTTATTCTTTTTTTTAAACAGGGATTAGTATCTTTTGGAAATCAGACATTAGCCACTTTGCTGATAACATCAAAACCAATAAACGACTTGTGAAGAGGTCAATCACAGAATACAAGCTGATAAAAGTAATTCTAGAACAAAGAGCTATCACATTTCAGTTGATGAATCTAGAGTCAGCAGATACACAAGAACGTCAATAATTCCATCAGACAGGAAGTCAGTGACAACGGAACAGGAAGTGAAGGGATACATACCTGGGCAGCGCTGATGAAGAAGAGCTGATCGGGTGTGTAGTTCAGTATCGGAAGTTTGGGTTCTTCCTTTCCGGCCTTAGCCACGTGCTTCCGGTATGCCTGAAATGAAAACACAGTAACGTATATATCAACCAAAGGACATAACTCTTGTGAGTCACGTAGGAATTATCTCCTATGTTGTGGAACTTCTCAAATTAACATATTAAAAAATTATCCCTGCTTCCCTCTTATTTCTTTGGTATTACAGTAACGTATGGTAAGAGTGACAATCATACTGCTCTTTCTAAAAGTGGTTATTACTGCTTACACAGAACGTCTTTATTTCATTAAAATCGCTACTGTTCAAACATTTACACTTCTTTTATGCACATACAATACACACACACACACACACACACACACACACACACACACACACACACACATACACTACACACTCTCTCTCCCTCTCTCTCTCTCTCTCTCACATAAACACAACCATACACACACTTACACACACACCACACACTCACACACACACACACAGACACACACACAAAACACACACACACCACACAAACACACACACATACACACATAATACACAACACACACATTTACTTACACACACACCATTACTTACACACACACACACTTACTACACACACACACACACACACACACACACTACTACACACACACACACACACACACACACACACACATCCACACAACACCACCAACACACACACACACACACACACACACACACACACACACACACACACTACACACACACCCGTGAGCATGAAATATTTTCACTTATTATTTCCGCAACACCCTTTAAATATACACCCTTGCCCAACCTCTCCGTCTGCTTCAAACACCCTACATCTACAAATTGTATAGTGCAGATGATCTATACCTTGTCGCAGTGCATTTAATAAATCTGGCCTATGCGTCTATAACGACTTTCCCCCGTGTCTTCGACAAAGTCTTTATTCTCTCAGATCTAACTTACAGGAACATATCTTTTAGTCTAGCAGTCATTCCCAGCCTTACACTTCCCACCCACCCCCTTATCCACTCTGCCACTCCCTATCCTAATTCTCTTCTGTCCCTTTCCCTTCCAGTATCCTCCAAAATCCCTCCAGAAATATGACATTGATGAAGAACAATGGGAAATCATCACCACAAACAGGTCTGAGTAGGGGCAAGCTATTCGCAAGGGAACAGAAGCTTATGAAAATGAAAGACGAAGCAGCCAAGTGGAAAAGAGTGCAGCAATTAAGGCCAGAACCAAATCTGCAGAAAGTTTCATTGAGTGTCCTGTATGCGGCCACCTGTGTTCATCAGACTTTGGCCTGAGATCCCACATGAGGGGACACAAATAGATAAAGTGCTAGGTTCGGCTTTATCGACCATATGTATATAAATATTAGATATAATATATATATATATATATATATAGAGAGAGAGAGACAGAGACAGAGACAGAGACAGAGAGACAGACAGACAGACAGAGACAGATATCATATATATGTATATATATATATATATATATATATATATATATATATACATATATATATAAAAATACACATATGTATGTGTATGTAAACACTACTAATGCAACTACTACTATTACTACTACAACTACAACTACAACAACAAAAATTACTACTACTCTGCTACATACTATTACTACTATAACTACTACCACTACTGACCCTGTACGCTTCCTTCAGTCCTCCGTTGTCAGCAATATCTTCCCCAATGGTCAGTCTGCCGTTCAGCTGGACAGACAAAGACATGCTTTGAGTAAAATAGTCTGTGAGTGTGTAAGTAACTAAGCAATTGTATACAAATGAAGTTATCCAGCATAAAGTAGGTATGGAAATATATGTGTACATGTGCAAGCTAAAAAAAAAAAAAAAAAAAAAAAAAAAAAAACAAACATTCCAAAACATGAAGAGCGTTCTTGTCAGCAAATGCCTATCAATTTTCATCACAAAGATAGTTCTTCAGTGCTGTATGGAATCAATACTGTTGTACAGATGCGAGGCCTGGACAGTCAACAAGCAAAGTCAAAACAAAATCGAGGCAACTGATATATGAGGTTTCTGAGAAAGATTGTTAAGAGTGAGTTCCATGGACAGCAAAGAAAACAAACGAGTCAATCTGGAGAGAAACAAACACAAACAGAACATCAATGAAGAAGACTAGGAACAATTGTTGTTACGATGTTTTTTTCTCTTATTTGTTATCATTTCGCCCTTAAGAAACAACTGGGACATTGTCCCAGCGTCTCATTTATCACATACATCACAACGGTGACCGTAAACGAAATAAATTAACAAGAGACACAACCCAGTACCGATGTAGGCTTTTTTACCTTACGTCCCAGTTTTGGCTCTGTGTAGTTGCTGTACTGCTGCACCATGCATTCTGTTCGCTCCCTGAATCTACGCAGGTCTTCTGGCTGCCACCACAGGTGTAGGTTACCGTCCTTGTCGAAGCTGCGACCTGTACATGTTAAAAAAATGAAGTTATTCATCTGCTGTCAAACAAAGATCATGTTACAAGTCAATATGAAGGTAGGCTCTGGTGGGGAGTAGAGGGTATGTTTGTTTTTATTTAGGTAATGATATAAAAGTTTTTTTCTCTTTTTTTTTTTTTTACAAAAAAATAATTTTAAATAGACACCGTAGGAAATATACAAAAACTGCAAAACACAATAACAAATGAACACACACACACACACACACACACACACACACACCACAAGCAAACAAACAAACAAACCAGCATACTGCCATCGTTGAAAAATGAATGTACTTAAATTTCAATATTGTTTGTTTATGTCTTTGTTTTATTTGTTTGTCTGTTCTTTACACTGTTTATACGTTTCAGTGTCTTTTTATTGTAGTATTTTAACAACTTTCTTTACCTACTATGTTTTATTATTTATATAGTATATTATCTGTATATTGAGGCGATTTTTTTTTTTCAAAATCTATTGGTCATTCATTGCATACGTTTCAAGATTGTTGTAAATGTTTTGCAAAATGTGCTTGAAAATGATTGAAAACAAATAAAACAAAAATGCTATCTGCTGGCAAGAATGTGTGCGCGAGCTGTGTGTATGTGCGCACACGTGTGTATATGTGTGTGCTCATGTGTGTCCATGCGTGCGTGCGTGCATGCGTGCGTGCGTTGGCCATGTATCAAGAAAAGCGACAAAGTAGATAGCGCGGTTTTCATAATCCATCAAGCTCTGTAGACTATTTACTACGCGGATCAGCCCAAAATGACCCGTAAACAATTACTCAAACAAATTCAGTTCAGTTACATTCAATCCAATTGTAGTTTATTAATAATCAACATTTGGAAATGATTTATTTCTGTACGTAGATTTTCCACACAATCTACGGCATGCAACGGTCATTTAAAACAAATGTGCATTTGTCTTAATCGCTCAGATTTTATATACACTTAAAAAAAAAAAAAGTATTACTGACCTGAATCATCAAACCCGTGTGTAATTTCATGCCCAATTACAAAACCAATACCGCCGTAATTCAATGCGCTGAAACAAACATACAAATACAACCGTTAGATTAAAAACAGATTAACAATAATCTTAATAAATGTACTCAAAGCGACGTTAAACGATTCTTTTTTTCACAAGTCATTAATCACTATAATATCTCTGTCTCTGTGTCTCTGTGTCTCTCATTCTCTGTGTCTCTGTCTCTCTCATTCTCTGTCTCTCTCTCTCTTTCTCTTTCTCTCTCTTTCTCTCGCTCTCTCCCTTTCTCTCTCTTTTTCTCTCTTTCTCTCTGTCAGTCTGTCTGTCAGTCTGTCTCGTCTCTGTCTGTCTGTCTCTGTCTGTCTCTTCTCTCTCTCTCTCTCTCTGTATCTCTCTATCTCAATCTGTCTGTGTTTTTTCTCTTTCTCTGTGTTTCTCTGTATCTGTCTGTCTCTTTCTCTGTCTCTGCTGTCTGTCTGTCTTTCTCTCGTCCCTCTCTCTCCTCCCCCTCTTCTCTATTCTCTCTGTTCTTGTCATTGTCTGCCTATCAGTTTTTCTTTCTTTCTAAGTTTGTTAAAGTCTGTCAAAGACTTACTTTAAATACTGGTCACTGAAGAACGGTCTGTGCAAAATCCCAGCAGGAAATACTGAAAAAGTAAATTCAAATCTTTGAACGCATAGAAAATAATGCCATTTTATACTTCATATCAAAAGCAAACTGACTGTTATCCGAAAGAAAGCAAATTTAAAAGTGTATGGGTACATGCCTGCATGCGTATGTACGCGGGCGCGCACTTTTGTGTGTGTGTGTGTGTGTGTGTGTGTGTGTGGTGTGTGTGTGTGTGTGTGTGTGTGTGTGTGTGTGTGTGTGTGTGTGTGTGTGTGTGTGTGTGTGTGTGTGTGTGTGTGTGTTGTGTGTGTGTGTGCGTCTGGCAGTCTGTCTGTTCGTGTTTCTCTGTGTGTGAGTCTGTCTGTGTCTGCATATGTATGTTATCTTACGGAAAAAAAAAAAAACGAAAGTATATCTGGTCCATAATCGGCTGATGAACGATGTTTTTAAACAAAAATCTACGATAAATCATTATTGTCAGTCTTCTTGAGACTATTATCTCCTCTCTCTCTCCCTCTCTCTCTCTCTCCTCTCTCTCTCTCTCTCTCTCTCTATATCTATCTATCTCTATCTCTTTCTTTCTCTCTCTCCCCCCCCCCCCCCTCTCCCCGCTCTCTCTCTCTGAACAACGTCACTTTTGTGAAGTGTTGGCCGCCCGCACTGCCTTGGATATTACGTCTCGCCTTTGGTCGCACTTTTCCAGGATGTTGAACATTTCCAATTTATTCAAATCGGTCCATTTTTCATACATACCTGGGTTATAGTCTCCCACGCCTTTCAGAGTCCTTTCCTTGAATGATATCTTTCAGTAGGGAGCACTGCTTGAGTCTAATTGCATGTCCAAAAAGATCATTTTGTACTTAATATTATTGCTTGAAGGAGTCGTACAACACTTACAAATCTCATTGGTTTGCCTGTTGTAGAACGCGTTTACAGTAGCCGCGGACAAAGGCCACCTGAAAGAGAAAGAAGAGAACATAGATAAAACAAAAAACAAACAAACAAACAAACACAAATAGATTGGATTAGAACTGGATTAGATTAGATCGGTTTCACTTTGTTTCTTTTCCTCGTTCTTCCTGTTCTTGTCGTCTTTTCTTTCTTGTTCTTGC
>JAPXFY010000015.1:46745365-46757865 GCA_030674185.1 Monoplex corrugatus | reverse complement strand
GGCCTAAATTAAAACTCAAACCCACGCATTTTCACTGAAAAAATCTGCACATTCTCGATGGTTTATCACTTTAAAATGTTATTTTAACACTCTTTCAGCCCAAATTTCACTTTAATCTTTGCCATAATTGATAGATTAATAGTCAGACAATGTGTAGGAACAAAAATCTCAAATCACCCAGATCGACCCTCACCACCTTTTCAGGCCCGTATCTCAGTTCACACGTTGCGACTTGTGACCCCGTTCGCAAGAGCCAGTCACATATGTATGTACGTATGGATGTATGGATGGATGGATGGATGGATGGATGGATGGATAGATGGATGGATGGATGGATGGAAGGATGGATTGATGTGTGTATGTATGTATGTATGTATGTGTGTATGCATATATGTATGTATGTATGTATGTGTATTTATAGATAGATAGGTAGATGGGTGGATAGATAGATAGATATATAGACAGACAGATAGATAGATAGATAGATAGATAGATAGATAGATAGATAGATAGATAGATAGATAGATAGACAGATAGATAGATAGACTGATAGACAGATAGATAGATAGGTATCACACATCCAGTTCAACCCAATCGAAATGACATTTTCCCTACTGTGCTCAAAACCTCCATGAAGCATATTTTCTTTTGCTCTCAGATTCTGCAACGCTTTTTGTTTGTTTGTTTGTTTGTTTGTTTCTGGTATCTCCATAAACTAACGGTATTCACTCTGAAAATGGTTAACAGTGTTATCATTATCAGTCTTTCACTTCAGTGATTGAATACTCTCTTTTTTTAATGTTTGGTCGGATCATTCGGTGGAATATTGTGTGACAATAAAAGCACTCTCACCCATACGTCTTGGTACAAGATGGAGGAAATAATGGACATTTTCTGCCATAGTTTGAAAACTTTTTTTACTAATCTAAGACCTGTCACACATCATGTAAGCAAACACGCAAAAGGAAAGTTACAGAGGATGACACGAGTTTCCACTTTCTGGAAAAGTGAACATATGACGAAATCAGCATGGAATCTCTGCCCCCATCCTCCCTCCTTCCCTCCCTCCCTCCCTCTCTCTCTCTCTCTCTTTTTTTTATCTCCCTTTCCCTCTGTCTCTCACTCTCTCCTTGTCTTTCTCTCTTTCTCTGTCTTTCTCTTTCTCTCTCTGTCTGTCTCTCTCTCAACTTCTCTCCCTCCCTCCTCTCTCTCACTCACTGCATCTCTCTCTCTCCCTCACTCTCTCTCTTCTCTCTCTCTCTCTTCTCTCTCTCTCTCTTCTCTCTCTCTCTCTCTCTCTCTCTCTCTCTCTCTCTCTCTCATGTTTTCCCCATAATCCAAGAAACTCGTACCCCCCTCCCCTTCCCATGGAAAGTCGGCCGTTTTCTGCTGAAAAAAAGCGAATACGAGGAGAAATCCCATGCCTTGACTTTTTGATAATTTCGTCAAAATCAAGCAGCATCCATCGATCTCGGAAGAACAGGGAATTGCGTATAGAGGGTGGGTTAGAGGTACAAGTGCTGGTTTTGCATAGTGCCTTGTTCCTTGCTTATTTCTGGTGCCTTTCAGCCTTACTGTTCGTCGATCCACTTTTCACTTCTTGTATCCAACGAGCACTGTCATTTCTGCATTCCTATCACTGCTTAGCGATGATGCCCATGGACTTTATATCTCATTTGCACATGCCCTCGAGGCGAAGGTGGGGGCACCATTTTGGTTCGAAGCTGTCAACTAACTTGCCAAAGAAAAATATCTTTTGCATTCATACAAACATACACACAAACAAACAAACATACATACATGCATACACACATACATACATACATACATACATACATACATACATACATGCACGCATTCATACACGCATACATACATACATACATACATACATACACACATATATACATTCATACATGCATACATACACACATGCACACATACACATATACATCATACATACCTACATACATACATACATACATACATACATACATACATACATACATACATACTACATACACACGGGCAGTCAGGCATATATCATGTACATGTATGGATGATAGGACAGTCAGACAGACGGGCAGACGCACAAGAAAACATGAAAACTGACAAAAGAAGAAGAACAACAACAAGAAAGAAAAAGAAAAGAAAGCAAGAAAGAAAGAAAGAAAGAAGGAAAGAAATTCACACCAAAAGAGATAGGTTAAACATCACATTAACATTGGCAATGAAAGAAAGAAAGAAAAAAAGAAAGAAAGAAAGAAGGAAAGAAATTCACACCAAAAAGAGATAGGTTAAACATCACACCAACATTGGCCAAGAAAGAAAGAAAGAAAGAAAGAAAAAAGAAAGAAAGAAAGAAAGAAATTCACACCAAAAAGAGATAGGTTAAACATCACACTAACATTGGCCAAGAAAGAAGGAAAGAAAGAAAGAAAGAAAGAAAGAAAGAAAGAAAGAAAAAGAAAGAAAGAAAGAAAGAAAGAAAAAAAAGAAAGAACAAAAGAAAGAAAGAAATTTACACCAAAATGAGATAGGTGAAACATAATACTAACATTGGCCACACGGATTTCAAAGTCAAGCAGGTCCACAGCATCACGCCAGGCAGTGGAAACGTTGGCGCCAATATCGTCATGATGTCCACATACAGTCGCTCATACAGCTGGAGGATGCTGCTGTTTCTGTCACCCAGAAACAGCTGGCGGGAGGGGAGGAAATAGCTCGTCTGTGTCAGCTAGAAAATAATAAAACACGCAAAGTCAGGTAATCCTTATTTGTATGTCTAAACATTGATGTTTTATAGCCATGTCGAATATTTCTGTTTCGTAGGCAAGTCAATCGATCAGGGTTATTTCAACAGCCTTGGATTGGAGATCTGCCGAGTTGGCAACATAAATAAAACTTGTCTTGTTTGTTGTGTGTCTTGGAGCTCCGAGGATGTCAGTTTTGTGCTGCGTAGATCCCCACCCATCCCCCGACTCCTCTCCCATGTCCATTTTAAAACCTTGTCAGTACATAACTGTTCTGCACATCCTCAAAGCGTCTGTCAAATTGTCACTAACAGAATTTAGTGGAGCATATATGAAACTGTGTGAGTGCCATGAACCCCCTTTGGACTAATTCATATTCAACTTCACAGCAGTAACAGGATGCTATTTATCCCACTTATAAATGGCTGCCAGCGTAGTAGAAATAAATATGTCTGTGTCAGTTGTAGAGGTAACACATTTTATTCATGATGTAAACCTTTCTAAGGGCTTATTTTTTTCATTCACTTATTTCTGTTATTTGTGCGGGAAATATACATACATGTGTCAGGTGGAGAAAGTCATGACACATGATATAATTCTTAATGATTAGTTGCAGTTTGTTTATAGTACAGAAGACATACAACATTTTCTTCGTCTCTGGATACCTACATAATGTTATGTTCTTACTGTGCACTATGTTCTGAATATCCTTTATATTGTAAACAATTAGGTGCTCCTTCTGGGATAAACAAAAGTTCAATTTTGAAATGACTCCATGATTTAAACAGTGAATGATTCTTTACTTCTGAAACTTTTTCGCGTACGCAGAAAGTCTGTGTTAGTTCATTTATTATCATTTCTTTGTCTTTCTCTTCCATGCGTTATATTATATATATATATTATATATATATATTTATATTATTTATATATATATATATCTGAGTACCTGTAAGTCAGTAAAAACTGTACCAAATAGATTATAGCAGTGTTTGTGGATGTGGCACATGTTTTCTGGTCTTTTTTTGTTTACACAGCATGTAATAACACAAACACACGAACAACAACACCGTACAGTCATTAACACCTTCTAATGGAAAAGAGAAAACACAAGCTTACAATTACACACACTTGCTGCCCAATATTAAAATACCTATCAGCTGATAATCACACACAGTGCTCTAAGCACAAAAAGATACCACTTACATTCACAAACATTGCCCTAATAAAAAAAATGACACTATGGCAGCTACTTACAGTGACGAACTCTGCTCTAAGTGAACAAAAATGACATCAATTTACAGTCACAAACACACGCTGGTGTGAACATGACATTATATTCTAGTAGAAAAAATAAAGAGAAAGTATCAATGAGCGGTTGACAGACTGATTGACTGATTGAATAAATCAACGAAAGAGTGAATGCATAAAAATGCAAAGATGTATGAATGAATGAATGAATGAAGAAATGAACGAACAGACAAACGAACAAACGAACGAAAGAACGAATGAATGAATGAATGAATGAGTGAATGAATGAATGAACGAACGAACGAACGAACGAACAAACGAACGAATTAACGAACGAACGAACGAACGAGCAAATGAATGAATGAATGAATGAATGAATGAATAAATGAAGGAATGATATGAACGAACGGACTGATGAATAAATGAATGAATGAATGAATGAATGAATGAATAAATGAATGAATGAATGAATTGAACGAACGAACGAACGAATGAACGAACGAATGAACGAGAAGAACGAACGAGCAAATGAATGAATGCATGAATAAAGGAAGGAAGGAAGGAACAAACGAACGGATGAATGAATGAATGAATGAATGAATAAATTAATGATTGAATAAATGAATGAATTAAAGACAGTCAGACAGACAGACAGACAGACAGACTAACAACTCACATAGATGATGTTCTTGTGGGACTGCTTCTGGTCGGCGTGGATGCCCATGGTGATGATGGGGCTGGAACCTAGGTCCCCTACATGTCCCACCCGGATCAGGATCTGGGAGAGGGTCAGGTTCTCGTCCACCCAGTTGTCTTCCAGAGTGGGGAACAGGTTGCCTCCCCCTGACTTCAGCAATTCCAACATCGGCATGATCCCTTTTGTGTCCATTGTATCTAAGTGAGAAATAGGGTTCGCGTCCTATATTTTCGTATGCCTTCGTTTACTTATTTATTAGTCAGTCAGTCAGTCAGTCAGTCAGTCAGTCAATCAGTCAGTCAGTCAGTCAATGAGTTACTTAGTAAGTTAATACAAAATCCAAAACAGTGTGACCGCCCGCGTTCAAGCATACAGGAACCAGAAAAAAACAAACAAACAAAAACACGATAAAAAAAAAAAGCAGAACGCGTATTTAATAAATTGTGCCTGTCTTGTCTTGTCTTGTCTGTTCTATCAAAGACGCGTTCTGATTCTTAATTCGTTTTTGTTTTCTGGTTCCAGTTAGTTAGCTAGTTAGTTAGTTATCAATCAGTCAGTCAGTCAGGCAGGCAGGCAGGCAGTCAGTCAGTCAGTCAGTCAGTCAGTCAGTCAGCAAGTGACTTACTTACTTACTTAGTCAGTCAGTCAGTCAGTCAGTTAGTTGGTTGGCATCTCAAGACTACACAGGAGAAAAAAAAAGGACATTTTTGACACCAGATGCCGATGTAAAATCCTGGGCATCACTTGGAATGACTGAATGCCAAAATGACGAGATCAGGGGCTGCAACAGCTCTCCATCTAAATCACCATTTCAATACAGTGCTTCCGTAAGCTGGGGCATGTCTTGAGGATCCCCACAATCAGACCTGCTCATGAAACCATCGAATGAAGGTGAAGGTCACGAGGGCAAAGAAAAAGAATGCGGTCCAGAAGGAGCTTGGCGACAGACATTAGCGGAGACTTACGACCGGTCAACACAGGATAGACCGACATCGATGCAATGGTCAAGGACCGTCCACAATCGAGAGTGCCTTGACTGACTCAGTTTTATGTGACTCAGAAAGCAAGAAGGTAAGTCACACATAAGCAGCTGACTATTTTCCACACACATTCTGCACATGCATACGGGCACGAACCATCAGCAATATAAACCTTTTATTGTCAGACTAGTATAAAAGTTGTACTGACTACGATACGAGTGTACTAGCGCGCACGCACACGCACACGCGTGCACGCACAAGCACACACACTCACACACACAAACACATATACACACTCAAACTCAACACACACACTCACACACACACATACACACATACACACACAACGCGCACACACACACGCGCGCCCACACACACACACACACACACACACACACACACACACACACACTAAACCAAACCAAATCAAAACAACACTACACCAAAAACACACTCTCACCAGTATCTTCACATGATCTAAAAAACATCCGAGTCTTCTTGACAGCTTCAGGGGCATTCACGTCATCCTCTATGAGTAAATCTGTGAAAAACAGAAAGAAAGACATGAAATTCAATAAGTGTTAATGTTATACACACACACACAACACCACATACACACACACACACACACACACACACACACCACACAACCACACTCAACACACATCACACATACTACACACACACACACACACATCAACACCACACACAACACACACACACACAACACACACACACGCTGCACACACAACACACAATCAAAACACACAATCCACGCACCACTTTACACACACACACACACACACACACACCACACACACTACACACACAACAAACAATATCCCAAGAACATGCACACACATAATGTATCTGACTGTGCCGCGCGACGTAGCGACACTGCACAACTACCTTGCGGGAATGTTACGTGTGTGTGTGTGTGTGTGGCGGTGTGTTGTGGTGTATGTGTCTGTGTGTGTGTGTGTGTGTGTGTGTGTGTGTGTGTGTGTGTGTGTGTGTGTGTGTGTGTGTGTGTGTGTGTGTGTGTGTTCGTGCGTGTGTGTGTGTGTGTGTAAAGATTGGTTGCTTGGTTTTGCTGCTGTTTTGTTCCTGTTGTTGCTGCTGTTGCTGTTGTTACCGCTGGTGCTATTGCTGCTGCTGTTGTTATTGCTGTTCGAGGAATTTCCCGTTCCTGTATCTCTATCCGCATACCGCTTATTGTGGATCTACAATACCACCAAAATGAATCAAAGAAACAAACAAATAGCCAACAAACAAACAAACAACAAACAAACAAAACCTAAACAAAATAAAAAACAACATTGAGAAAGGGGAATGAAAGGCACCTGGTCTGGCGCAAGTCTTCATATTGATTTTATGATTAAAATGGCTACGATACTAACAGTGCCATAGAGTTACTTTCTGGTTTGAGGCTCCATGATATGAATGAGCATTAACCGTTTGATTCCCTTACCCTACCCACCAACTGCAAAAACAAATTAACCCTTCCACTCGCTCAGCGTATCCTCCAGCTGCCCACATGAAGCTGTGGATAGGGTGAGGGAATCAAAGGGTTGGGGAAAGTGTTTGATTTACTAAGATGGTTGACAGTATTATGCAGGATGGCGGTGGCAAGGGTAAAGACACGTTTGAAGTCCTTTTTCTTGTTCTTAGTGTTTTAGCACATACTAGTGAAAGGATCAGTCGCCCGTTGTAACACTCCATCAGCAAAACCACAACAAAGTTACGCTCCACTTTTAATGTCAGAAGACATACATATGTATGTCTGTATATACATGTATATATGGCACATTTGAAAGCCTCAATTCGAATATGGATGTACGTATGTATATATGTATGTAGTATGTATGTATGTATGTATGTATGTATGTATGTATGTATGTATGTATGTATGTATGTATGTATGTATGTATGTATGTATGTATTTAAGAGAATTCTGTGTCAACTCTCCTTCCTTTTGATGATATACAGTAGACCTGCACATCAATTGCAAAATAACAATATCAACATGTCCTGTCACAGTCAAGGTGGGTCAGCAACGATCATCATTTCTCCTATTTTGTTCAATCAATTTACCATCCGTTTTGCGAACCTACCCATGTGCTTGCATAGTTTTTTTTAAATTATCGAATGGATCATCTGCATAATACAATTAGTTTTCATTTAGTTTATGGTTGAAGAAAAGTATATTTGAATGGTTTGCCCATCTCAGTTACAATTGCTTCTTCTGATTTTAGTTCTGATCTCATTTGTTTTAAATATTTGACAGTATTAGTAGTTATTAAACATGTAAAAAAACAATAATGATGATTTCAACATAAGTATACAATTTTCAATAATAATCATGCACGCGAATAAATGTGGGGTCAAAAAGAGGTAAGAAAACTTTTAAACATAAATTTCAGTTTCAGAGACAGCCACCGAGTGGCCGAGAGGATGGCAGCTTAACAGCGTGTCCTCTGTGTGTCCGTGATGACTTTATGTTGGGGTTCTCTGACAGTCGATGATGACTCAAATAAACCTGAGACACCCACAATTCTAGTCCTCTCTGGTCCAAGGTACAGGAAGCAGTGGTTCTATGGCTGCTTCTTTGGTAGAATGGGGGAGACCCCAGGTACTTGGCTTCAGAACTGTGACGTTGTTATGGCTTCAAGGGTTCAATCCCTGACCTCGGTGGTTTTTTTTTTCTTTTTTTTTTTTTTTTTTTTTTTTTTGGATGTACTCTCCTCCTGTTTTCTTCGTTTTAACTTTATTTTTATAATATCATTATTCATTTTTACATTTTTGAAAAAAATTGTCTATTTGATTTTTGTTCTTAACATGAAGGGAATGTTGACTGATTCTACATAGACCTGTAAATAGGAAACGACGTCTTTTCTGAAAAGAAAATTATTATGTAGACTTTGACTGGCATGACCATTTCTAACTTAGACAGACCATATGACAAAACTTATCCTAACCAATATCTTCATACAGATTTTAAAGAAAAACATAATTTGCTATGTTTTCTACAGGCCTATTTCGTCAGAGACTGTCATAAGAATTAGAACAACACACACACACACACACACACACACACACACACACACACACACACACACACACACACACACACACACACACACACACAACACAAACACACACACACACATACACACACACAAAAACACAAACACAGACACACACACACACACACACACACACAGATAGATAGATAAACAGATGGATAGATGATTAATAGATAGATAAATAGATAGATACATACATACATACATACATACTACATACATACATACATAGACAGATAGACAGATATATAGATAGATAGATAGATAGAAGATAGATAGATAGATAGATAGATAGATAGATAGATAGATAGTGTAGATAGATAGATAGATAGATAGATAGATAGATAGATAGATAGATAGATAGATAGATAGATAGATAGATAGATAGATGGGTAGGTAGATAGATGGATAATTTTGTTACCAAAGTTTAAGTGTTAAACGTACTACTCTTTCATTGTGTGCTTTCTTTTATTTCCCCAGACATCCACGCATCCGACCAGAGCCACCCTCTCTCTCCCCCCCCCTCTCTCTCTCTCTTCTTCTCTCTCTCTCTCTTTCTCTCTCTCCCCCTCTTTTTTCCACATCTCTGTCTTATCTCTGTCTCTCTGTCCCCTCTCTATCTGTCTTTTGTCTCTCTTTCTCTCTCTCTCTCTCTCTTCTCTCTTTCTCTTTCTCTCTCTCTTTCTCTCTCTCTCTCTTTCTCTCTGTCCCCCCTCTTTTTTCCACATCTCTGTCTTATCTCTGTCTCTCTGTCCCCCTCTCTATCTGTCTGTCTCTTTGTCCCGCTGTCCCTCCTTCCCTCTTTCCCTCCCCCCTCTTCTCTCTCTGTCTCTCTTCCCCTCTTCTTCTCTCTCTCTCTCTCTGTGTCTCCCCCCCCCTATCTCTCTCATCTCTCTCAGTCTCTCTCGCTTTGTCTCTCTCTCTCTCTTCTTTCTCTCTGTCCGTCTCTCTTTCTCTCTCTCTCTCTCTCTCTCTCTCTCTCTCTCACTACCCCACACACACACACACACCAAACACTAACAGCGTGCGCGCGCTCACACACACACACACACACACACACACACACACACACACAACACACACACACACACACACACACACACACACACACACACACAGACGCAATACACACCGTACACACTCACACACTCACACACGCACACACGACGCACACGCACGTACTTTTTCGGTTGACTAAGCGCATGTTTCAGTTACCAAAGCGTGACTAAAGTGGACTAAGTTGTTTTCTGTTTTGGTGTATGACCACACTAAATATATTTTTTGCCCATCTGTTGTAAGTTTCCACACATGCTTGTACTTCTGGGTTTTGTTTATAAATAACGCCATAGAGAACTAAATGATTGGCATAACTGTAGACTCTCGTAGTAAGTAAACACTTCTGCAAGAGCTTCAAGAGGCCCTTGAGACCCATCATCACTGGCATTAGTAAAAGTAGATGGCACTTGTAATGGTAAAAGCAGCAGGAGCAGCAAAGGCGATGATTGAACAAAGCGAGAGAGCAAAACAGAAACAGGGAGAGAGTGAGGTAGTAGAGAGAGACAGACAGACAGAGACAGAGACAGAGAGCAGGGAGGGAGGGGAGAGAAGGAGAGATGGGGAGAGGAGAGAGAGAGAGAGAGAGCAGGGAGGGAGGGGGAGAGAAGGAGAGATGGAGAGAAAGAGAAAGAAAGAAAGAAAGGAAAGAAAGAAAGAGACAGAGAGAGACAGAGAGAAGAGAGAGAGAAAGAGAGTTACAGATTGTTTTGTAATAATAAAATGTCTCTGTCTCTGTGCTGTCTCTGTCTCTGTTTCCGTCTATCTGTCTTGTCTGTCTGTCTCTTCTCTGTCTGTCTCTGTCTCTCTCTGTCTCTCTCTGTCTCTGTCTCTGTCCTCTCTGTCTCTCTCTGTCTCTCTCTCTCTCTCTCTCTCTCTCTCTCCTCTCTCTCTCTCTTCGCTCGGAATTTCAGCATTCAGTTTCTCTAGTTGTTTAACAATGCTTTTCAATCTGTTTTAATGAGTTTGAGCATGCATTCTTAAGTAAACGGAAAGAAAACAATTGCACAGGATGCACCTGCACATGCCAAAAAGAAAAGGGAAAAAACTAACAAATAAAGAAACAAGCAAAGAGAGAAAGAAAAAATGAAAGAATGGAAAAAAAGAAACAAACAAAATCAGAAAAGAAACAAAAGAAAACGATGAAACAAAGAAATGGTGATGCTTCATTGTGCCAACATTCTTTTCCTGGGGAAGTGACTGATTTTCTTGAGCCCACCAAAAAAACCACACACACACACACACACACACACACACACACACACACACACACACACACACAACACAACACACACACACACATACACACGAGTGATGGAAACGCATAAGGGATCTATAATATATACAGTGCAGTGTTTTAAAATAAATAAGAAACAACACAACCAACACAACACAACACACACAACACAACACACACACAACACAACACAACACAACACAACACAACACAACAACAACACAAACACAGAAACACAACACAACACAACACAACACACACAACACAACGACACGACACACACACACAACGCAGATGACAAAGCACAACACAACGAGAGAAACAAGCCTAAACCAGCCAAAAATCAGATCAAATCTTGTTCAGCTCGCACAACGCATGATAAGATGATAACCATAATGTTTTGGGGAGAACACTAGACAACAGAGACAACAGAATGCTCCAAGAAAGCATTACAACACAAAACAACACTATTAGTATTACTGGTATTAACAGTATCCTTCACAGAGTTAATTGACTGATTGATTGATTGGTTGGTGGTTGGCTATTCTATTTTGGGCGGGTGGGTGGATGGGTGGTTGATGTCTTAGTTGGCCTGTTGTGTTCTGGTTGGTTGGCTAGTTGATTTGGTCGGTTGCTTGCTTGCATGATTTGTTGGCTGATTCGTTGCTTGGTCGATTTCTTGATTGCTTGTGTAAATGGGTGGTTGGTGGCTTGGTTGCTTTGTCAGTGTCTGATTGGGTTGGTTGGCTGATTGCTTGCTTGCTTGCTGCTGGCTGGCTGATTGTTTTCTTGCTTGTTTGATTCATGCTTGGTTCGTTTGTAGTTTGTTAGTTGTTGGTTTGTCTGACGGGTTGATTGACTTAGTGACCGACTGAGTGATAGATTGATGACTGATTAATTGATTAACTGATTGATCGATGGATAGATATACACAGATTGAATGGTTGATTGATTGATGCTTGGTCTGATCGATTAATTGCTTTGCCTGTTGGATGGTTGGTTATTTATTGTGATTATTTCTTGACTGATTAATTTTTCATGCGTTCCCTCTGAAAATCTTTCATTTATTTTGTTCTTCCTCTCTCCCTTTCTTCCATTTAACAATTGACCACATACCCCTCATGGACTCCTGGAGGTCTTTCTGAATGATGACAAAGTTGTTGATGCTGGGCAGGGCTGCAGTGATAGGGTTCCTCTCCATCCAACCCCCACAGGCAAACTGGTAAAAGTCCTCACATGGGTCTGTTCTGGTGTCGATGCTGTTGGAGATGTAGGCCGCTGGGTGGTGTGGGGATAATAAAGGAAAAGATTAGAACAATCCATTGTAATGCAAAACATGCAAATGACATAGATTACATAACCATTGATAAAACACAAGATCATAAGATACGCAAGCAACAACGACAACAACAACAACAACAACAACAAAAACAACATCAACAACAA
>JAPXFY010000015.1:46725365-46735365 GCA_030674185.1 Monoplex corrugatus | reverse complement strand
ATTTTCCATGCACTCCATCACCTCGCTGGTTTTTATGTACCAGTGCTTTCTTTGCGCCAATAAAGGGTGTCCAAACGTTAGGTTACACATACACGCACTCATACACATAAAAACACACGGGCGTGAAAACACACACACACACACACACACACACACACACACACACACACACACACACACACACACACACACACACACACACACACACACACACACACACACACACACACACACGATTCCTAAGCCAAGATTGCGGCTTTATAACTGAACGACATCAGAGAGGAATCAACTGGGCTGAAAATGACCCGTTCCAAACGTTGCCTCACCAAAGAGAAAGCGAAGAACAACGTCAACAAGAATGACAACACGAAAACAGAGACACCATCATCTTTCCACAACCCAGATAACGACAATCATTCAGAAAAAGCCAGCTCCACTCAGACAGGTTTGCCATCCACGAGTCAGCCACCAGTTTCACAACCACAGCCGGTAACATCATGTGGCTGTCAAGAGGCGGTAAGGCAAATAGACATTTTAAAAAACACAATCAATCAAATGTCTATCCATATCAGCAGCCTCACAAACATGCTCGAATCTGATAGAAGACTTCTGCTTGAAAACAACAAAGCGTTACAAGAGCTGCGCGAAGTCAAAAAGTGCACAATACTTACAACCACCACAGCGTGCCAGACTGATTCCGCAGTCTCCGTTGATTATACCACCACATCCCCCGATGGACAAATTTTCATCTTACGTGGAATGCGCAGCTCAACCTCCCAAAATAGAACATCGTTTTAACCTTGATCCGGGACAGATAAATGTCAAGCACAAATCTGACGTCTCTACCAAAACTAAATGTGACGTCAAAACTGCTGTATCTTCACATTCCAGATCTAAGTCCAATGTTCTCCCATGTGTCCTCATCATCCATGACTCCGTCGTAAATAAAGTGGATGGAAAGAGATTAGGCTCGTCCTACGGTTTCCAGGTGGCGACGAGGAAGATACGTACATGGGGATTACAGATATAAAATCAAAGGAGCCAAAAGAATGTAGTACAAATCTAGACGTCTGTGTAAAAACTGTTAACACCCAATACCCAAAAGCCAAGGTCGTGTTAAGTCAGGTCGCTCCTATAAGAAACAAGCATCTAAATGTGAAAATGGAGCTCCTTAATGCCCTGACGAAAGAGAGACTCTTAAACGCACCGAATGTAGACTACGTCAGCCACAATAATCTGCAAACTAGCAGCTACAATCAAGTCAGCCAGGATGACGTACATCCAACCACCAGAGGGGCGAGCGTTCTGGCCAGAAACATAGGGAGGCATATCCATCAACTTTTTTGGGAAAAACCGAGGAGGAAATCAACCCATCAACGCCATCAATCAAGATCTGGCTTTCAACCTCCGTTTTTTCTTCCCGCCTTTCTCATTTTAGATTCAGCCCAGATCCAGTTCCTCTCTGTTCAGTACTCAACAACATAGTTTTACTTTTTTTTTATTTATTTATTTTTTATTTTATGATTTTTGCTTGTTTGCTTACTTACGATATGTATAAATTTTATTTGTCCGTTAAATGAATATCTAAAAGTACGATACTGTTCCAAACTTATTCAACCGTTCTTCATGATGAAGTGTGTGGTCAGTGATATTATTATTAACGTTGTTCAGTGGAACACACGTTCCATTGTTAAAAACATTTCCTATTTGAGTAACTATCTATCTTCTAGAAACATCCAAGTCTTGCTTCTACAATCACTGAATACCACCAAAACCAATATACCTAAAATATCGGGGTTTTATTATCCACCAGTATATGACTCTAACAATGACGGTGGCCGGATACAAACAGCTCCATATGTTCGTGTAGGACTAAAAAAAAAAAAGACAACAGCAGAAGGGCATCCAGGAGTCATGACCTGGATGTGGCCCGGCCCCCCGAGAGTGTAAGGAATTCAGGGCCGAAACACTTGTCTAAAGGGGGTTACTTCTCTGAAGACCTTCTGTTGTCTAGCTCTCCCTAGAGTTTCTTTCTACCTGTGAAAGAACATCGCCAGTACCAAAGTCGTCCGCATCTATTTCATCATGTGAAATCATCATAAAATTTTCCTCATCACTAGTTCTGAATATGGCCTCTATTTATCTACCAAGAGGTCCCGATTCTGTGAATACGAATGGCTGAAACAGTTTCAAGATCAAGGAGACAAGTGGATTATTGGTGGTGATTTTAATGCACATGCCCTATTTTGGGACAAGAATTGCAAAATCATAACCAGCAACAGACTAATTGACAATATTGTAGATTCCAATTTATACTTACTTAACAATAGACACGTTACCCGTGTCCCTGATATACCACCCACAGACCCACAGCTATCGACCTCACTTTAATATCTCCATCGCTAGCACCAAATGCCATATGGCAAACAGAGGATGACTTGTTAGGATCAGATCATATCCCCATACTTCTTACCCTAAAGCTTACTACTGAAATAGACGCAATGCCACAAGATAGTTTACCCAAGTTTAATTATAGATACGCAGACTGGGCCAGTTTTAAAGCTATCCTACAAAAGACAAGAACAGATCTATCTGAAACAATGACCTTAAACGACATGTATGCAGATTGCTGCAACTCACTCATAAGGACTGCAAAAATTTCAATTCCAGAGCTTAAAGTGTCAAAAACAGGAAAATATTATGGAAACGTCTGGTGGAATAAAGAGTGTGAAAGATGGTCAACGAAAAGAAAGAAAAATGCAAAAAATATCTAGCAAATAGGTCACCTGAAAATCATGCAGCGATGAAAAATGACTGCAAAGACTACAAATCTGACTGCAAAGACTACCGAGTTACTCAACACCTTCGACCTAACTCAAGCCATCCAAACTCCAACCCACATTAAAGGACATACACTAGACTGGCTTGTACACAGAGACAGTGACAATATCCTCCAGTCCACTGATGTCATTCAAACTCTCCCTTCTGACCACTACTGCATCCTGAGCCAACTTCAACTATCAAAACCTCCTCCACGTCAAATCTACGTCATGGCCAGAAACCTGTCAACCATCGACTTTCCATCGTTCAACAGCAACCTCCATTCCCAACTCCTCAATTCTCAGCCAACTTCTGCCGACGATCTTGACGCTGTCCTCCGCAATTGCCTCGATCAGCATGCTCCAACCACCCAAAGGAAGGTCTCTCATCGTCCCCCTTCACCCTGGTATGCTGCCGCTGGACCTCAGCTCCAGGCTGCCAAGCGTGAGAGAAGACGTGCTGAGAGACGGATGATCAAACACAAATCAACTGTGCATAAACAATCCTTCCAGTCTGCAAAGAAAGCATTTGATAAACTTGTCCATAGTGCAAAGGTTTCATTCTATAATGCTAAAATTACGTCTGCCACAACTTTTAAACAGCTCTTCAACATTACTAACACTCTTCTCTGTAAAACTAAAAACAGCCCTATACCTTCTCATGTTCCACCTGCTGACCTTCCTCTAGCATTCTCTAACTTCTTTAATGGGAAACTTTTTGACATTCGTGATAGTCTCGATTCGCAAAATACCCCTCCTCTTTCAATGCCTGAACCAACCTTCTCTGGCTGTCCACTGACATCCTTTCAGCCTGTCTCTGAGTCTTTTGTGAAGAAAACTATCAAGGACTCTGCTATCAAAACCAGTTAATTAGACCCCCTCCCGGCTTCTGTTTTGACACAATGTTTGGATACTCTACTCCCATTCTTTACATCTGTCATCAATCATTCACTGGTGTCAGGCATCTTTCCAAGCTCATTCAAATCAGCTATTGTCAAACCTCTCCTAAAGAAACCTTCTCTTGATCCAGATATTCTCAAAAACTACCGGCCTGTCTCCAATCTCCCCTTTCTTTCCAAGGTAACTGAAAAAATTATTTTACACCAACTTCTAGAACATCTTGAATCAAACCATTTATTATATCCCAATCAGTCAGCATATAGATCAGGACATAGCACTGAAACTGCTTTATTGAAAATTGTGAACGATCTTCTGACATCCCTTGATGATGGTGACATTTCTCTTCTCTCTCTCTTAGATTTGTCTGCTGCCTTCGACACTATAGACCATGAGATACTGCTTTGGCGCCTCCACAACTGCTACGGAATTTCTGGCTCCGCTCTCTCCTGGTTTCAGTCATATCTCTCTGACCGCACACAGACTGTATCTGTAAATGGCTTGCCCTCACCTCCCTCAGCCCTCAGATATGGCGTTCCTCAAGGATCCGTCCTGGGTCCAGTTCTCTTTGTTTTGTACACGCAGCCTCTCGCAAATATTATTCTCCGCCATTCTGTATCACATCATAGCTTCTCAGATGACAATCAAATTTGCAATTCTGGTCCCATCTCTAATGTAAACAACATCGTACAAACCACTAAAGCCTGCATTTCCGACGTGAAAGACTGGATGACTTGCAACAAATTACAACTAAACCAAGACAAAACTGAAATGATTTTCATTACTCCTAAAAAACTTCTCAACTGTGACTTAATTCCATCTTCCATATCACTGAATGGGACAGACATCACCCTCTCCCAAAAAGTTAAGAATCTAGGTGTCACCATCGACAACACTCTTAACTTTCAGCAGCATGTCTCAAACATCTGTCGTGTCTGTTACCTTGAACTTCGTAGAATAGGTTCCATCCGTCATCTCCTTACTCTCGAAGCTACTAAAATATTAGTTTGTGCTTTCGTTCTTTCTCGTCTTGACTATTGTAATTCCCTTCTGTCTGGTTCCCCAAAACAGCTCCTTGACAAACTTCAGAAAGTACAGAACCATGCCGCTCGGCTAGTATTTCGGTCTTCCAAATTTCAGCATGTCTCTCCTCTTCTCCAAGACTTGCATTGGTTACCTGTGTTGAAAAGGATCCAACATAAAATTGCTGTTCAGTGCTTCAGATACTTCGACAATTCTATTCCCTCTTACCTGTCTGAATATCTTCAACTATACGTTCCATCTCGTCATCTTCGTACCTCAGCCGATACCCGCTTATTTCGAATCCCAACTTTTCGAACAAAATCATATGGTGAGCGATCCTTTTCTTTTCAAGCCCCTTCCTCATGGAATTCACTTCCCTACCCGCTGAGGCACAAAACAAGTCTTCAGTCATTTAAATCTGGCTTGAAAACGCATCTCTTTCCTCTCTGAAATTTATTAACCTAAAAGAGCTAGCTGTCTGCGCGCTAGCGTGCTTCTGTGTATGTTATTGCTGTGCGCCTATAGATATGTCTCGGGGTGGGAGGAGGATATGTGTGTGTGTGCCAGAGAGTAGGTACTAATATTTGATATTATTAACGGTGTGTATGTGCTTGTGGGATGGAGTGACAGAGGTCCGCCATGTATGATGAAAATTATATTAGGCCTATGTTTCTATGTTCGATGTAATGTGTATTGTACAGTTTGTAAGCGCTTAGGGCTTTCCAGAAAGATTAGGCGCTCTAAATGCCCTTAATAATAATAATAATATAAACTGTAACAGAATCATTGAACAAGCTAAAGAAAGACACTGGACATCTTTTTGTACATGTGAAGTAAGTGACCACAAAGATATGCAAAAGATTTGGGAAAAACTGAAAACAATGAAAAATGGGATCAAGTTGCCATCAATTCCAGTAAAGCAAAAAAATAACCCTTTACCTAGCTCACAGGAAAAAGCAGAAGCCTTCGCAGACATGTTTGCTGAGGTCTGTCGAGAAGACAGACTTCCTGCCTCTAGCCGAAATTATAGGGTACAGGAAGAAAAACCGCCGTATATAAGGATCCTACCCCAGATAATACGCACTACGTAAATGCACCAATCACACTTCAAGAATTAAAAGATGCCATTAAATCAATTCCAAATAAAAAGACATCAGTTGGAATAGATGGAATTTCAAATGAGATGCTGAAAAATTTACCAGAAATTTTTTTTTAATCTTGCTACACAATGTGTTTAAAAAATGCTGGAACAGTGGCAAACTTCCTAACTATTGGAAACAAACAATAGTGGTTCCTGTTCTAAAAACAGGTAAATGTAATACTGACTTGAAAAACTATAGGCCAATTGCAATAAAATCGCACGTATGTAAACTGATGGAGAAAATAATTTTAAAGAGATTGATGCATTATTGTGAAAAGAATGAAATATTACCAGTGAATCAGGCAGGATTTAGAAAAGGCAGGTCACCAGTCGAACTCTTAACAAAGTTAACCACACATATAAAACAACAATTTGCCAGACGTCAGTGTGTTTTAGCTACATTTTTGATATAACTAAAGCATATGACCAAGTATGGCACTCCCGATTATTATTCAAATTGAAAAATATTGGGCTGACAGATCACATTTTTGACTATGTCAAGTTTCTTAGAAAACCGAGTATTTCAAACAAGAATTGAAAATTTATATTCCGCAAAACGAATTCTTCAAATGGGTATCCCTCAGGGATCAGTTATTGCTCCCCTTCTCTTCATGATATTATTGCATGACTTACCCAGTAAAATTTCTAAATATGTAGTTTTAGCTCAATATGCTGACGATTTATGCATGTGGATGCCCGTTAACATGAGAAGAAAAACTCCTTTGCGCCGTATTAATTATACGCGTAAATGTTATCAATTAGAGCTTGATAAAATAACACGATACATGGTAGAAAATGGACTGCATCTATCCATGGAAAAAACAAAGATAGTTTTGTTTAACAGTGGAGCTAACCCATCAAATATTCCCACTTTCAAACTGGGAGATACTCTTCTTCAGTATAACGAGTCGATTAAATTCTTAGGAGTCTTCCTTAACGCGAAATTATCTTGGAATAAGCATATTGAATACTTATTAACAAAAGCTCAAAACAGTTTGAATTTCTTGAAAATAGTTCGCAAAAAGACATGGGGACAAGATACATCAACACTTGTTCATCTTTGTAAATCGCTTATAAGATCTAAGTTAACCTATGCCCAAGAAATCTTCTTCAGTACACCGGAACATTTACTAACAAAACCGCAGAGCTTAGATTGTAAAGGTTTCAAACTTGCGCTGGGTCTTCCAATACATGCTTCTTGTCTGCGTACATATGACGCAATCAAATTGTTGCCACTTGATGAACAAAGGAAAGTCGCTTCTACTAAATTTTTGTTAAGAACCACCACTACAGAAAACATAATAGAAAAAGAATCAAAATTAAGATCAGACACCGACTTTCCAAAAAGAGCTAAATCAATATCTTCACATGTCACTCTTGCAACATATACATCTGACGTTATGAAAGGCTCTGGAATTGATCTAAAAGCAGATCCTGTATCTATAAGACCTTCCTTTTCACCAGTACCCAGTTGGGAACTCCAAAGAGCCCGATTTGATATATACCACACAGATTTGAAAAAAGAAGATAATATCAACTTACTGGCAAGTCAAAATGAATGTCATATAGAAGACTGTTATTCTGATCACTTGAACATTTACACTGATGGATCAATAATTGAAAGGCAAGCAGGCTCAGCGTTTTCAATACCTGCTTTCAAAATTGAGAAATCTTTCTATATTGGGCTCAATAAATCTGTCTTTACCGCTGAACTCTTTGCAATATTAATGGCTTTGAATTATATGCTAAGTCTTCCTAGGACAATTCTTCAGATACTTTTTTGCGTTGATTCAAAATCTGTACTTCAAGCTCTTGAATCATCAAAATTACAAACAAGATCTGAAATGATATTGGAAATTAGTCACTTGATTCATAGTTTATCCTTAAGAGGCACTGATATTACTTTCTGCTGGATACCATCTCATAGTTCTTTTCATTATAATGATATGGTTGACAGGGCTGCCAAACGGAGGGGGGGGGGGGGACAAAGAGCTCACAGATTCAAATAATATACAGCTTTCTCTCTCATTGCATGAGTGTTATACCTTAGTGGACACTTACGTATGGAAGCAGTTCCAAGATAAACAGAAAAAGTATAAAAAATGTTACATGAACTTTGAAATTAGCAAATCACCTAAGCTGTTTCCTGCCGGCAGAATTATACAATCCCTTATGTATAGGTGGAAACTTGATGCATTCAAACAAAATACACCAGGAATATAGTGTGTTTGTGTGGAAAGAAGATAACGCATAGTCATTATACTTTCATGTGTTCGGGTAACACGACATATTCCTATACTCTCTACACAGACAATTTCTGACATATTTGCCTCACCATCATTAATATAATGAATTTTTTGTTAGCCTGTCAAAAAGTCCTATAGCGAATTACCTTTAACATGTTATTTCATTTGTTCACCGTTGTGGTTAGTCGATTCTTAGTTTTCACTTTTATTCATTTATTCTAGATGTTTATTAATTTTATTTATTAGATTGTTTGTTTAAATCTTTAATTGTGATAACATTATTTGTTAGCTTTACCTTCCCCTCCTCAAAAATAATTGTTTTCTGGATCATTTTTTTTTTACGATCAAAATCGACAATTTTCCAATACCCTCTTCACTCCTCCTGTATCCACCCCCCCCCCCCTACTTTTTTTTGTGTGTTGTGTCTAAAATCACTTTAAGTGAATAGACTTTAAATCGAAGACCAACCAACACACACACACACAAACCACAACACACACACACACACACACACACACACACACACACACACACACACCACACACACAACACACACACACACACACACAACACACACACACACACAACACACACATACACACACACACACACCACACACACACACACACACACACACACACACACACACACACACACACACACACATACACACGGGTTGCGTGTATTATCTCTCCCTGTCTTGGTGTCTATCTGTCTGTCTCTGTTGTCTCTCTGTCTGTCTCTGTCTGGCTCTCTCTGTCTCCCTCTGTCTGTCTCAGTCTGTCTGTCTGTCTGTCTGCCTGTCTGTCTATCTGTTTCTTTCTTTCGTTTCTTTCTTTCTTTCTTTCTTTTTTCTTTCTTTCTTTCTCCTCTTTGTCTATGTCTTTCTCTCTCTGTCTTTCTCTTAGTCTCTCTCTTTGTGTCTGTCTTTCTGTCTTTCTCTTTACTCTCTCTGCCTGTCTGTCTGTCTGTTTGTCTGTCTGTCTGTCTCTGTCTCACTCTCTCTCTCTCTCTCTGTATGTATGTGTGCGCGCGCGCACGGTTGTGTTTTGTTTATGTGTGTGTGTGTGTGTGTCTGAATGGGTGTATGCGTGCGAGCGTGCGCACACGCACTCTGTACCATCAATACATGTACACACACACACACACAACACACACACACACACACACACACACACACACACACACACACACACACACACACACACACACAACACACACACACACACACACACACACAGAGTCGCGTGGCTCATCTCGATCTGTAACAACGTAAGAAAATAAAAGAGGAGGTAAGTACAAAGGTGATGACTGAAACTTAAGCAGGGAGGAAGGGAGATAAATAGAAACAAAGCGAAGAAGGCCAGGAGGGGGCCTTCAGGGGAGGAAGGGGTCGGGTGAGGGAGGAGAGAGAAGGATCAATTTCTCATCGGAGTGCCAAATCAGATACAGGCAGAGGCACGGAGTGGGAGCCAATGGATACAGAACTCAGATCGCACACCGATAGTCAAACGCCTGTCTGCTGGATGAGCTGAAAAGACTGGAATACCCTTCTCCGAAAAAATATTTCTCATTTTCAAAATGGCCGCACCAGACTATTTTCTTCTCTTGAAATTCGAAAAACAAAAACAACCACAAAAAAGAACGAAAAAAAAAAGAAAGAAAACCGTAGTTTGTTGTTTGTTTGTTTGTTTGTTTGTTTGTTTGTTTGTTTTTCATTGGTTTGATCGGTTTACAAAAACTGAGTCTATCTTATTAACAAGAAACGCCCGTGCGTGACAATGAATGCGATACAGAGCAACAATGCCTCACCGCTGGTCGTCCTATCACTTTCTGGTTCCCGACGCCACACGGTAGCCATTTTGCCAAGTAAA
>JAPXFY010000015.1:46715365-46717865 GCA_030674185.1 Monoplex corrugatus | reverse complement strand
GGAGAAAATGCTGGACGGACTTGCAGAGTGGATGGGGACGAGGAGGGTGGAGGAGATGCTAGGGGCAACGAGAGATAGAGGCAGATGGAAGTCCATGATCGCCAACGCCATGCGCAGGGCACCTGATGATGATGAAAAGAGGTATAGACTTTTAACAAAGCCAGAACAAGATTGAGGCAGCCGAGATGTGGTTTCTAAGAAGCATGTTGAGAGTTCCATGGACAGCAAAGAAAACAAACGAGACAGTCTTGATGGAGGCAAATACAAGTAGATCACTCATAAGGAAGATTAGGAAAAGACAGGCAACATTTATAGGCCATTTTATGAGGAAGGGGGATTTGGAGCACCTGATCACAACGGGAAAGCTGGAGGGAAAGAGAGCGGCAGGTAGACCCAGGGAGAAAATGCTAGACGGACTTGCAGAGTAGCTGGGGACGAGGAGGGTGGGGGAGATGCTAGGGGCAACGAGAGACAGAGACAGACGGAAGTCCATGGTCGCCAACGCCATGCGGCAGGGCACCTGATGATGATAGACTTTTAAATGACGGTACTTCCAAACTTTCTGTCCAGTAAAACGGCGAGATTTAAAGTATTTAAAGTATTTAAAATCATCAGCAACATTCGAGTGCTTTTGCATTAACATTTTTTTTTAAAGTACGAAAATCTTAAGGAGTTTTACATGTATATTGTATAGACATTCACATACAAGGAATATTTTTTAGTTCGCCTTAAGACTCATTTCACTGTGAAGGGTCACACATGTAGCCTTGCTTCTTCAGTTGGTGGTTACTGGTTGGCGGATGAGGGAAGTGAAGGGGACGGACAATGAGAATGAATGGTTCATGGGGGAGAAGATATAGCGTCTAGTCACTTCTCACGCAGACCATACACTGCTGTTGTAATAGTACCTCCGGGGCTACGGCTTATTCCGTCATGGTGAAAATATTCCCCCATGGTAAAATTATCCACCCTGTTTGATATCATTATATTCCCCTGTGGGTAAAAGTACTCCCGCAACCTACCCCCACTCTTCTTTGAGTCAGAAGTTTGTGTGTGTCCAGTTACAAATCTTTGTCTTGGGGCAATATTTTCACTCACTAAATCTTTCACATGATGATAGTTGTGTTCTTATTTTTGTAGGCTGTGGTGTCAAATTTGTCTTTTAGGAATAATACCTATTCTGAATCTGAAATCCAAACGTGAACCTGTACTGCTGGTGGAATATTCAATGCATACGTTATGACCAGTCACGTCTTCTGGAATTTTAAGGGCGATTTGTGCTTTTAGCTGAAGGACGCTCTCTTTAGCACCTTTTCTCGACCTCCCCCTGACCCCCACCCCAGTCCACCTTGCTGCTCCCCCGACGCCATTCACTTTGCCTTTCTACACCCGCTGAAACTGAGGTCACCATAAAGCGGGGCATAAAAGTTTAGAGAATTTAAGACGACGTTTTATACACTGCTGTGAAAATGACGACGCAGTTGATATCAATGATGCACCGGACTGTGCCCAACTTTTTTATTTCCTAGCGTGAACCAGACCTGAGAGACAAAGACACTTGCGGTGTTAAGAAATTTGAGCACTACTGTTGATTACGCATTTTAAGAGTCGATGAGTCTGGACTGTGTAGTCCTAGTCTTCTCAACAAGCCCACAGCACACGCAACTCCTGGTTAGGACCGGGTCGAGGCCGAAAAATCCCTAAATGATTGTTTGGACTGGTTGGATTTTGAATCCACGACCTCTCAGTTTGGCGTTCTGCTGAGCTAGTCACTTTTGTCACTCGGACTGGTAAAAGAGGATGGGAGGATTGGGTATTCCTTACTGTGTGATTCGTTTTGGGGATATGATACTGCTTCAATGAAAACATCTATGGATCAGACAGTCACAGAGTGCATCGTGTTCACGAAACGATTGTGACATTTAGACAGAACAGCATTTCCACTCGCTGATTATCATCCTTTCTAGGATATTTGGTACATGTTTCCCATTATGTCCGGGTGAAGATTTAATAAAAAAAAAAACCAACGTAACGTGTGCCCTACGCTCTTGGACAGACAAAGATTTAATGATGTGTTTGGCATTTTGCAGCGCTGAAAAAAATACTGGGTATCTTTGGTCTGTTCTGTTGTCTGTTAAAACCATCACACCTCCTCAACCAGACTCTGCCGTGGAGGTAATACCTCTACTATTTCACACACACACACACACACACACACTCGTTCGCACGCACGCACACATTGACTGATACAGAGAGAGGTAGAGACAGAAGGAAGGAGAGAGAGAGAGAGAGAGAGAGAGAGAGAGAGAGAGGAGAGAGAGAGAGAGAGAGAGAGAGAGAGAGAGAGAGAGAGAGAGAGAGAGAGAGAGGAGAGTGTAACTTTCCTGTCAAATGTGGCGATAAAGTTTGAAAGGAACAAAAACAACAAGAAAAGAAAGGAGAAGAAAAGAAAAGAAAGAAAGAAAGAAAGAAAGAAAGAAAAAAAAAAAGAAATTCAAAC
>JAPXFY010000015.1:46700365-46710365 GCA_030674185.1 Monoplex corrugatus | reverse complement strand
TTCATGGATGGGGTTACCGGTTGCAACGTCTGTTAATGAACGGAATTACCGGCTGCGTCGTCGTGGGTTCAAACCCCCATATATCAAAAGAAAATATTGTGGGATTTTTTTTCCGGTTCTGATCGACTCCTGTTTTCCTTTAAGCGTTCTGTGGGGTCGTTGGGAAGACATGGACCCCACAGTCCAGCGCTATACAATTTACAAATGCGTCATTGAGGGTGTTGCGCTGCTTAAAATGTGTTATTGAACACTGCAGGAGTCTGCATCTCTCGAGCCTGACTGAAGACGCGTTATGTTATGACAGTAAGCGTACGTCGCAGCCCTGTCACACATCTCTGTCCCAAATGAATAATCACTAGCTATCAACCTCATTTTCTTTATCTTAGCATTGTAAAAGTGTGTTCCAGATGATAAGGCATTTTATACTATGATCTCGTGGTGACGTCGATGCTGGTGGGTTTAGCGGTGTTTTGGAGAGCCGAGTGTGGGGTACTGACTAGTGTAAGAAGATGGGGTATGTAAAGAATAAAAAAAAATAATTGGATTTAAACGAATCGCGATAAATTGGACTGGAATAGGATTAGAATTAACATCGCGGACCAGGAAATCCAAAACACGCGTGACTAACTGCATTCAAGCAAACAGGAACCAGAAAAAACACGAAAAAAGAATAAGAACGCGTATTTAATACAGCAAGACGAGACAGGCGCAAATATTCGGCCAACTGGCCTTTGTCAAGCGTAAGATCACAAACAAACAAACACCAGATACAAAAATTAGGAGAAAAAGACTGAAACTTTCCTGCTGCTCCGTCCATGGTTTAGATTAGGTCCTGTATAGGGACAGAGAAAATATAACAGCAAGGGAGAGGGCTGAGACCTTCCCTCAATAGTTTGTCCAAGAATAGAGAGGTCCCTACACACTCACTTCTCTACAACCCATCTTAGGATTACAGCTTGGAATTTGAAGTTTGTTCAAGAGGGATTCGTCGTACACGGATAATGCCATATGTGCTCCATTCAAATCTGCCAGCAATCATCTGGTAGACTCCCAAAGCCTACATAAAACCTTATACACTAGCAAGGTCTTGAAATGGGGACAGGGATAAGAGCCTATGAAAAACTAAACCTACACCACCAGTATGATGAAAACATCAAGCTGGTCAGCGAACAGGTCAGCTTTAATGTTGCAGTCTGCAAAAATAATGAACTCGAATAATCAGATCTTGAGTTCACAGCATCGTCAAAATAAATCAACCTAAAGTCTGAATGTGAAAAAAAACAAACAACCTAATCAACCAGTCTGCATGTGAAAAAACAAACAAACAAACGTAGGATTACATTATCGTTGTTTTTCTTTACAAGAAAGGAGAATGAGAGACAAACAAAGACGTAAAGAAAAGACAATAATTATACACCAGTGGGCAGGCTTGACAATTTGCGATACCACAAGAGTTAAAGAGCTGAGAGTGAAGGAAGAGAATCCCACGATCAGTTCATCTACGGGACAAATAAAGACAAAATCCAAAGTTTGACACATTGGCCCGTATCCAGCCAAATCCACCTACATACGTCAAGACAAAGTGTAAGAAGTTCGTCAGTTTAAATATTCAGGATCGATCATATCCAACGATGGAGATTGTTCCACCGACATCAACGCCAGACTTGGTAGGGCAAAGAAACGGATGATAGACCTCCCAAACATCTGGAAAGACAAAAACGATATACAAAAAACTAAAAATGAAAACAATGAGATGTCTGGTCTGGGCCATCATGGCATACGGAGCTGAAGAAAGGACTCTTAAAAAGAAAAAAAAAGAGAACGAATTCAACTAAAATGTGGTTCTATAGACGAGTCTTAATGGTGAATTAGAAAGGGGATAGAAATGACAAGAGCATACCTCGACGAGCTGAAAATCTGGAGAAAAATTGTATAGGCTATTCTTAAAAAGAAACTTGGGACATGTGTGCAGACACAAACAAAAAACGCACGCCCATGAAAGATGTCATCTAAAGAAAAGTTGAGGGCAAGAGAGGAAGAGGAAGACCACAAAGAAAATATCCAGGAAACGTCAAGGAGTGGACAGGTCGTAACAGGTCCAGAGATTTTCAACCTGGTTCAGGAAAGACAGAAATGCAGGAGAGAGACCCTTAAAGCAATGCGGGCAGCTAACATTCCAAGCAGTGATGCTGTGTAGTGAAAAAAGCGAATTCTTTTACGTTTTGATAAACATCCCCTTCATTTCCCTTGCTGCCTTTGCTGTTGCCGGTGTGTATCTGTTTGCTGCGTGCGTGCGTGCGTGTGTGTGTGTGTGTGTGTGTGTGTGTGTGTGTGTGTGTGTGTGTGTGTGTGTGTGTGTGTGTGTGTGTCCATTCATTGGTCTGTTGATGCATTCTCCTCTCTCTCTCTCTCTCTCTCTCTCTCTCTCTCTCTCTCTCTCTCTCTCTCTCTCTCTCTCTCTCTCTCTTTCTCTCTTTCTTCTCTTCTGTCTTTTGTTACCGTGCTGATGAAACACCTTTGCCTCAGAAATTGTATCGGGTAGAGATTTTCTCTAGCCATGCTAACGAAACACCTTCGTGTTATGAGGTGTCTGTCAGTTACTTATGGGTTACAGTTCCTGCTCTGTCCGTGAAGGCCTTACACATGACGTGCTCAGTCTTGATAGACCAACACTACGTTTGTGACATTTTTTTTTTGCTAGGCAGTGACATGTTATCAATTTACTTATGACAATGCATTATGATACCATCATACTAGTTTTTCATTCTTGACGATAATTCAAGAATAAAAGGTCATTCAAACACAGAGATTTTACATATTTTGGGATAATAATGGCCTTTTCTACACTGTAAGATATCTATAATAATAATAATAATACAAATTTATATAGCGCAAAATCTTGATAAAATCAAATCTAAGCGCTGAAACACATAAGTCTGTCCAACATCAGTTCCAATCTCATCGTTGAACATATTCAGCATTAGACACACACCATTCCGCGATTCACATATATTCATTCAGTTCATATTAATACTCATATTCATATTCATATGTATATTCATTTCTTTTGTCACAGTGGATTTACCATACAGAACGTGGGCTGCCTGCTGTACCCTTTGAGAGCACGTTACCGTTGTTATTTTGTTGTTTTGACCAAGTCTTCAGAAAGGCAAGAAGGCTAATTTGCTTCAAGGAAAAGGACCTGGGAAATTAACCTGTTTCTCCAATATTTTACATCAGGGCAACCGGGCAAATGTCCTGCCCTTCACGATTTTCAATTGTGGTGGGATCTTTAGTGTGCGCAGGCCAGAAAGCACACGGGTCCCATTCCTTTTTCGTCCCCATCTAAAGACTAGACGTTCAGCTCTATTTTCTAGTCGAACTGAGGACAGAAGTCGAGGTCTCAACGAGGAACGAACCCTGGAACCTCGAGTAGAGTATACTTATTGGCAAGTGAACGTCTGAATCGTTCTGCTACTCGTCTCCCTCATTTGAACCATAAAGCTCTTTAACACACAAAAACTACCCTAGGCTGGGCAGCCAGTCAGTCTGCTTGATTTGCCATTTACAACCCATGAGGAACGAGTCGTAAAAATAATCAATGAAAACAGCGTAACGCTCTGTACAGTTTTTGCCCATCACAGAGGAAAAGCTATGAGTTTGAAAAGTGGCGTCTATTCAAGATAGAGCCATTGCACAATGGACAGATCCATAAACCCTTTGCACAATCTGCCGATTGTTATTTGGCAGACTCCTTGAGGCTGTGAGAAAACTTTAGCGCTGATAATAGGATGTCTGTATATCTGTGTGTGTATGAATGTGTGTGTGTGTGTGTGTGTGTGTGTGTGTGCGTGTGTGTGTATTGTGTGTGTTGTGTGTGTGTGTGTGTGTGTTGTGTGTGTGTGTGTGTGTGTGTGTTTGTGTGTTTGTATGTACGTGTATATATAATACGAAATGACATTGCCAAGCCTGCAAACCAAATTTCCTTGCTGTATTTGGAAAGGTTAAAAACTGAATCTGGAATCTGCGCTCTTAAACCTGAAATCAAAGTCGGATAGGTAACTAATGTATTCTTTCGTATATTTATAACAGTAGGCCACAGATGTAATGTGTATACGCGGTAAGACTGGTTTTTTTTAGCATAAGTTCATTCATGCGAATGTATTAATGTGGGTATTGCAGGGAGGGGGTGTATGTGTGTGTATGTGTGTGTATGTGTGTGTACGCACGTGCATGTGTGTGCGTATGCTCTCTTTGTCTCTCTCTCTCTCTCTCTCTCTCTCTCTCTCTCTCTCTCTCTCTCTATCTATCTATCTACTATCTCTCGTGCGTGTGTGTATATGTGTGTAAAGACAGATTTCGAGGACAGAGAGCCCGGAGAGCAGTGCAGAGTTGCTAACATTCCAAGGAGAGATGCTGTTGAGTAAGCCTCAAGATCAAGGAATATTTGAACAGCAAGGGGGAGGAGTAAAATATAAAGAATGAAAATGAAAATAAAGGAACACTGGGGTGAAAGTAAATGGTTGTAAAGACGAAACATAAAACGATAGAAATGTCACAAATGTTATAGTTGATACATTCCGTACCGCGTCATGAGATCCTCGTGACTCAGCTTTCTCTCTCCGTGGACCGCGTCACGAGGATTTCGTGCCCTGAACCGTAGTTTCAGTTTCGAGTATATAAATAGAAAATTACCGCATTGCTGACGTAATCCTTTTCCGGCAAAGAGAGTATCTTTCTGCATTTACACGACGTTTGAAGCGGCAAAAATGGCAAAAAAACAGGCGTAATTTGAGTGTTTCTGAAGTCATCTCCTAACATAATTTGGCCAATAGTTAGTACAGTGACCTATTTTCTTGGTAGGACAAGGGGTTAATATTCTTCCATTGCCTTTATTACTACTCTAGATCAAGGAAGCGCCAGAAAAACACGGAGGGCGGTAGTGGTAACCCTTTCGTCTCCTCAACTTCTCATCCAACATCATGCAAGAAGCTGATGAATAATGCTGAAGGAACACAAAAGGGTTAAAATATGTAAGGAAAGGGGTTAAACGAATGTGGGGAGTGCACAGAAAGCGATCATGATGTCAAGGATTAAAGTTGTCGAGACTGTTTTATTCGATACTGACAACCAGACATTTCCCTTGCCACCGCTGATTAAGTCTCCAAAGTTTCAGATAGGAAGGGAGAGAGAGAGAGAAAGAGAGACAGACAGAAGAAGACAGACAGACAGAGACACAGAGACAGACAGACAAATAGACAAGGACAGACAGACAGATAGACAGTGACAGACAGACAGAGGGAGACAGAGACCGACATACAGATAGATAGAAAGACAGACGGATAGACATAAAGAGAGAGAGGGGAGCCAGAGACAGACAGACAGATAGACAGACAAAAACAGAGAGAAAGGGAGAGAGAGAGAGAGAAGAGAGAGACAGAATGAGAGAGAGAGGAGAAACAGACAGAAAACAAACAGACAATCAGGCAGATACAAAAATACTGAGGCAGAGATGGAGATGAAGAGAGAGAGAGAGAGAGAGAGAGAGAGAGAGAGAGAGAGAGAGACAGACAGAACAGAGACAGAGACAGAGACAGAGAGACAGAGAGGGCGGAATGGTAGGGGAGAAGGAGCAATGGCGAGAGTCAGTGAAAAGACAGAGAGCTATAAAGACTTTCCCCTGCCAATACTTCTCTCCTATTCATCGAAGGAATCGATAGCAATCTTGTGAACGACGGTCTAGAATCTAGGGGCTACATTTATGGATGCCAGATTAGCGATTACCGACTTGGTACGTACCTCAAACGTTACGGCTGATGTCCTGAATTGATGTCTTCAAGGACACAAGCACTGCTATAAGCACCTCCTAGCCAGACGTATCGCCTTTCAGTAGATGGTGATCCCCTTCCCAATCTCTACCTCTCTGTTTTCAAGCTGACTTCACTGACTGAAGCCAAGAAAACAGCAGTAAAGAAAAGAATGGTTACCCATTTATTTTAGTAGAATAGCTGTGGCTTTCTATCGTAACATGGATTAAAATGATATAAAATACCTTACAGTTCCATTGTAATCTGATGCTTTACTTTCTCAGCACATTTCTTTTATAATGCTTTATTATATTAAAGTACCATCGTAATCTAGTTGAAATCTCCAGAACACGTTCAACATTCATATTGCTTATAGCCCAGCCTACACATACAGCCATATCAGGGCTAAAGGACAGGTTAGGGAAAAGAATAAGAACATAATTATGCTTTTTTCGAGATGGATTGCAAAGAGTTATGAAGCACTACAATATACCAGAGCTAACAAATTGACGACCAGAGGATAGCGTTGTGCAGAAGGCGAAGAACAATGTTTTTAAATGGTATTTCAAAGATCATGGACCACTGCATAGCATCATAGTTACCTAGCTTGAATCTCTATCATCGCATAGAGCAAAGGATTATTAAGTATTTCGTTTTTAGCTCAGTATTACTTTAATCATGGTTATGAGATACGCCAACGTATTAGAATCGCTCTAGTACTGCTGGCATTTCATAGATACCATAGACCCGAAACAAGTTATACACCCCCACCTACCCTTTTTTCTCGACTATGACATTAAACCGTTATGGACCACCATATAGTTTTAGTTTCAGTTTCTTTCTTAGTGTCTCAAGAAAGAGTATCCACATTCTGAATGAGTTCCACGTGCACCTACGCCAGTGATGCCATGTGATGGACAACATCCAAAATGATCATGGCGGAAGCCCTATATACGCTCCCATGCCCTACATGCTATTAAATTTGTTTTGTTTTGTTTTTTGAAAAAAAAACGTGGCCCTGAGGATCGAATCCACGACCCCTTCAAATTATCAGTATTGATCTCTGAGCAACTGAGCTAGGGAGGGGGGGGGAAACACACACACACACACACACACACACACACACACACACACACACACATGCACACACACACACACACACACACATACACACACTTTTACACGCACACACATACACACACTCACACATGTATATATATATATATATATATATATATATATATATATATATATACACACAATACACACGCATAAACACACACTATACACACACGTACACACACGTACGCACGCACGCACGCATACACACATATCTATATTTAGATTTATGTTTATGTCTATGTCTATATGCGTGCGCGTGTGTGTTTGTGTGCGTGCGTGCGTGCGTGTGTGTGTGGTTTGTGTGTGTGTGTGTGTCTGTGCGTGTTTGTGTGTGTGTTGGTGTGTGTCTGTGAGTTCGTGTGCTTGTTTTACTTTTTATTGTTGTTGTAAAGCGCTTTGTGCAAGTGGAAAGCGCTCATAAATAACCATTTATTATTATTATTATTATATATATGTCTATATCTATCTATCTATGTATCATCTATCTATCCACCTACCTATCTATTATCTATCTATCTATCTATCTATCTATCTATCCATCCATCCATCAATCTATCCATCTATCCATCCATTCATCTAACCATCCATCCATATATATGTTGTTGTCGTTCTTGTAGTTAGTATTCATCAGCACAGACAAAGTGTGAAGGACCAGCCATATCACTGGCAGGCTTATCATCACCACTCATGCTATAGCATATTGACAGACAGACTGAAATGCTTCATGGTTTCTGCAGTCTTTCTATGCAGACCAAGGAAAAGAATTGCAAGAGTAGTAGTAGTAGTAGTACTAGTAGGGAGAAGAGTAATGAAAGGAAGGGGGGGGGGGGTAGCAAGAAGTTAAATAGCTGCGAAGACTGAACGGTAACTGGGAGTGATGTCAAGGATTACCTCTGTCGAGACTGTTTTATTCGATACTTACCAGCCAGATCTTCCCCCTGGTGCCACTGATCAAGTCTCTGAAGTTTTACGAGAGAGTAGAGAGAGAGAGAAGGAGAGAGAGAGAGAGAGAGAGAGAGAGAGAGAGAGAGAGAGAGAGAGAGAGTAAGAAGAAGAAGAGAGAAGATAGACAGAGAGATCAGACAACAGAGCAAGAGAGACAGAATGAAAGAGAGACGGAAAGAGAGACAGACAGACATAGACAGACAACCGATAGGAGACAGAGAGAGAGGAGACAAAGACAGGCAGATGGGGTTTGAGACAGAGAGAGAGAGAGAGAGAGAGAGAGAGAGAGAGAGAGAGGACAGACTGACAGAAAGACAGAAACACGAGAGACAGACAGACAGACAGACACAAATAGAGAGACAGAAGAGAGAACAAGCAAAAGATTCAGAGAAAAAGACAGAGATACCAAAACATGACAGACAGACAAACAGAGACAGACAGACAGACAGACAAACAGACAGCATACAGACAGCAGGCAGGCAGACAGAAAAAAAGAGGCAGAGACAGAAACAGACAGACGGACAGACAGACGTACAGACGACAGAGACAGACAAACAGACAGAAGAAAAGGAGAAAAACAGAAATCGAGACACACAGAGAGACAAGGAGGGGCAAAGACACAAGAGTGACACGACCGACTCGAGGAAGAGAGAGAGAGAAGAGAGACGAGAAGAACAGAGAGAAGACAGAGAGAGCAGAGAGAGAGAGAGAGAGACAGCGAGAGAGAGAGAGAGACACAACAGACAGACAGACACAGATCACAGACACAGACAGAGAGAGACAGAAGAGACAGAGAGAGAGACAGGAGTGAGGAGTGAGAGCAGACAGAAGAGACAGAGAAAGGACAGGGACAGAGAGAGAAGAGAAGAGAGAACAGAGACTAGAGAGAGACAGAGAGAAGAGGAGCAGAGAGGAGACAGAGAAGAGAGAGAGACAGAGACAGAAGAGCAGAGACAGAAGGACAGAGAGAGTGACGTACAGTGTGCGTGCGTATGCACCGATGTGTGTGGGGTGTGTGTCAAGCTAAGAGCTTGAAAACACTTTATTTTTCAACGAGACAGTAAATCTCATTTGGCCTGCCTTACAAGCTAGTCTTGCTATTCAACACGCATTAGCATACAAACATTAAAGCAACGTAGTAAAGAAAGAAGAAGAGAGAGCCGGACAGAGCCAGAGGACGAGAGAGAGAGAGAGAGAGAGAGAGAGAGAGAGAGAGAGAGAGAGAGAGAGAGAGAAGAAGATATACAAAGCATGTCGTGAGTAAGTATGTACGTGCGTGTATGCGTGAGGTGCGTGCGTACGTGAGAGTCTCCCGGTTTCTGCCTACGTCTGGGTGCTGGGAAGGGAGGAGGGAGGGAGGGAGGAGGGATGTGGGTGAGGGAATGGTAATGAGTTTAGAGCCATTCGTCCTACAGGCACAAGTTACAGGGAAATCTTGATGGACATGCCAAAGCCTCCTCCTGATCTCTCTCTTCTGATCGGCCGACCGATTTTCCATAGCAAAGATTAATCCCCTTACCCTCCTCTTACCCTTCCATCCGTCTCTTCCAGCTTCTAGCTTCCTTACTTCCCTGTACCGTACCCTCTCGTAATTCTTGTTCTTATCGTTTGCTTAAAGCCAGCCGACTGCGAAGAGCCATATCAGGGCTACAACCATTTTAAATTAATGTACATACAACACTTCAACAGGAAAAAAAAAAAGAAAAGAAAAAAATTAAGTACGCATATCAATGCATTCGCGCACATTATCTAAGGAGATGCCCCTGGTGTTGACCACTCCTCCGTCCACTTTATCACACACAGGGGATTTAAAAAAAAACAACATACCTGAATACAAATTTAAACACAACTAGAACATTAAAACATATAAAAAAACGGACCCAAATTACCTAAAATTGCTTCAGCGTATCTCATTTCCCTACAGCCAAAAATGGCTTCATATATATGTACCCAATTATCAATCCTAAGAGAAAATATGTGAAGCTATATAGAACATATGCAGGTGAATAGACCACCAAGGGAGATAATGACAGGAGAAATGAAAGAAAGCAAAGGAACACAACAGAACAAAAACGTGACAGAAAAGAAGTCATTTCTAGCACAGAATTTTCACAAGTGATATAACT
>JAPXFY010000015.1:46680365-46692865 GCA_030674185.1 Monoplex corrugatus | reverse complement strand
ATCACTGTGCCAGTCATGCTGGTGTCAGTGAAGTGTCTGATGTCAAATCTGCTCCTTTTCCTTTAGACCTGACCATCGATAGGATTTCACATTATTGTTGTTATTATTATTGTTGTTGTTGTTGTTGTTGTTGATGTTGTTGTTGTTATTGTTGTTGTTGTTGCCGCTGCTGCGGCTGCCGCTACTGCTATTGTTGTTGTCGTTGTCTTCGTCGTCGTTCGCAGGCTAGACGCTCATCCGGTTAGGGTGATAAACAACAGGGCTGTCTTCTCCAGCTGACGGCAGCCACCGTGGAGTTTATTTATCTCTGAGGTGTCCAATAACCTCCCTGCTTGCAAGTTCGTAAAGGTGGGGGGGGGGGGGGGGAGGGGATGGGGGGAGGGGATGTCTGGAGTACATGATCCACGGTCTGAAATTCCTGACCACAGGGACAGGATGATGAGAGCACCAGTTTCCGATTCCGGTATACGTGATTGTTCCAGTCTATTGCTGCCCGGTGCGGACCCTCACAAGAACCGAGGATTCTTTAACCCTTTGACTCCTGCACCCTATCAAACCAACTGCAAAAAAATTAACCCTTTGACTCCCTCACCCTATCAACCGGCAGAAAAAAACGTAACCCTGTGATTCCATCACCCTACTTGCAAGGTAGCTGATGGATAGGGCGAGGAAGTGGAATGTTAAATTTTTGCTTTGTTAGAATGTTATGACCATTGTTTTGTGAAATTATAATAGGCACAATCTTATTATAATTTACACATATATCACGCCTAAACGAATATTATCCATCAAGGAATTTCACTTACTTTTTGTTAGGCCTGATCGGTTCAGCGAACCCTCGTCAGACTGGTGGGCAGAGGCTTGTTGTAGAACTATTCAGCTGTGAGAACACTTCTCACTATCCGTGTGTGACCCCATTCTGATTTTCTGTTCATCAGTAGGTTGCTTGGGGCGTTGTGTATTTGGACTGCTTCACTGATTTGTCGGTCCAATGCACTTTTATGTTTGCCTGTCACTGTCATCACAAACTCGGGTGTGTTTTCTTCATGTTTGTGTGTAGTATTAACATGTCTATAGAGGACTGAGTCATTATCTTTGTTCTTATAGGCTGCCATGTGTTCTAACCCCCTACTGTAGCCATTACGGGCGGTCTCTCCATAGTAAACAGATTTACATTTATCACACACTATTTGATATGTGATATTGTTTGCCCTGCATCCCCCCTTCTCAATCCCTGCACATACCATACAATTTTGTTGGTCATTACATTTTCTGTTGGGAATGGTTGTTAGAATGGTTGACAAGATATGTTGCTGATGGACAGGACGCGGGAGTTAAAGGGTTAAACGAGACAATTCTGGCTGAAGTTCGCGTGGGAATTATCTCAGTGTACGGATTCTCTATTGGAAAACAAAAGTCCAGATGATTACATTAGTTCTTTTTTGGGTGTGTTCTTTGCATTGCTGTTATTGACTAGGATTTTTTTCTTGTCCATTCTTACGCACTGGTTGGTTCTTTTTATGGAGCCGTAAACTGGAGGTTTGATCAGTATCTCAAATTCAGTTTCAACCTCAACATTAATATCTAGCGTGCTCACCACTTACCTTTATATGTTTCCATCATTCTGGTGGTGCCAGCCTACCAGTGTTTAACTCATTGACTGCCGCACCCTGTCCACCAACATCCTGCATTGTCAACCATGCTAGCAAAGCAAATATTTAACTCTTCTACTCTCTCACCCTATCCACTAACTTCCTGCAAAAGGCTGGTGGATAGGGTGGAGGGAGTCAAAAGGTTAACTTTTTGTAGTTGTTGGACAGGGTGCTGGAGTCAAAGGATCAATAGCTATTTTCTCCGCTTTTCCCATTTCAAGACCATGCCAGCGCTTGGGAGTTTTGCGCAGGCTCACGGAGTCTGCCAGATAATTCCGTTTCCCTTAGAAACATAATGAGTGAGTGGGAGGATGCGGGAAGGCAGCTAGAATGGTGTGTGGTGGGGGGGGGGGGAGAATTGTGTGTAATAGCAAAAACAGACGGAAGAAATGACAACAGAGACTGTAGAGGTGCTGGGGTTGACAACAATATATGTGACCTCCCACCACGAAATCAGTCTTAACTAGCATTTTGGGTATTTTGAGATATACATATCACTGGAAAGTGTACATTCTGCTGATTATTTTGGTACTTGATAAAAGCTTGTACTCAAACAAATGTAGAAGTTATGTCTGTTTAAAGTCATTAAGTTGTATGACGGCCATTTTGAGAAAACGGTCTCTAAAGTTTTTGTGTGCTCTCCTACACATTTTCCTTAAATTTCTTTATTTGGTGTCTTTGACCCACTTTATTTCTAATTTTCGCTGTCATTATCTGAAAGGTGCACCAAAGAGCTTTCCGTCAGTATATTACATGTGTGGGTACTGTACAGGTTACGGTTCATTTTAAGAGACAAAAAGAGGTACTTTTGGTAAGAAATTGCGTTCTTTCTGCTGCGATCAGTGCATTAAAGTACCATTTAAAATTGATTAATAATAGTTTTTCAAGAAAAAAAAAATTCTGTGGGGGATAGATTATAGTCTACAGAAATCAATTTTGAGAAAAAGTCAAAACACTCCAGATAGCCCCTCATTCACCTTTTCAGCTCCTAGTGCTGTTCGACTGACTGTGAGTTAAGACTGATTTCGTGGTGGGAGGTCACATATAGGGATAAGGGATAGGTAGAAAGGTTGGTTCCAGAATACTTTTGATGTTACCGTGAGAACGAGAGAAATCTGAACGATTTTGGCTTGGAGTAAAGGCACATTTTTCGTCTTTGTTATCTGAGGGGGTTGTTCAGAATTTGTTGAATACACAAGATAGGGTTACTACTTCCAACAGCTGTACTAGCAACACATTTCCACTGGTTTGAGCACTGTCACTGTTACTGCCTTTTAGCTGTTATATCAGCTGACATTTTTTTTAATCCCACCACCACATCGAGTCAGAAATCTAAAGAGATAGAAGAGAAGTGAGAAGATAGCTTCAAACTACATGTGTGCGGGGCTCAGACGAGAAGAAGAAAACCCCAAATACTTCATGACCAGAAAACATTTTCACATCAATCCGCAACATAAGGTCATTCATTTTACTTTGGTTTATTTTTACTTTGTCATTCGGCACGCTGCTTTATCCTAACGACTATCCCTATGCTTTCTGTCTAACAAAGGTAAAAGATGGAAACGTGTGTCACATACCTCTCAGATTGCTGGGATGCTGACTGACTAGAGGCTGACATCTTTTACACTCGGAAGACAGACCAACTGGCTTTTACACAAGTGGGATTCAATTTAGATGTTTTCTCTCTGACAGTGTTCGTATAAGTCTGCCAGCTGGCTGTCCTTATCCAGAAAGCTTAACTCGTAAAATTGAGTAACTTGTATGGAATGGTAACAATGGTCATTATTCAACCATACCGGAAGTGTGTTTTGGGCGTTGACGTTTGAAGATACACGTCAGCTGTTATAGATAGTCCACATCTGTACCCAGCTCTGGAAAGTGGACTAAAGAAGGATTGGATAATGGACGTTATGTGTTATCTCCTTAAATGTGCGTGTTTGTTTTCCACCTGTGTGTTAATCCATACTTTTAGAGCAGGATCCATTCTACTGATCCATTAAATATGTTTTAATGCAGCGTTTATTGCCACGTTTCCTCTCTCTCTGTCACTCTGTCTCTTCATCTCTCTGTCTCTCTCTCTCTTTCTTTCTCTCTCTCCCCCCCCCCCTCTCTCTCTCTGGGCAACTCTAAAAATTTGAATGATAAACATGTTGTGATTGACTCTGTTTTTTGCGAGTTTTTGCTTTAGGAATCCAGTTTACAAATCTATCAACTGTAGCTGAAAAAACATTTGATCCTGTTGATGGGTTCATGCGTAAGGAATTTAATTTTCAATTTTCAACGAAATTAAAAATAAGTATTTTTACTTAGTTTCATTTGGAACTGTTGACTATGTACGAGTACAATTATATATCGATCTAGATTTTTAATTTTTTTTGTTATTCATTTACGTATTTATTAATTCATTGTGGTCTTATTGTATTTGTTTACAACAGTTTTTGTGCAACTTCTCCAGCAAGGAAAAGCAAGTGGTTTCAAAGACATACATTGTGAAACTGTTTCAAATACTACACAGACAAAAACAGTTATTGTATAGACAGCCTGGCACAAATGTTGTTGCTAGAGTTTTCGAACTTTAGCCACAAACATTCCAAAACGACCATCACCCCAAGTACCCGACCAAGTTTCAAGGTTTTAGTCTGGCAACTCTGAGTCCAAAACAGCAATAGGCTTTAGGGGGAAATGATTGAAACGATGAAAAGGAATAAGATGGCGTAAATATAGTTTAACACAGAACCCATGATAAATCTCGTTACAAAAATCCAGCAGACAGGGTATTTCGCACACAGTGAACAACTTAACAAGAGGTTAAGAAAAGATGGTAAGCACCACGATGGCGTGGATAGGACCCAGAGCATTGATACTTCTTCACTCTCCGGACAATCACCTCCAAAGCACCTGACATCACTCTATAGTCATTTCATCAATGAAAGAGGGGGTGGTGGTGGTGGTGGTGGTGGTGGTGGTCCATCCAACAGATGGGTTACTTCACCCATAGACCAGTGTTTCTGCCCAAAATACTATCGGGGGAACGTTTTCAAGACAACCGCCCCCCAAAAAAACAAAAAAAAACAAAACAAAAACAAAAAAAAAAACGGTGCTAGTCATCGGTCCATGTGAAAACAAAATTGCCTTCTCTGTGATATTACATTCCTCTCGTTCTTTCACGTCATCAAATATCAGCCGGTCAGGTCTGCTGCCAAAGCATAGGAAAAGCCTGAAGTAATCACGTTGACTTATTATTTCTTTGGAGTTCCTTCAAGAGAATTCGTTGCATTGGAAAAAATCAATTTGCGCTCCATTCAAATTTGCCAGCAAGCGTTTAAGCGCTGGCAAGGTCTGGAAAAGAAAAAGGGAGGGGGAGGGGGGGGGGGAGAGGAACCATGAAACAATGACATCACCAGAATCACTGGAACATTAAGATGAGCAGCGAATAATCCAAGGTTTATTGTGACGGGTGCAAGTGAACTCGAGACATGTGACCCGGAGTCCACGGAACTATAATGATAGTATTGATATTGATAAGGCGCAAGTCTTGATATACAAATTAAATCAAAACGCACACATTCATCCTTCACAGAGAGACAGACGACAGACAGGCAGAGAGAGACAGACAGACAGACAACAGACAGATAGAGAGAGAGAGAACAAGAGAAAACGAGAGAGAGCGAGAGACAGAGACAGAGAGAGAGAGAAAGCAAGAGAGCGAGAGAGAGAGAGAGAGAGAGAGAGAGAGAGAGAAAGAAGAGAGCAAGAGAGGAGAGAGAAAGAAAGAGAGCAAGAGAGAGAGAGAGAAGAGAGAGCGAGAGAGAGAGAAACAAAAAGAAAGAAACAAACAAAAAAGTCACTAACAATGACAGAAATTCAAGGGCAGAAGTGCATGCACACTGGGAGGTGGGATGGGGAGAAGTGGGTGGTACTAGGGTAGGGCACACTCAGGATGGAGGGGGCTACCGGGCAGAAAGGTATGTCTTCAAGTTAGACTTGAAGAAAGACAGATTACATGACTGTTGAAGAGACCGCAGAAGCTCATTCCAGTTGTATAAGAACAAGCTAGCCTGCCATAAAATGCTGCCTGCCTGACTGTGGAACTCGAATTCCCTACATTATCGCAATGACACTTTAACCCTTTGACTCCCACACTCTTTCCACCAGCATCCTGCATAGTCGCCCATGCTAGAAAAGCAAAAACTTGATCCTTCGACTCCCTCACCCTATCCACCACCTTCTGCAAAGAGCTCGTGGACAGGGTGAGGGAGTCAGAGGATTCAGTTTTTGCAGTTGGTAGATAGGATGCAGGAATCAAAGGGTTAATTAACCAACTGAACAAATAAGGCAACTTTGGTTTTTTTTCATTCTGCGCAAAGCACTGACTGTCATGAGCATATTCAAAAGAGCAAAATCCACACTTTACTCAGTGTTTAAGCCACTACGCCACCAAAGCTCAACTCATATACCAGAATTCAGACCATCATGTTAAAACGCTTGTCAGGAATCTGTATTCCTAAGGGAATGCACTACAAGACCAGCGCAGACATGCCGTCTGCCATGTCAGGAGACTAGTACATGTACTGAAGAGAGTATGTTCAACGTTCAACCCGATTGATCACGAATGAAAATCATTTGATGAATTGGTCCTCTGAAAAAAAAACCCACTGCATTTTGAAACTCCGAGGCGATTACTGCTGTATGCTCAAAGAGTACTGTTCTCTTTGACAGAATTCCAAAAAGTGGATTGTTGGCCTACCACTTCTTCAATTCCCCTGTCCTCGGATGTGAGGCTAAAGGAATAAAACTGTTTCCATACAGTATGTTTTGATTGTTGAAAATAAAGAAACTGGCAGAAAGATAAATGTGAACACTTTATTATCAATAATATTAGTCTTTCAAATACCACAAGTACTAAATACTAATTCAACTAATTTAAAAAGTAAAATAAAGTTTCTGACAGCGTTTTTAATGCATATAGAAACAAACAAACAAACAAACAAACAAACACACAAACAAACACACAGACACAGACACACTCGCACACACACACACATATATCATCATCATCGCCATCTTTCTCATCATGATGTGTGTGTGTGTGTGTGTGTGTGTGTGTGTGTGTGTGTGTGTGTGTGTGTGTGTGTGTGTGTGTGTGTGTGTGTGCTCGCGCGCGCGCGTGTGTGTGTTCGTATACATGTCTGTTATTCTCTATGTCTATGTGTGTACATGAATTTGTGTGCATACGCGTGTCTGTATGTGGGCGTATGTACGTGAGAGAGGGTGAGAGAGGGAGAGAGAGAGAGACAGACAGACAGAGAGACAGAGAGATTCAGAACACGTATTCAACAAAACAAGACAGGTGCATATTTTCGGCCAATCAGTCATTGTCAATCGTATTAAGAGGCAACAGAGAACAAACGTACAAACATTTAGCAGATACGAAAAAAAAAGTAGTCAACATCTCGAACACGGCGTTGTCGTTTGTATGCATTTGACAAAGGGCAGTTGGCCAAAAGTGTGCACTTTCTTGTTTTGTGATATTGAATACGCCTCCTTCTGATGGTATTGTTGTGTTTTTGTCTTGTTCTTAATCAAGTTATCTAACTGATTTGATCAATGTTTTGCTATTCTAACATTATAACAGTCCAAAAACGATGGACAGACATTAAAACAGACAGACAGACAGATACATACATGCATACAGGCATAGATATATACATACATGCATACATGGTACATACATGTACATGTACATACATACATACATAGACAGACAGACAGACAGAAAGGTAGATAGATAGATAGATATAGATAGATATAGATATAGATAGATAGATATAGATAGATAGATATATAGATAGATAGATAGATAGATAGATAGACAAATAGAGGAAGACAGACAGACAGATACATACATACATATATACATACATATGCATACATACACACATACACACATATATACATCATACATACATACATACATACATACATACATACATACATACATACATACATACATACATACATACATACATACACACATACATACATACACACATAGACTAGAAATGAAACTGGACAGTTCTCTCAAGAAGTCTGTGCCACTTAATGTTATGTGTTATATATTATGACTTATTTGTTTTTTACGCTATAAACACAAGCAGCAATACATTTCAAAAACTCCAGAATAGATATTTGCTCTCTCTCTCTCTCTCTCTCTCTCTCTCTCTCTCTCTCTCTCTCTCTCTCTCTCTCTCTCTCTTTCTCTCTCTCTTTTTCTGCCTGTTTGTCTCTATCATGTCTCTCTGTGTCTCCCTGTGTTTCTCTGTGTTTCTGTCTCTGTCTTTCTCTCTGTCATGTTTGTCTCTATCGCGTCTCTCTGTGTTTCTCTGTGTTTCCGTCTCTGTCTGTCGCGCGCGCGCGCGAGCGCGCAAACGTGTGTGTCTGTGTATGTATGTGTGTGTGTATGTGTGTGTGTGGTGTGTGTGTGTGTGTGTGTGTGTGTGTGTGTGTGTGTGTGTGTGTGTGTGTGTGTGTGTGTGTGTGTGTGTGTCCGTCCCTCCCTCCCTCCTTCGCTCCCATCCCGATCAGACTGAATGATCTGTCATCGTATAGTCAGCTCCACACGAAACGAAGGTAATGATAAGCAGTGTCATCTGTTATGTAACCAGATCTCATATATCTTAAAACCCCAAAATCCAGCTCTCTTGTTACAGAGACAAGTCTCATCATCTATCTTATCACCGCAAACCCAGCCACCTAGTCACAAAGACAAAACGAGCTTCTTACCGGAACTTGTGATTTCCCTAACACTTCCGTTTCCTCTACGATCGTTTCGCTTGTGTTACTTCATTAAAGGAACGGGCCTGTCAGTCATTGTTCTTTTGAGAGTGAGAGGGTCAGTGTAACTCTGACTAACCATCACGGAATATCGTAAAATAAAACCAACCATCACTCAGATGATTATCACATCAACAAAGCTAAACCAACAGTTTCCCTGAAAGAAACAATGTACGAGTTACATTCTCATTGTTTTGTTTGACGAAAGAAACGTAACTGCATTTCTACAAATTATATACTTTTCCTAAAGCAGAAATGAATTTAAAGATGCATTCCTGAAATGGTTGAACGAATTCCATTTAATGGTATAGCAATGACATATCATGACCGATCATTTGATTGACTGACTCACTAATCGATTCATTGACTGATTGACTGGTTGAATGATTGATTGTTTGACTTTCCAGTTTCACATTTCGTTTAATCATGTTTTAGATCACAAAAGACCTTAGTCATGTAATTCTTAATCTTCTTTTCAGTCTGTAAAAAAGCAGTTAAATAGGAAACTGTGTCTAAAGCACACACACACACACACACACACACACACACACACACACACACACACACACACACACACACACACACACACACACACTCACACACACACACACACACACACACCACGCACACACACACACACACATGTACACACACGCACACATACACTTACATGCATATTTCTAATACTTTTGTAAGACCTAACAACACACCAATAACAGTTATCTAGCCACTGATAATTAATAATTGGTCTCTTGAAATCAGCTCTTTATAGTAAATTTAATTTGGAATAATATAGCAACTGGAACTGTTCTGATTAAGAGTTATGAAAATGTTAATGGAGACTGCATTTTTTGTTCTTTTACAATTCAAGACGTTCTTAAAATACAATGAAACATTTCATTTCCATCTATATTAAAATGTTATCTTAAAATATGTATGAAAAATAACTTCAAAATCAAGGGTGATTTTGAATTGTTTGTATCAAACCCAGTCATTGGTTTTTCAAAGTGCTCTCGAGTCAGGTATGAAGACTCACCTGTCATTCAGTTGATTAGACGTGAAAAGGGCCTCAGCACCTGCTAAAAGTTAAAGTGCTCCTAAATTATATTTGAAGACTCACTTCAAATTCAGCCGAGTAAACTTAAAAGTGTTCCAGAATAAAGTCAAAACAGCTGTAGACCACACAGTGTTGTTTCAGGCCAAGGTGAGCAACACGTTTTGATGTTGTAGAGTTATTTCTAACTGTGAAATTCATTTTAATTTTCCATACCTTCAATTTTCCATACACTGTCGCTAAAAGCACTCAAGCACTCAAACAGTTCTAACACATAAAAAGGCTCCTTGGAGGTTGAGAGTGTTGTACGTCTGGGCCCTAAGAGCGATGTTCAGAAGCAACACAGCATAAAATGTCATGCGCTGATCCCCGAAGACAGCACAAGAGTTTGGAGTCTGGAGCTTGTGCAAGAAGGATCCATCGCACTAGGGAAATTCCATATGCGTTCCATCCCAAAACCTGCCGGCAAAACTGTGGCAGACTCCTTGAGCCTGCGCAACACCGTATGCACAGGTAAGGTCTGGAATATCGAGGGCAGAGGTGGAGGGAAATAAGGAATCTATCAAAAAATAAGCTGGCTGCACCAGAACCATTAAACCGCAAAGACCGACAGCCAGCAGGTCATTCTTAATGCTGCATGCTGGGATTAAAATCGAGGCATCAGATATCGAATCTAGGGTATATAAAAAAACAAACAAACAAAACAACACAAACAAAACAAAACAAAACAAAAAACAGCCTGCCCCAAAAATGAAAACAAAACAACAACAAAAAACAGTGCCCATTCGAGGATTGAATCCACAGCTCTAGGGTTATGATCGTGGCGCTCTGATAGCTGTGCAAATGAGCCACTTAATTCTTTGACTTCCCGCACCCTGTCCAACAGTATCCTGCATTGTCAACCATGTTAGCAAAGCAAAAACTTAATTCTTTGACTCCTCACCCTGTTCATTTCCCCCACTCCTGCAGGAAGCTGCTGGAAAAGGTGAGGGAGTCAAAGAATTAAGTTTCAGCTGTTGGTGGATAGGCTCCGGGAGTCAAAGGGTTAAAAAAAATGCAGGGTTGCCCGCCTGAGAGTTGAATCCACAACCCTAACATTATGAGCATGACGTTCGAACTACTGAGCCACTGAGCAAAACAAAACAAAATAAACTTATACAGGAGACAATCATCACATATACATGTTTGTATGTATACATACAGTCATATATATATATATATTAATATATATATAATATAATTATATATATATATATATATAACATATACATATACATCATATATAGTGAGAGATATATGTATGTGTGTAAATATATATATATATATATATATATATATATACACATATATATGTGTATATATATACATAATTATTTTATATATATGTATATATAGGTGTGTGTGTGTGTGTATGTGTGTGTATGCGTGTGGTGTGTGTGTGTGTGTGTGGTGTGTGTGTGTGTGTGTGTGTGTGTGTGTGTGTGTGTGTGTGTGTGGTGTGTGGTGTGTTATCGACGAACTAATGTAGCCAATATCACTAACCCATTTCTGAGGGCAGGGCTGGGCGGATGGTCATCTTCTTTGATCCACGTCTGAGCGACCGCCTGGTCGTTTCCGAGCGGCACTGTGGCCGATGGCATTCTATCGCTGTTCGTGTTGTATATCCTCATGTGCACACGCTTCGGTAACTGTTAGGAGGGTTGCAACAGGACACACGCACAATTTTTTTCTAATCCAGAGGTGTGGGACAGATTTGTTGTTATTCGTTTCTTTGTTCACTGGAAAACCATTCTCGATTTTCACGCTGCCTTCCTTTGGAAAAAAAAAACTACGATTTGAATATTGTTTTTTTTTCACTCTTTTTTTTTTCTGTTTTTTGTCAAAACTGCATGGACTCACACTCAGAACACCACTGAAAGCTTTTCCCCCCAGCTATTGATTTCCAAGTACCGTATGCAACTGTCACGTCAGTTCAACGAATGTCCGCGTATGGTTTAAAAATATAGTATCACTGTCGAGCACCAACGCCGAGTCGTACGAATCAACTTTCCCAGCATGAAAAAGGATTGCTCTTGCTGGCACTGACTCAGTCATGTCTTGAAGAAGAAGAACGACTTGGACTCTTTGATACCACCACGTTCAAGGGACGCTGCCTTCTGAGACCACGAGGTTTTACTTAGAGATTCGTTCCCTCCGCTTGCACACGCGAGGTCTGCGATCGAGAGTATCGGTGCAGACAATTTCTCTCTTTCTCTTCTATACACACACAATATATTATATATATATATATATATATATATCCCTACATTCCTTTTGGTTCCTTCCGCTGGTGGCACACGCGATCTTTATCTTGATTTTGGTTGAAGAGTATTTTTTTCCTCCATTTTGCTCTATCTATCTAACAATTCTATGTTTTGTTGGATTTACTCCGTTGATGGCATAAAATTACGTGACTGAAATTTAATGGTGGATCTTCTTTCTCACTTTTTATGTATCCCTCTTGACGTATCTGTGATGATTTCGCTTTAGTTGTCTAGGCACGCAATGTGGAATCGTAGATTGCAGTGAAGGCGTTTTTATTCTCTTTATCTCTCTCTCGCTCTCTCTGTGGGTATTTCGTTGGTTTTATCCGTTTGAATTAATGGCAACCGCAGTGTGTGAGTTCGGATTTGAGTACAGACGATCGCTCTGTGTGCCTCTGTCTCTATCTTTTGCTGAAAAAAAAAAGATTTCACTCTCGCTTCCTAGTGTTGGCACTGGACTTTCGTCTCGTGAGGGCAGGCTATGAAGCTTTCGATTTAGTCGCGCTGCGTGCATTAAAAGGGTGATGTATCTGTGGCGTGGTGCTTATCGACGTATGTGTGCGTGTATGCGAGAGACTGGACGGCGGGGGTTGGGAGTTGCGAGTGTGTGTGTGTGTGTGTGTGTGTGTGTGTGTGTGTGTGTGTGTGTGTGTGTGT
>JAPXFY010000015.1:46667865-46670365 GCA_030674185.1 Monoplex corrugatus | reverse complement strand
CTCATTTCAAACAATCATGTGAAACGCTATCGCTACTAAACGGTACCGAGGGCACCGTCTAGTATCATTACAGCAATTTCAGAACTGTCTGGTATCATTTTTTATTGTCACTGGGTAGTCTGATTAGATATCCTCCATTAAGTTGTCTGCTTTAATAATTCTCAATCACAGCACACACGCTTAGATTGCCTGTGCAAAACGTGCCCGCCGCAGAGCAGAGCGCCGCTGGCGCAAATCCAAACTCATTGTACATAGGCAACTTTTCCAAGCCTCTAAAACAAAAGTATCTACCCTCATTGCGTCTGCAAAAACAAGCTATTTCCAAACCAAAATCCTGAATGCCTCTTCTTCAAGAGAACTCTTTACAACCATGAATCATCTCCTTGGCACACGAAAAGATTTACCTCTCCCAACAAAACACACAAATGAAGAACTCCCATCTGTATTCTCCAAGTATTTCACCACCAAAATACAAACTCTTCGTGACAGGCTTGACAGGACACCCTGTCAACCATGCCCACCTGACCCTTCCTTCTCTGGCACACCTCTTAATACTTTTACCCCAGTCTCACAAGAAGAAATTCTCAACACAATCAGATCCATGTCGTTCAAAACCTGAGAACTGGATCCTCTTCCAGGTTCTCTCTACTCTGACTGTCTCCCTACTCTCCTCCCATTCATCACTGACATCATCAACACTTCTCTTCAAACTGGAACTGTCCCAGATTCTTTCAAGTCTGCTATTGTTCACCCTCTCCTCAAGAAATACAACTTAGACCCAAATGAACTGAAAAATTACCGGCCTATCTCTAATCTCTCTTTCTTGTCAAAACTCATCGAAAAAGTTGTCCACAACCAGCTGAACTCTCACCTGTCTGCCAACAATCTACTCAATCCTTTCCAGTCAGCCTACCGCCAGTGCCATAGCACTGAAACTGCCCTGCTACACATTCTCAACAATCTCCTCCTTGCAACTGATACTGGCAAAGTCTCTCTCCTCACACTCCTTGATCTGTCTGCAGCCTTCGATACCATCGACCATGGTATTCTCCTTTCTAGACTTCATCATACTTTTGGTATCTCTGACATTGCTCTCTCCTGGTTCACTTCATATCTATCAAACAGAAAACAAACTGTTCTCATTAATGGCACTTACTCTCAACCTGCATACCTGACCTGTGGTGTTCCACAAGGATCTGTCCTTGGCCCTGTTCTTTTTACTCTTTACACCTCCCCCCCCCTGTCCACCATCATCAACTCCCACTCTATAAAACACCACTTCTATGCTGATGACACCCAACTTCTAGACAGTGACACACCAGACAATATACAGCGCCTCTTGACTCGCACCACTGAGTGTTACTTGGACATTAAGAACTGGATGACGTTCAACAAACTTCAGCTTAATGATGACAAGACAGAAGCTATCCTCATTGGTACCCGTCAGAAACTTTCTCAGCTGCCTCCTCTTTCTCTCCCATTATGTAAACATCAGTCCCAATTTCTGATTCAGCTAAAAACCTTGGTGTCTGCATTGACTCTACCCTCTCCATGAACAACTTTGTTTCTCAAACTGCCAGATCTTGCTATTATCACCTCCATCGTATAAGCCTGATCAGGAAGTATCTCTCTGTCGAAACAACTGCAAAACTTGTTCTCTCCTTCATAATGTCTCGCATTGACTATTGCAATTCACTCCTGTCTGGTCTTCCTGCCTCCACCATTCACATCCTGCAGCGCATTCAAAACAATGCTGCACGCCTTGTACTAAAAAAGAAAAAAGCTGACCACATATCTCCTCTCCTGGCACAACTTCACTTGCTCCCTGTATCAAAGCGCATACAGTACAAACTAGACACCATGTGCTACAAAAGCCTCAATAACGCAGCCCCCGATTACCTGTCAAGTCTACTTGAGATCTATGTTCCCTCACGTACCCTCCGCTCTGCCTCCGATCCTCTGACTTTTCGCTTTCCACGCACTAAGCTCAATACATATGGTCCACGAGCCTTCTCTGTTTCTGGTCCACTTTCTTGGAACAAACTTCCTCTCTCAGTCCGTCAGCAACCTACTTTTGTCTCCTTCAAGTCCGCTCTCAAAACTCACCTTTTCTCCTCTGCATAAAATCTTGACCTCACTCAATCCCCTCTGCAGCCTGTCTCCACTCGGAGGGGAATCGCATTGTAATATATAATTGTATATAATATGCTCTCTATAATTTTCCATTGCTTTTATTCTTTCTCCCCATTTATAGCCGTGTGCGTGTGCGTGTGCGTGTGCGTGTGCGAGTGCGTGTGCGTGTGCGTGTGCGTGTGTGTGTGTGTGTGTGTGTGTGTGTGTGTGCGCGTGCGTGCGTGTGTGTCTGTTTTAGCACTTAGATTTGATTTTATCAAGATTTTGCGCTATATAAAATATTGTATATTATATTATATTAGTTAAAGAAGACTGTAGTGGTTCACACCTGATTTAAGCTGGCCCAGGCTTTTAATGTCTCTAACCT
>JAPXFY010000015.1:46642865-46652865 GCA_030674185.1 Monoplex corrugatus | reverse complement strand
AACTGGTTGCTTAAAATCGAAAGATGGCACGCTTATCATGGAAAAAGACAAAATATTAGACAGATGGGGAGAGTACATTAAAGACCTTTTTGAGGATGACAGAAACGAAGAACACATTATAAAAAAGAACTTTGAAGGACCACCCATAATGAAAGATGAAGTTAGAGCAGCACTGAAAAAGATGAAACCAGGAAAAGCCCCAAGACCAGACAACATTACTACAGAGATGATTGAAGCCCTGGAGGAATTTGGCATAGAAAAAATAACAGTCCTCCTAAATGAAATTTATGACATTGGAAAAATCCCCAAAGATATATCAAAATCAATTTTCATTGCACTTCCAAAGAAGGCAGGGGCTATAGAATGCAAATTGCATCGCACAATCAGTTTGATGAGTCATGTAACAAAAATCCTGTTAAGAATAATCATGATGAGGACAAGGAATAGAATCAAAAGAGAAATAGCAGAAGAACAGTGTGGATTTGTGGAGGGGAAAGGAACTATTAATGCCATATACATCCTAAGAACTATCATAGAGAGGTCAATTGAGATGAATAAGGATTTGTGTTTATGCTTTGTTGACTATACCAAGGCTTTCGATCGGGTACGACATGATGAATTGATCAACCAACTGGAGAGACTCAATGTCAATGGAAACGATTTACGAATAATCAGGAATATGTACTGGGAACAAACAGCTGCAATGAGAATAGAAAACAATATAAGTTCTTTTCAAAACATCAAAAGAGGAGTCAGACAGGGTTGTGTTTTGTCACCAGATCTGTTTTCACTATATAGCGAAAACATCATGAGAAACCTAAAAGAAGACCCTGGATTAAAGGTTGGAGGGAAAATGATAAACACCATTCGGTACGCAGATGACACCGTGCTAATTGCAGAAAATGAAAGGGACCTACAAAACCTTGTGAATATACTAGAAACAGAAAGCAAAGTCATGGTGATCAGTAAAAAACATGAAATCCCCTCCTGCAAAATAACAGCAAATGGCACAACCTTGACACAGGTTAATAAGTTCAAATACCTGGGAACGGTCATTTCATCAGACGGCAGATGCACATCGGAAATAGCCGGCAGAATCGGCCAAGCCAAAACAGCATTCAAGAAGATGACAAGCATTCTTACCAACAAATGCCTATCAATTAACATCAGAAAGAGAGTCCTTGAATGTTATATAGAACCAATACTGTTGTACGGATGCGAGGCGTGGACAGTCAGCAAGCAAAGCCAGAGCAGGATCGAGGCAGCCGAGATGTGGTTTCTCAGAAGAATGTTGAGAGTTCCATGGACAGCAAAGAAAACAAACAACAAACAAGACAGTCTTGATGGAGGCAGACACAAGTAGATCACTCATAAGGAAGATTAGGAAAAGACAGGCAACATGTATAGGCCATTTTATGAGGAAGGGGGATTTGGAGCACCTGGTCAGAACGGGAAAGCTGGAGGGAAAGAGAGCACCAGGTAGACCCAGGGAGAGAATGCTGGACGGACTTGCAGAGTGGCTGGGGATGAAGAGGGTGGGGGAGATGCTGGAGGCAACGAGAGATAGAGATGGTTGGAAGTCCATGGTCGCCAACGCCATGCGGCAGGGCACCTGATGATGATGATGATATAAGTAAAAGTGAAAGTATAGAAAAACACGATAGATTTACCTACATGTACACCTTAATAGACGTGTCAAATGACTTTGTCTTCTTTAGAAGTAATTTAGGGTAAATTCCCTGGGTAGTCATACTACAATTATTGGCTAGGTTTACAATCTAGAGGACACCTTTTCAATATAACATATGTATATAAGTAAAAGTGAAAGTAAAGAAAAATACGATAGATTTACTTAGATCTACACCTTAATAGACATGTCAAATGACTTCGTCTTCTGTAGAAGTAATTTAGGGTAAATTATCTGGGCAGTCATACTACAATTGTTGGCTAGGTTTACAATTTAGAGGACACCTTTTCAATATAACACATATACATAAGTAAAAGTGAAAGTAAAAAAAAATGATAGATTTACCTACACCTTAATAGACGTGTCAAACGACTTTGTCTTCTGGAGAAGTAGCTGTAGAGACAGCCATAACATCAATTTTACCAAATCCAAGACTAGCCCACCCTCAGGCCCACTGAAGGGAACTGAGTATCATACTATTTGTGTGTCTGGGTTTTTTCCTCCTGTGTCTCGCTCCTGTGTCACTACTCGCATGCAGACCATTTCCGTTGTCTAGCACTCTTCTGAAACTAAGGTCACGTTGATAGCGGGGTCAGAAGGGCGAAAGACTTGCAGACCATTGATTTTATTCACAATGCTGTGATGACAAAAATGGCGATGATAGTGACAATGATACGGGGATCCATTTTAGACTGAGACTGGTTAAATCAAGAGAGCTGTAATTTTACGATCCATCCTAGCGTCAACCAGGCCTCGAGAGATAGCGACACGTGCGGTGTTGGTCCGGGCTTTTACGCAAAACACTCAACGATGCATTCGTAAAGTGGATGAGACTCGATTATTATGTGGTCTTAATCTTCCCAACAAACCCATTTCACGGTGTACTCCGGGTAGGTGCCCGTTGGGACAAAGAGAAAACGAAAAACCTCTCAACAGACACACACAGAGACACAGACATCGACACACACAGAGACACAGACACAGAACAACACACACGACACACACAGACACAAATACACAATCACTCACACACTTATATAGATACATAGGTATGTACAAACATACATGCATGCATACATAGATACATAGATACGTAGATACATGCATACATACATACATACATACATACATACAAACATACATACATACATACACGCATGCATGCATAAATACGTGCATTGCTCATTCATTTCGATCATCCATCTATATATACATGCTAACCACACACACACACACACACACACACACACACACACACACACACACACACACACACACACACACACACACATGAATCCACACACACGCACACACACACACACACAAACATACATACACACACACATGAATCCATACACTCACCTCCCACCACACACACACACACACACACACACACACACACACACACACACACACACACACACACACACACACACACACACACACACACACACACACACTCACTCACTCACACACATACGCAAAACACACTGCAAACCAATCTATTATTCACTTACTTTGTGCCACGCATAACTTGCAGCCTCGTCTTCATCTCCTCTGACACCTTGCTGCGGAAACAATATCTGCGCATGTCCTTTCTTTTAGGACTTCTGGATCCGGTTCGCGCCCTGTCTGTGTTTGTCCTACCGCGAGGGAAAGGGAGAGCATTGTTTTTTCTTTTCGTTTCCCCCCCCCCCCCCCCCCCCCAATCCCGTTTATTTGTGCACTGTCTTCTTTCGTATTTCTTTTAGTTTCTTCTCGCCTCTGTTATGCAAGAACCACCTCAATCTTCCTGTTCCCTTCCCAACTCTCAGTCTCGTCTTCTGTTGCACTGGAGACATAGAAAGAGATCAGTAGATCTGTCCGCATGTCTGTGTTTCTGAGCAGCGGATTTAAAGGAATTTATTCTGCTGAATGGAGCTAGTTAAACATGAAAGGAGGGTCTGGCGTCTTAACAAAGAAGCAGTATTTTCTCTGTTATCTGCAAGATATGACTAAAGTAGCTAGCTTGAGCTGTATTTTGTCCTATTCAATTTTTGATTTACATTCCTCGTTTTATTTTCTATTCCTCCCAGCGCCACTTTTTTCTACAATGGCAGTAAAATGATTGTAGTGATATTTTCTGTAAAGTCTTTTTGGCAGGAGTCCCTGTTTGGAACGCACATATACACACACACTCTCTGTTTCTCTGTCTCCCTTTGTCTCTCTGTTTCTGTCTCTGCATCTGCCTATCTCTGTCTCTGACTTTCTGCCTCTGTCTCTGTCTCTCTCTGTCTCATATCTATCTATCTATCTATCTATTACTGTCTGTCTATCTGTCTATCTATCTATCTATCTGTCTATCTATATATATCTGTCTGTCTATCTATGTACCTACCTAAGTATATATCTATCTATCTGTCTGTCTATCTATCTATCTGTCTATTTATCTATCTATCTGTCTGTCTATCTTTCTGTCTGTCTATCTATGTACCTATCTGTCTAAGTATCTATCTGTCTATCTATCTATCTATCTATCGATCGATCTATCTATTTAATCTATCTATCTATCATCTATCTATCTATCTATCTATCTACATAGATACGTAGATACGTAGATACATACATATATAGATACATGCATGCATGCATACAAAGATACATACATACATACATACATACATACATGTACATGCAAAGATACATACATACAAACATACATACGTATACACATGTATACATACATACATACATACATACTTATACATACATACATACATACATACATACATACATACATTACATACATACATACATACATACATACATACATACATACATACATACATACATACGCACACACACATCATAGCTATACATTATCTATTCATTTTGCTCTACTCACAACGAAACGTCACTTCTCTCCGTCTCTTGCTGCCTCGATGTGAAAAAAATATAATTATGCGCATGTCCGTTTTTGCTTTTTTTTTTTTTTACACGACACCTGGTTCCGGTTCCTGTCCACTCTCCATTTCTCCTGATGTGGACATGCATATTTTTCATCTGTCTAATACTGTTTATTTCTTCTTCTCCTGTCGTAGCAATGGCTTCATCTTTTCTGTCTTCTTTCTTTCTTTCTCGCCTCTCTTCTTGACTAGAACGATAAGAGATCTGCTCAAAGAAGCTGGGATAATGAAATTCATTTTCCTGAGTTGGTTTCCAAAGATTAAGGAAAGGTCTAGCAGCCAAATGAAACCCAGTATCTTGTGTGTTATTCGGAGTTAATGATCCTGCAGTTCAAGCTTTTTAAAATACTTTTTCTGTTTCTTTTCTATATTTCTTTCATTTGTCTTTCTTTCTTTTTCTTTCCTATTTTCTTTCTTTTTTTTTTTTTTTTTTTTTTTGGTTCTTTATTTTCTTTTTCTTGTTTTCATTTTTGCTCTGGTTGGCTTTGTGCGTTTAGAAGAGAAGATTCAGGAATGTTAATAATATTTCCTGGAAAGTTATCTAAATACAAAATATGTTCGGAATTCCCCCACTCCTTCTCCTTCCCTTCCACCCCCTCTCTCTCCCTCTCTCTCTGTCTCACTCTCTCTCTCTTTCCCCCTGCTCTCCCTCTATTTCTTTCTCTGTCTCTCTCTCTCCTTCTCTCTCTCTCCCTCTCTCTCCCTCCATTTCCCTCTCATTCTCTCTCAATTATTTCTCTGTCCCCCTCTCTGTCTGTCTGTCTGTCTGTCTGTCTCTCTCTCTCTCTCTCTCTCTCTCTCCCACTCTCTCTCTCTCTCTTTCTGTTTCTCTGTCTCTGTGCAGAGTAAGTACATAAGCACCTAAGGACAGAGCATACAATGGTAGCTGGATTGATTTTATTTTCATGTGGAAATAATACACAGCATATCTTTTCTAGTCATCTAAGAAAGGAGGGATTCGAGTTCAAATCCGAGACAGAAAAGTACCCCTCCCCCCCCCCCCCTCTCTTTTACATTGTCGTAAATAATACAATAACTGTTACTGTTGAGTAACAAACTAACAAATTCCGATAGAGTGATCCAATCTCTTCATCCAGGCTTATTACTGATATCTTCCAAATTTTACACGAGATTTTCAGACAAGAGAAAAATTGTAATCGACTTTGGTTTATACGTGAGTTTTTTTCTATGTAAACCATTTATTCTATGGAATCTTCTCTGCCATACATTAGTTCTGTTCAGGTCTTGCATCATATTTTCTACTATGAATTTTGTACACAGAGAATATGATTTAGTATGTCCATTCTACATTCAACTAACGAGGACAAGATACACTTTATCCACTGGTGTCCTGATGTTGGTGATCTTCGATTAATGTTTATCGCACAAAAAATACTATTCATGCGCAGTCTGTTATGGTTCTGTTCAAAATTGCGTGTTGTTTCTGCTTGAAGCATCTAAAACAATAGAAACCACGATGTCCTAAAGATGTGCTGTGCACATTTGTAATTCTTTTCTCATACAGGACAAAGTAGCAGGGAAGTTTCAGTCTTGTTTTTTTCCTAATTTTTGTATTTGGTGTTTGTTCGTTTGTGATATTGCGTTTGACAAAGGCCAGCTGCACCTGTCTTGTCTGGTTTGTATTATTAAATACACGTTAAGATAGGTGACCGAAAAGCTGCACCTGTCTTGTCTGGTTGTATTATTAAATACACGTTAAGATAGGTGACCCGAAAAGCTGCACCTGTCTTGTCTGGTTGTATTATTAAATACACGTTAAGATTATTTTTTCGTAGTTTTTTTTTTCTGGGTCCTAATAAGCAGCTTGTTGTTTAGTAGTCAGTTGTTCATTTTGTTGTCCATTGTATTTGAAGTTGTTTTTTGTTTGGTTGTTTGGTGGTTGTTGTTTTTTTGGTTTGTTGTTGTTGTTGTTGGTTTTTTGTAATGCATTTTAAGCACCTCTTTCGGTAGAGACTCGTAGTCTTTTTGATTAAGATATCTGAAGTCTGAAGATAAAGTGTCTCCTCCCACACTTACTTAAGTTTTTCGTCGGTAGAGAAAAAATGTTCTAGATTTTTGTTCCCACGTTCATAGCTAATCTTCGGGCAAATTAATAATGAGCCCAAAGCCTGTCTGTGGCCGTTCACCCCTGACTGTACACCCAAAGGACAGTGTCCACATGTGATACCCATTGATTTTTGTTGTTGTTGTTTTTTTTTGTGTTTTTGTGTGGGTTTTTTTTTGCCTGTCTGTCTGTGTGTCTGTCTGCCTCTCTGTCTGTCTCTGTCTATTTTTTTGCCATTGTCTCTGCCTCCCCCTCGCTCTGTCTGTCTGTCTGTCTGCCTGCCTGCCTGCCCGCCTGCCTGCCTGTCTGTCTGTGTATATGTGTGTCTGTCTGTGTGTGTTTGTCTGTCTGTGTGTCTGTCTGTGTGTCTGTCTGTGTGTCTGTCTGTCTGTCTGTCTCTCTCTCTCTCTCTCTCTCTCTCTCTTTCCTCTCTCATTTTTTTTCTTTATCTGCCCCTGTCTTTATCTCTCTGTACGTCTTTTGGTCTATGTCCATGTTTTGTCTCTGTCTGTCAGGCTCCGCCAGCTTTCTTTGATTTACTCGCTAATACATTCAGTCATTTATTCTTCGTCTTTGTCTCTTTCTTCTTTTCGTTATTGTTGTTTTTGTTTCTTTTCTATATGTAAGGTCTCTTAACTTCTTGTCTTATTCCTCCTATATGTGAAACAAGCCAATAATTAGAAACCTGGTCGACGACCTCGAAGAAAAGTCCAGAAACATCGAAAGTCAACTGTTCCAACTAATTTCCTCTTTTTTTTCTTAGGACTTAAATGATTCTATCTATACGTGTATTTTAATCACGTTCCTGATTTATTTCTCTGATGATTGTATATTGTGTTATTTCACTCACACTGTACAGGTGATATGGTACTGCGCAGTCTGCGAACTGTGTCTTCGGTGGGCGTGCATGCTAAGTGATGTCATATTTCTGTAAACCATTGGGCACTGACATGGCTTACAGGACATGCGTATTTGATGTTCTACATAAAGTACACAAACGTAAGGGGTTTACGGTACTAACACGTCTGTTGTACGTATGTTGTTGACCTGGTAGAATAAAAACATACCACAGAGGCCGATGACCTCAGACACAACGTCCAGAAACATCAAAACACTGCTGAGCCAGGTTTGGGTACAACTCATTTCCTTTATGTATATGTATATATGTATATATTATATATATATATATATATATATATTAATATATATATATGTGTGTGGTGTGTGTGTGTGTGTGTGTGTGTGTGTGTGTGTGTATACAGATATTTAGATATATATATATATATATATATATATATGTAGATAGATACATGAATATATAGAAGATACACATATGTATAGTAGATAGATAGATAGATAGATAGATAAGATATATAGTAGAAGATAGATAACATATATATAAATGTACATATATACACACATTATAATATATATATATATATATTTGTGTAGTGTGTGTGTGTGTGTGTGTGTGTGTGTGTGTGTGTGTGTGTTGTGGTGTGTGGGTAGAGAGAGAGAGAGAAACACACCACACACACAAGAGAGAGGAGAGAGAGAGAGAGAGAGAGAGAGAGAGGAGAGAGAGAGAGAGCAGAGAGACAGAGACAGAGAGACAGAGAGAGGCAGAGAGACAGAGAGAGCAGAGAGACAGAGACAGAGACAGACAGAGACAGAGACAAAGATATCCCAGACGATTTTCCGAGCTGTGAATAAGCCGAAAGGGAAGAGAGATGAGACAAAATTATATCCCCTACCTCAGCCACCACCTCCATAACGATACTCATCTTTGTCCCCAGCATATGTGCCAATCCTCACCTGGCGGCCATTCTCTTTTCTCTGTGTTTCTCTTCCTCCTTGCCAAGTCTTAACGATGAGGGATGAGGTAATGAGGTCTTAATGATGTAAGCTCTTTTCTCCCTAGTGCTTCTTCTTGCTGCTACTCAGGTGTTGTACATGTTTTGGGGGAAACGTTGCTTTTTAAGTACTATAGCATTCAGGTGTGTGTTGTGTTTTTTTGTTTTTTGTTGTTTACTGTGTTGTTACCACTAAGTGTTTCGTTTTTACTGTCCAGCTGTTGCAGGTTCCTGGGAAACTTTGCATAGCTAATAGAATTGTGGTGCGGAGTACTGTGTTGTGTTGTGTTGTGTTGTGTTGTGTCGTGTGTGTGTTGTTGTGTTGTGTGTTGTGTTGTGTTGTGTTGTTGTTGTGTTGTGCTGGGATGTGTTGGGATGGATTGGGTTGGGTTTATTGTGTTGAGTTGTGTTGTGTGGTGTTTGTGTTATGTTGTGTTGTGTTGTGTTTGTTGTGTTGTGTTTGTGTTGTGTCGTGTCGTGTCGTGTCGTGTCGTGTCGTGTGTGTTGTGTTGTGTGTTGTTGTGTGTGTGTGTGTGTGTTGTGTCGTGTTCGTGTCGTGTCGTGTCGTGTGTGTGGTTGTATTGTGTTTGTGCTGGGATGTGTGTTGATGGATTGGTTTGGTTTTTATTGTGTTGAGTTGTGTTGTGTTGTGTTGTGCTATGTTATGTTATGTTATGTTATGTTGTGTTATGTCGTGTTGTGTTGTGTTGTGTTGTGTTGTGTTGTTGTGTTGTGTTGGTTGTGTTGTGTGTTTGTTGTGTTGTGCTGGATGTGTTGGATGATTGGGTTGGGTTTATTGTGTTGTGTGTGTTGAGTTGAGTTATGTTGTGTTGTGATCATGAATGAAACTCTGTAACATTATTAGAGTATTGTGAAAAAAAATTACCCCTTATTCTGAAGCACTTTTCGTCTTTCTCTCATGATAACGTTAGATTCAGTGGGTTTGGAAGTATGTTGGAGAGTTGAAATGATCGCAGTGGAGAGATATGTGACACGGGAGAACTGCAGAAAATGAAGCAAGAAAAAACAGGAAAGTAATCACAATCATAATCATAATCATAATCATAATCATAATCATATTCATATTCATTTCTTTTGTCACAGGGGATTTACCATATGAAACTCGGGCTACGCTCTCCTTTGAGAGAGCGTCAACTCAGTGCAGCACCGCCCGTTTTGTTTTATTTTATTTTATTGTTAGTGGAAGACCAGAACAGCAAGAAGGCTAATTGTGACCTCCCACCATGAAATCAGTCTTAACTAGCATTTTGGGCATTTTGAGATATCCATATCACTGGAAAGTGTACATTCTGCTGATTATTTTGGTACTTGAATAAAGCTTGTACTAAAAAAATGTAAAGGTTATGTATGTTTAAAGTCATGAAGTTGTATGACGGCCATTTTGAGAAAACGGCCTCTAAAGTTTATGTATGCTCTCCTACACATTTTC
>JAPXFY010000015.1:46630365-46635365 GCA_030674185.1 Monoplex corrugatus | reverse complement strand
ACTTGGTTTGCAGGTCTGGAAAACGGCAGTCTAGACATACCTTAGTCGACGCTAGCTAAAACTACCTTTTGGCGATGTTGGCTGACTCATGTAATAGACTCAAGATCCGCTATCTCGAGTTCAATCCCAATCCGCAACTTAAAGACTGGCTGGTTCGCCGCCCATCGTAACACTCTCAGTTTTCTGATGTTTCAGTTTCAGATTCATTTTTCAAGATGACGTCTCCCTGCTGGGAATGAATTCTATATGCACTAATGTCACAGGTGCCTTGTAATGGAGAAGATCTAGAATGATCATGGCACAAGCCTTAAGCTTACACATAAACCCATGAGCTGGCCAGGTCCTAGGCTGTTGTTGTTGTTTAGAATTTTTTATAGTGCCCCGGACTCAAAATCTGATATCTCGATTTCAGTCCTAGCCGGCAACATTAAAAACTGGCCTATTTGCCACCCGTCTCAATGTTTACATCGTTCTGATGGCGCCAGCTAGCTTACTGTTTAATAGACATTTTCTCCTCCTAATCTTTCTGGTGGTGTCAGCATAGTGTTTCGTAGTTCCTGTCTGCCTTTTCTTCACTTCAAGATCTTTCCACTGTGGAAGTGTATTCATTTATATAATATATACTTTTTATTTTTATTTTTCCCAGGCTCAAGGAGTTTATCAAATCACAGGTGGTAGTTTAGGCGGAGCACATAAGGATTTGTTCGAACGTGGTTAATTCCTTTTGAATAAACTCCAACTCCAAATTCCGACCCTAAACTCGAAAAAGAAAAAGAGTTATGTGATGGAATGAAGGAAAGATTCATGCCAAATGGCATGAGCCTGCCTGTAAACCTGTCTGTGTTGGCAAAGTCTTCAGGTTCTACCTAACTTATTAATATAAGCTGTTTTCTCTTTAAAATTCCTAAAGATCAAGATAATGGTTTGGAATTTGTTCCGGAGGGATTCTCTACACCTGGACAATTCACACCCTTGCTCATCACCAAAAGTAAAAGAGTACCTATAATTTGCTGCAGAGTAAAGACCTACCTATAATCTGCGATGTTCATACAACAATCCTAGTGAAGCACAGCTAACTAACCCTGTTATAATTTCATACATTTCGTACTCGTTCCAGCCATATCTGCCAAGAAAATGTCTGGAAGATTCCTCTGGCGTAAGCGAAACCCTATATAATGGTCGGGTCTTGAAATGGGGAGTGGGGTAGGTGTAGGGTGGGGTAGGGTGAGGGTTGTTGGGACCTACAAAACACTGACGTCCTCAGACTGACTGGGGAATAAAGATTACGATGGGCTGCGAGTGTCTTGCCAGCCTGAGGTTCGATTCCACGACCTTCCCGTTATCAATATGGCTGGACTATGAAGTAATTGATACATTGTGTGCGCGCGGTGCGTTCGCGCGCGCGCGCGCGCGCGCGTCGCGTGTGGTTATGTGTGTGTGTGTGTGTGTTGTTGTGTGTTGTGTTTCTGCCTGTGTCTGTAACTCTTTGCGTGCGTGTGTGTATGTGTGTGTGTGTGTGTGTGTGTGTGTGTGTGTGTTTGTGTGTGTATGTGTGTATGTGTGTGTTTGTGTGTGTGTGTGTGTGTGTGTGTGCGTGTGTGTGCGTGTGTACCTTTGTATGCGTATGTTGTGTGCTGCGTGTGTGTGCTATGTGTAAACACATGCGTTTGTGTGTGTAGTGTGTGTGTATGTGTGTGTGTCTGTGTGTGTGTCTGTGTGTGTGTCCGTGTGCGTGCGTACGTGCGTTTGTGTTTGTGTGTTTGCATGTTTGTGTAAAAAGTGACACTGACATGCCTGGAGACTAAATGTCCTTGCCGTTTTGGAAAGGACAAATGAAAAAAAAAATTGAATCTTAAATCTAATCCTGGGTGTTGGGAAGTAAACAAGTTCTTTCTTTATCCACCGCACTACCTCGATCCACAGTTCAGTAGACATACGAGCAAAAAAACAAAGACAAAGACAAAAACAGCAACAACAAATCCTCACTTTTTATATAAGAACAATGTTGCCAGACTAAACACAGATCCATCAAGACGTTGACCCTTCAGAAGTCTGAGTTTGCTTTTATCTATAGTAACAAGATATATGTTAAAACGATATGGCTAGCTGATAACCGTTCTTCGGGAAAACAGAGAAGGATAAAAACAAACAAAACAAAACATAAAAAAAACCGAACTAATGAGCAAAACAAAAGCAGACACAGACAAACAATGTTGCCAGGTTCAAGAAAAGGCGGAAAGATTGTATCAAAGAAGAAACTTTCACCGACCGTAAAGACAAAAAATAATAAAATAAAAGAAGAGTGAAATTGAGTTGGATTGCCACCAAACCAGCTGGAAACAACATAAAAGCAGAGAAATGCTAGAAATAGAGAGATGTGTTTTTTTTGCCACTATACTACAGTCGAAGATTGACCCTAAAAAAACACACCTTCTTAGCTTCAGTCTATCAAGTTTCACTTTCTCCCAAGAGGATATTATAGCAGTTAGCCAACGGGCAAAAAGAAAACAACAAGACGGTCAGACTATATTGATAATTTTGTTCTTTTTCTAAACAAGAAAAGTACTCCAAAAACACGGTCTATATAAGCGAGAAACAAAGACGTGTTCACGTACACAGTTTTGTTTATGGAAATTACTTTAACCCTTCGACTCCCGCACCCAGTCCACCAGAATCATGTGCTGGCAATGCAAAATCTTAACCCTTTGATTCCTTCACCCTCTTCACCAGTTTTCTGCAGTAAGTTGGTGGATGGGGGGAAGGAATCAAAAGGTTAAGTTTTTGCAGTTGGTGGATATGGTGCTGGAGTCAAAAGGTTAAAACTTGCTTCTGTGGGAAACTTGTGCCCTATAGCTGGCAAAATACGTTTCAAAGAGCCGAAGGGTTTTTTGTTTTTTTCATTTTTTCCTTATTTGGGATCATAATGACAAAACAGGGTGGGTGGGTGAGGGTGGGGGGGGGGGTTAGGGTGGGTGGGAAAGGCAGTGTTCATATAAATTCCTGGATTCGCATCTTGATTCTGAAGCAGGCTTGCCTTCCAAATTTGGAATGCTACTGACACATCTGTAGACACGTGACAAATCTTTCCAGTTTATTTTACACACAAACACCCTCACCCCTTTAAACACACACTACGCACTTGCGCGCGCGCACACCACACACACACACACACACACATACACACATACACACACATTTTACTTCAGTCAATACAAAAAAAACCTCCGCGAAATTTTTCATTTTTAAGAAAAAGGCAATGGTTCACACACAGACATACACATATACACAATCACAAAAGTAATCGCGCGCGCAACACACACACACATACACACACATAGACACACACACACAGAAAGAGAGAGATAGAGCCAGAGACAGATACAGGGAGACAGAGAGAGAAGGAGAGAGAGAAAGAGAGATAGACAGACAGACAGACAGACACTGAGAGAGAGACAGACCGACATACAGACAAACAAACAGAGAGAGACAGAAAGAAAGAGAGGAAGAGAGAGATATATACAGAGAGACAGAGACAGGGAGACAGAGAGAGACACAGAGAGACAGATTTAGACACAGAGGGAGACAGAGAGAGAGAGAGAGAGGTGGGGGGGGGGGAGAGACAGACCGACAGACAAACATAGAGATACAGAGAGAAAGAGAGAGAGAGAGACAGAGAGAGAGAGAGAGAGACAGAGACAGACAGACAGACAGACAGACAGGGACAAAGAGACAGAGAGAGAGAGATAGCTTGAGATAGCTTTCCTCCGATCGAAATAAAACATGCTGTGCTTCTTTTTCAAAAGGAGGGGTGGAGATATACTGTACGTCTGCATGATTCACAAACACCAAAATAGAGTACATGCCTCTTCTCACCCTTGCAACCTTTTCCACTTTCCTCTGGAACTACCATCGCCCTCCCCTTCCCTTCCCTCCCCCCCCCCCTTTCTTTCCCACATCAAAACCCAATCACCCTACTTCCTCACCCCCTCAAGCCTCGCCTACACAGACACAACCAGCGTTCCCTTCAGACCTCCTGTTTCTCAGTGGCTGTGACCTCTTGTTCCCCAGAGGCTGTGATCACAGTGTAAAGATAAAGAGGTTGGCGGGAAGGAAACCATCTTCATGCTCCATTGAACTCGTCAGACGCTGGAACATTATGAGCTGCGAAGGAAGCCTGCCTGATGCCTGCCTATGTTTGGTTATGGTACGCCACTCGCTGCTAAAGTTGAAATTTCGCGTGATTTTTTTTTTTTTATACAGTTTTGAATTAACAATGTCTTATACGACACTTTTATAAGGCAAGAGAAATTAGAGCACTTAGTCACAATAAAAAATATCACTTATAGTGAAAAGACGTTAAATCAAAGAACGAACGAACGGAAAAGCTGGAGGGGAAAAAAAGAGCACCAGGTAGACCCAAGGGAGAAAATATTGGACAGACTTACAGACTGGTTTGGTTGCTTGGTTGCTTGGTTGCTTGGTTGTTGCTTGGTCAGTTGATTGGTTGATTATTTGGCTGATTGGTTTGATGGTTAGTTTGTTGGTTAGTTGGTTGTTTGCTTGCATGGTTGGTCGGTCGGTTGGTTGGTTGGTTGGGTTGTACGAAAGTTTTACTAGCATTTGGTCAGTAATTTTTACAAGTTTGAAAGATTGCGCGTTTTCCATGGTCTTTAATGTTTTCTCTTTAAAAATAATGTAGATATTTCCTCTGTATGCACAACAAATCCACCATACAAACTTGTTGGTACGCTAGGGTAATTGAGATCATTCGGGAGTAGATGTTCGGGAAGAACTACTGGATAGAAAACAGAGAGGGGAGAACAGCAGCAGAAGAAGAGACAGAGAGAGAGACGGACAGACAGACAGACAAACAGACAGAAAAGCAAACAGAGACAGAAACAGAGACAAAGACAGAGACAGAGAAGAGAAACAGAGACAGAAAGACAGGGAGATCAGAAATCAGAAATGTATTCAGTAAGACCTACGTAAGTCCCATTTGA
>JAPXFY010000015.1:46607865-46612865 GCA_030674185.1 Monoplex corrugatus | reverse complement strand
CGAAACGAAATAATGAATAAACAAACTAGTTGTGACTGAAAAAAAACAACAAACAGAAGTCAGATTCAAACGTGATTTCATGGGGACTCTCTCCGTTCCTCTCTTAGTCTATGTCTATCATTCCCTGTCCTTCCTCCTCCTCTGTCTTTCTGTCTGTCTGTCTGTCTGCCTGTCTGTTTGTCTCTGTGTCTGTGTCTCAGTCTCTCTCTCTCTCTCTCTCTCTCTCTCTCTCTCTATCTCTCTCTCTGTGTGTTTCTCTTTCACTCTGTCTCCCTGACCCAGGTATTGTGCCATCAAACAGCGTCACCCTTCGCCCACAATGACTGATTGCTGTATGTCTCGGTTGTCTTCATAAGCAATCTTGTCTCACACATACACACATACACACACACACACACGCGCGCGCGCGCGCGCACACACACACACTTACACACACACGCACACGCACACGCACACGCACACGCACACACCACACACACCACACACACACACACACACAACACACACCACACACACACGCAAACACACACATTCTCCATCTCTCTGTCTCTGTCTCTCTCTCTCTCTCACTCTATCTCTCTCCCCTCCCTCTCTCTCTCTCTTTAGATAGATAGATAAATAGATAGCTAGCTAGCTAGATAGATAGATGGGTAGGTAGATAGATGGATAGATAGATAGAGAGAGAGAGAAAGAGAGAGACAGAGAAAGAGGGGGGGGGGAGATAGATGATAAATGGAATATCAAATTAGTAGATGATTAATGGAACATCAAATTCGTGTACACACAATATTGGTACAGCACTGACAGAAGTTTACTCCGAACCTAAAGGACATGGCTATACTACATGTGTATTTCACCATCTAATGATGTATTTACTAGTTCGTGTTCTTAATGGTTTGACGACTTAGGAATTAACATTCCATGGGAAAAAGGTATTGGTGAAAATTCATAAGTAAAAGAAAGTATATTTAAATGGTTTCAAATACACACTTCACACAGAATACTAAAAAAAAAAAAAACCGTGTAATTCCGAACGACATCAGATCTGGAAAAAGATTTTCTGTGACTTCTATTTGGAAACAAAGGACAACAATCACAATATATTCGGAAATTTTGCTGCAAAGACTTTGGCAGTGGATAGAAAAATTGCTGAAATCAAAACGTTATCTGTGCAAAAATCGGATCAACTGAAAAGGTAATGTTATTTGCTATTTATGGAAATTTGAGCATACATTCAATATGTGGTTAGATAAACCCTGAAGGAAATGTATGAATTTATATGCCAACATGACAAAACTGTCCTGGGACCGTACTTTACCTGGCTCTGCTAGATCTTAAGAGGTGGTCTATGTTCTAGTCATTCAAATAAGACGATAAAGTGAGGTCTTGTATTCAGCACTCATTCAGCGCATGTTAAAGATCCAATAGCAACAAAGAGTTTGTTATATGGAAACTTTTGCACCAAATTCCAATTCTAGACAATCAGAAATACTTGTATACGAAGAAAAAGGGGAGAAATGGATGGCGGTTTGATACAGCGACGCGCTCTACCTACTGGTGAGCAGTACGTATTTGACATTGATAACTGCATTTTGTTACAGCAACAACAATAATAAAGAAGTACACTCGTCTTAGAGCCAGACTAAGAAGTCACCCTGCTCACTAACCTCTCTACCGTGATAGTTGTTCTAGATAAAACTGTTTGAGTGGCACTGACCCGTTCTGTTTGATTTTATCCTCACAGTTATACGAAATTTTCTCTTACACCCCGGAAGAGAGAGAGAGAGAGAGGAGAGAGAGAGAGGAGAGAGGAGAGAGAGAGAGGAGAGAGAGACAGAGACAGAGACAGAGACAGAGACAGAGACGGACAGAGACAGAGACAGAGACAGACAGACAGAGAGAGAGAGAGAGAAAAGAGGAAGATTTATTCTTGTCACATAATTTGATCGTCTTTTCTGTTTCTTTGGTTTGTTGTTAACTTGGCTGTTTAGTCATTCGTTGGGCTTGTTGGATGGCTGTTTGTAGGGTATGGTCGATTACAGCTCAGCTGATTAGCAAGGTCCGTAGCAGCCAGCAGGAATTAGAACAAATGGGGCTTGGCCATGATGTGTGGATGGGGAAGGAAACAACAAGGAAAAGGTTGGCTGGTTGGTTGCTGAGTGGCTTGCTGGTTGACTGGTTAGTAAGTTAATTCGTGTATTGGCTTGCTTGGTTGGCTGGCTAGCTGCCATGCTGATCGGATGCCGGGATGGTTGGTATCACAACTCTCAGCAGGTATCCTTCACTCTGGACAGACATAACAATTATATTGTATACAGACGTATACTCGGTCGTTCAGTGGATGTTGTGGCTACAAAAGGCCAAGCTTATCACAACAGCCTTTGTTGTATCTGGCATATCTGACAGTGTGTTGTCTGTCTTCTCTCCCCTTCATCCCAGCTCGTTTCTGTTTGCTGTGATAACAATGTAGTCCTCAACTTCTGAAAATCCTTCCTCAGCTGGGTGTAGGACAAAAGTTCACCAGACAAAAATACGAACAAAACAAAAGCAACAAAAAAAAATCTCACAGCAGGTAGCAAAAAAGGTGTTTGATAGAGTGATCACGTTACAAAACAAGACCAAACCTCGTCGATAAAGGCCAGGTTCTATTTACTTACTTAGCAAAACAAGGGTTCACCGAAGTTCATAATCATGATACTACCAGACTGGCTTTTGCCCGAATCAAATAGTAAAGACATGTTTAACTTCCAAGTTCACAGGCGTTCTCTAGTATTTACGTTATTTCAATCAAAATGCAGCATGTGCATCTATGCAGATATGTTTTGTTTTGTTTTATATAAATTTGCAACTCGAACCTTATTCTACACGTTAAATGTTTTATTTTTATTTAGAGGAATCCTATACAGTTTCATTGTAGGTATGCAAAGGATTGATGATGAACAGACATAAGCTTAGAACTGTTCACGTATATACGGTCGCTTTGAGCGCTAGTGCCAATTTAATAACTGCCTAGTTCTGGCTGCTTTGTGTGCAAAGGGATCTTACATTTTCTGAATCATGTCGTCATACCCCAGACAAAAAAATGTACATTAAACACAACATGTCTTCAACAACTCATAAACACAAGAGACGCCTCTGGCCTCTCTATCTTTTGCAGCAATTACTTATATGAAAGTTAAAAAAGAAATAACATAAAAACATAACAAAAAAAAAACAGACAAAAAATAGATATTAAGAGTAGAAAGAGTCTAAAACCCTACGCGTTAAATAACGCGAAGCCTCTCCACAAAAATCCCAATAAGTTCCCTTTCATACAAGAAAAACCTATATACCACAAAAAAAACCAAAAAACAATAGACATTGGACAAAACCGCCACTGAAGGAGAGAATGGGGTAAAGATCTTAAACAACTTTGTTGAAAGAAAGAAAGAAAATAAAAGAAAGGAAGGAAGGAAGGAAGGAAGGAAAAATGCAAGAAAGAAAAAAAAAGAAACAAAGAAAGAAGAATGAAAGAAAGAAAAAGAAAAGAAAGAAAGAGGGAAAAAAGAAAGAAAGAAAGAAAGAAAGAGAGAGAGAGAGAGAAAGAGAGAAAGAAAGAAAGAAAGAAAGAAAGAAGAGAAAGAAAGAAAGAAAGAAAGAGAGAAGAAGAAAGAAAGAAAGAAAGAAAGAAAGAAAGAAAGAAAGAAAGAAAGAAAGAAAGAAAGAAAGAAAAAGAAAGAAAGAAAGAAAGAAAGAAAGAAGAGAGAGAGAAAGAGAGAAAGAGAGAAAGAAAGAAAAGAAAAGAAAGAAAGAAAAGAAAGAAAGAAAGAGAAGAAAGAAAGAAAGAAAGAAAGAAAGAGAAAAGAAAGAAAGAAAGAAAGAAAGAAAGAAAGAAGAAGAGAAAGAAAGAAAGAAAGAAAGAAAGAAAGAAAGAAAGAAAGAAAGAAAAAGAAAAAAGAAAGAAAAGAGAGAAAGAGACAGAAAACCGGTGATGACTACAACAGACAAGCAGAGACAAATCGATAGACCTTAAAGAGAGGTCAGAAAAATAAAAAAAAATAAAAAAAATATCATAGTTGTCCCATACCACTAAGGTCGAAGGGGAACGAGGCGGTAGAGGTGTTAACTATCCTCGTGGCCAGTGTTATGTGGGCGGTGTACATTTTGTTTACTTTGTTGATTACATCTCCCCTCCTTTAAACATCCATCATCACGACAAGACGAAGGAGATAGATCTGGCATGTCATTTGAAGAAAACAATACAACAACACCTGAACTTCCCTTCACTTGACACCAGAAGGATGACTTTAGAAAGACAGATCAGAAAAAAAAACCTTCTGGAGACTCCTGGAGATAAATATAAAAGGGAGAATTCAAAGACCTGAAGCACTTGGGGTGCAATACAAAGTCTGACCCAAAACAGAATGGATTGAAGGAATCTTCAGTGTTATCCCATATACCAGTGGCTTGATAAACAGTGAATAGGTAACCCTAAATAGGTCCAGGTGTCCATTCATAGCGGGGTGGACTGCAGGCCACTCAGACAAAGATTTTTTTTTTTTTTATCAAATTTGTACCATTACAGTATGATTTTAAACAGGGGATGTTTCTCTTCTCCGTGGCTTCAAGGATGAAAGAGATGAGGAACACTGGTGCCCTAAGGCAGGTAAAAAGAAAGACTAAAAGGGGTGGATGAAAGCTTGCTTACAAACACAGCGAAGGGGAGAGACATACAGACTGAGAGAGACACAGAGAGAGATGGAAAGAGACAGAGAGACAGAGAGATGGAAAGAGACACAGAGAGAGATGGAAAGAGACACAGAGAGAGAGAGAAAAGATAAAGAAATAAACAGCAATATAGAGGGAAGAGAGAGAGGGGGGAGGGAGACAGAAGAGAGAGAGAGAAAGAGAGAGAGAGAAGAGAGAGAGAGAGAGAGAAGGACACGAGGTAAGAGACATGGAAATAGCGCAGTAGGGAGATGTAAGTCTCACATTAATTTAAAAAGAAAAAAGGCGAAAAA
>JAPXFY010000015.1:46587865-46602865 GCA_030674185.1 Monoplex corrugatus | reverse complement strand
CAGAGCAGTAAAACAAACAAACAAGCAAACAAATAAACAACAACAGAGAACCAGTGTGGTGTGTGTGTGTGGTGTGTGTGTGTGTGTGTGTGTGTGTGTGTGTGTGTGTGTGTGTGTGTGTGTGTGTGGTGTGTGTGTGTGTGTGTGTGTGTGTGTGTGTGTGTGTGTGTGTGTGTGTGTGTGTGTGTGTGTGTGTGTTGAGGGTAACGCGTGCGTGTGTGTTTTCCATTTACCGAATTCGCCTGGTGCTTTCCCTGTCTCATAAACAATTGTATCTCTCTGTCTCTGTCTCTTTCTCTATCTCTCTGTCTCTGTGTCTCTCTCTCTGTCTGTCTCTCTCTATCTCTTCTTCCCTACCCCCCCCCCCTCTCTCTCTCTCTCTACTCTCTCTCCTCTTGTTTGGTGGACTGACTAATTTTAAAGATGTTACATCATAAAACTGATCAAATTGTCAAATTTTCGAAACACACATACTCTCTCTCTCTCTCTTCTCTCTTTGTCTCTCTGTCTCTCTTTCTGTCTCTATGTCTGTTTCTGTCTCTGTCTCTTTCTGTCTCTGTCTTTCTCTATGTCTTTCTGTCTGTCTGTCTATTTGTCTGTCTCTGTCTGTCTGTCTCTGTTTGTCTGTCTGTCTCTGTGTCTCTGTCTCTGTCCTTTCTCTTTCTCGTCTCTCTCTTTCTCTCTCTCTCTCTCTTTCTTTCTCTCTCTCTCTCTCTCTTCTCTCTCTTCTCTCTTTCTCTCTCTCTCTCTTCTCTCTCTCTCTCTCTCGTTCTCTCTCTATTGTACGCTTGAATGTTTGGCTGGTTGACGGGCATCCTGGTCAGGTGACCGTACTATTTGAATTGCTGTGTGATGTAATGTATGACAGTATCGTTTTAACCATGTATCAGATCTCTGCATTTCTAATCATGTATTTTCTGGTCTCACGAATGTAACATACGAAATCCATTACGCTGGATAGTAGAACCTCATAACTTTGTCAGCTCACGAGACTTGTGTGCAGACTTAGGGCTTGTGCCATGATCATTTTGGGATCGGTTCCGTCAAATCAAGAGTGGCGACAGCGAATTTTAGAAATCATTCCTAGCGTGGAGACGTTATTTTGAGAAACGGAAATTAAAATTGAAACTAGTCTCTCCTGTTGTTTGAAATCTGCCCGCGTTCAAGCGAACAGGAATCAGAAGGAAAAAAACAAAAAAAACAAGAAAAAAGAATCTGAACGGCGTATTTTATACTACCAGATAAGACAGGCACAAATTTTCGGCGAACTGGTCTTTGTCAGGCGTAAGATCACAAACACCAAATACAGTCTTTTTCTTCCTTTGTTTGTATTTGGCGTTTATTTGTTTTTTAATCTACGCTTGACAAAGGCCAGTTGGTCGAAAATTTGTGCCTGTCTTGTCTGGTTGTATTAAATACGCGTTCTGATTTTTTCGTGTGTTTTTTTTTTTCCCCTGTCTCCTGTTGTTAGTTTGAGATAATCATCACGTAAAATGTGATCTTTCTCTGACAGATTTTGTTTAAAGTCCAAATCTGGCATTGTTTTGGCAGTGTGGGTGCAAATGTAAACCTATCAGCAAAAACATAAGATATCTAAACCAATATTTAAGAAGGAAAGTCATTTGCGATTGATGTGGTAAACATGTATAAAGGTGACTGAGCTCTGTGTTTAAGTGACTGGTTGGTTGACTGGGTGGTTGGGTGGTTGGGTGATGGATGGCTGATATTTTTCCCTTGGTAGCTGCTGTTCGTTGTTTGTTCACAAAAAAGAGATGGTTTCCTTTTTGTTTCTTTGTCTTCCATTTGTTTTCCTAACCTCACATTTCAGCGCTCTGAATGATCTACATTGAGGAGATGTTCCACTTTGTTTTCATAACCCACATAATAGCGCTCTGAATGATCTACATAGAGATGTTCCACTTTGTTTTCATAACCCCACATAATAGCGCTCTGAATGATCTACATAGAGATGTTCCGCTTTGTTTTCATAACATTATAGCGTTCTGAATGATCTACATAGAGATGTTCCACTTTGTTTTCATAACCTCACATAAATAGCGTTCTGAATGATCTACATAGAGATGTTCCACTTTGTTTTCATAACCCACATAATAGCGTTCTGAATGATCTACATAGAGATGTTCCACTTTGTTTTCATAACCCACATAATAGCGCCCTGAATGATCTACATAGAGATGTTCCACTTTGTTTTCATAACCTCATATTATAGCGCTCTGAATGATCTACATAGAGATGTTCCGCTTTGTTTTCATAACCTCACATTATAGCGCTCTGAATGATCTACATAGAGATGTTCCGCTTTGTTTTCATAACATTATAGCGCTCAGAATGATCTACATAGAGATGTTCCACTTTGTTTTCATAACATAATAGCGCTCTGAATGATCTACATAGAGATGTTTCACTTTGTTTTCATAACATAATAGCGCTCTGAATGATCTACATAGAGATGTTCCACTTTGTTTTCATAAACATAATAGCGCTCTGAATGATCTACATAGAGATGTTTCACTTTGTTTTCATAACATAATAGCGCTCTGAATGATCTACATAGAGATGTTCCACTTGTTTCATAACTTTATAGCGCTCTGAATGATCTACATAGAGATGTTCCACTTTGTTTTCAATAACCTCGCATTTCATTTTTCTGAATGATCTACATAGAGGAGATTTCAGATGATGGAAGGAAGACATTTGGTATGGCGTATCTATTACTCAATCTCATAAATCCAGTGGACGGGGGAAAACGAAGAACCGATGTGTACCAGGAACAACTTGCATTAAAACTTTTCTCTTGAACTTACACTACAATACCTCCTTCCTTCCTTCCTTCTTAGTTCCATTTAGATCTTTTCCTCTTTTTTCTCATGAAGGGGGGACTCCCCTCCTTCTTACTTTCATTTAGAGCACATCCCCTCCCCCATGTTCTCATGAAGGGAGATTGTTTCACATCAACCGTAGAGGGACATCTATCTGTCTGTGATAGAAATGTGTTATTGTTTCACATCAACCATAGTCCTATGGGGTTCGGTGATATGCCAGCGATGATTTAGTCTCTTGTATGAGATAACGGATCAGGGATGGAAGAAACAAAAACCTTTAATGACGACAACTAAGAACACTTTTTGTAATCTACATATTAAAACATTGATAATGAGATTTTTTTTGGTATATCGACTGGAAGTGTGTGTGTGTGTGTGTGTGTGTGTGTGTGTGTGTGTGTGTGTGTGTGTGTGTGTGTGTGTGTGTGTGTGGTAGTGTGTGTGTGTGTGTGTGTGTAGTGTGTGTGTGTGTGTGTGTGTGTGTGTGTGTGTGGTGAGTGTGTGTGTGTGTGTGTGTGTTGTGTGTGTGTGTGTGTGTGTGTGTGTGTGTGTGTGTGTGTGTGGTGTGTTGGTGTGTGTTGTGTGGTGTGTGTGTGTTGTGGGTGTGGTATGCTCCTGTCTGTCTGTTTTTATGTCTGTCTGCTACAAAATATATGAATAAATTCTTTCATCAGTCTTTTTTGTGAATTTGTACCCATGTTTGATTAAAGCTTAAGACTATTTAAGAATCATGAAAGCACAATGTAGAAGGTAAAGCTACGACGTCAGTGTCACACGTATCGTGAAGTGTCTAAAACTTGCACTTTTAAGGTGTGTAAAAAAACATGTTCTAGGGTAATGTAGACAATACTTAAACTCTGTTTTCACGATTTTTACACTCTACGTTGTCATCATTACACATCAAGTTTTACATCAGTCAAAGCTTATTAGTACAAAATCAAATATATATTTTTTTTTTATAAAGAAGGGAAATGGTTAAAATGCTCAACATTTTGTTAAAATGGCTTGACTATCTTGTTGTGTGCATCTCTTCAAGTGTGTATGCGAATTTACTTAGTTGTGCCTGTCTCGGAGATAGATAGATGGTTAGAGAGAGAGGAGACAGAGGCAGAGACAGAGAGACAAAGAGAGAGAGAAGAGAGAGAGAGAGAGAGATAGAGAGAGAGAAGAGAGAGAGATAGAGAGAGAGAGAGCCATTACCAATAATAGTCCTACCAGATCTCATCAGCAGAGATATATTAGGAGCTTGGCTGGACAGGCCGGGACGCCGTCCTCAATTTATCACGTGCCAATGGACCAGCTCTGACGTCTTCATTACCATATACACGTGCCGAAGGCACGAGATTTGTGACCACAGGTGCTTGGACTGTCCATTGGGATCAAACAAAATAGCCGTTGCAACTGTGGAACTGGGTCTTCCGACAGGTGTTTGGTCTTCACGGGGGTTTTTGTTTTAAATCATGAGAGATCTGTGGTGTAGATGTTTGGATAGTATGTTAGAATATCAGAAAATGGATGTGACATTTGTGAGAATAATATTAACTAGATCTTCCAATTAGCGTATTTAAAGTCTAGTGGGGTCGTATACAACTGGGCGTAACAACTGTGATATCATGAAACTGGTTTTTACCCTGTGCTGTGTGTAGTGGTTCAAAAAGATCTGCTGACGTGTACTCAAATTTGTTCCTATTTTGCCACATTTTGAAATTGTAGGAATTCAAGGTCTGTATGGACAGTGTACGCAGTGAATTGAATTAAGCTGTATTTTCCTTTTAATAATAATAATAATAGTGAACATTTATGGCGCTTAATCTAAAAAAAAGCCCTAAGCGCTTACAGTAAACACACACACACACACACACACACAACACACGCACACGCACACACACACACACACACACACACACACACACACACACACACACACACACACACACACACACACACCCCCGCACACACACACACACACACACACACACACACGCACACACACACACACACACACACACCCGCACACACACACACACGCGCGAGGGCACAGATTTCAAGGTGGCAGCTGAAGTAAGAGTACAGAACTACAGGCTAGGATTTAAAAAGAGTGGTTTTTAGACTGGACTTAAACGAAGAAAGGGTACAGGTAGAGCGGAGAGGAAAGGGAAGTTTGTTCCAAATAGAGGGGGCCTGATAAGAAAAAGCACGTTCACCAAGAGTTTTGTTGCGGAAGCGTGGGATTCTAAGTAGGTGGGCATCAGTAGAAGAGCGTAGCTCTCTGGAGGGAATGTAAACAGTCAGGAGATCAGAAAGATAGGGGGGAGCTAGACCAGCCAGAGACTTATGGCATAGGAGGGAAAGTTTATAGTCAATACGCTTTCGAACAGGAAGCCAGTGTAGAGTTCGAAGCAGAGGGGAAACATGAGTTGACCTTGGGCATTTCCGTACAAGGCGAGCAGCGTTATTTTGAACTTTTTGCAATTTGGATAAGAGTGTTTGGGGGCAGCCAGCAAGAAGCGAGTTACAGTAGTCGAGTCTTTTAAACCAAAACCACGCAGAAACAAGACATTTGAGTAGCTGTCCTTCGCTTGTTAATATCACCTATGCCATGATGGTCGAAAAAAAATCATATGATTGTGAAAGCACTTGTTCGTTTGTTCGTATCACCTATTTCATGTCGGTCGAAAAAAAAGGTCACATGATTTAAAGCATTGGTTTGTTTGTACATATGATCTGTACCATGTTGATCGAAACAATCTTATGGTTTTGAAAGCATTGGTCTGTTTTATGATCTACAAAACGTGTTAAAGTATATATAACGTGATTCACAACTACAGTAAAGTTATTTGGACTGTCTGCTGGCACCATGGTACTTTGATGTGTTGAACTAACATGCCAAATGGTGCTTGGCCAAACTGATGGAATCGCTTACAACAAATATGGCACATAAAGCAAGTCCTGTTATAACGAAATAAGTATTAAGAGGCAACATCTGTCTGTGTCGCTGAGAAGTATTATACCTAGATGAACTCCATCATGGTTATCATCCATATCGCATTGTTATCATTTGTACAGCATTGTGAAGACTGTCCAGCGTAAGGTGGCGTGGAAAGTGTGTGGCGAGGGGGGGGGGGGGGGGGGGGGAAGGGGAATAACGAATGAAAAACAAACGGTGAAAATTAAGTTGAGCACAAAGGAGACTGACGAAGCGTGATGATCTTTAGAAGACATAATCTACCCACTGAGCATAAGGAGTTAGTGCTTTCGACGTCTCCTATCCGTCTGATGACTCTGTCATAGGATAGATATGATATGTTCTAGTGTGGCATAGCCACGAGTCACGCTGCCCCTTCCTGACAGAAATTATCGCCAGTTGATCCGGGACTGCTTCTTTGTCTAGATAAGCCTGACTTACTTTGCGGCTCATCCCCACACCTGAAGGCCATTTACCATCCGCTACTTGCCACCTGCTTGGATGGGGGATGTTCACCCTGTTAGTAAGTTGGAGGTAACATTTCCTACGTATAGAGATTAGTATGTAATAAAAAGGAGATCAGGTGAAGATAAGAGATGAAGTCAGAAAAAGCGTACAACAGGCAATTATACAGAAAGGGGATTCATAATATTCTGCATTGAGATAATGGAATCATTATTATGAACATAAAAACAAATCACCCTCAGAGATCCCCCCCCCCCCCCCCCCAGGGGATGCTGAGGGTTCTTTCAGTATAAAGGGTACCCCCAACTTCTGGATATTCTGTGGTAGAGATTTCCTTTTTCTGTCACTTTCTTTGTTTCTGCCTTGTTCCTTTGCTTTCTGTCATTTCTTCCTATCATTTTCTGCCTTGCTGGTCCATTCACTTGTATGTGTTCGATAAGGTCTTACATATTTTTTCTCAGGATTAATAACTTAAGTGGGTACATGCATTAAGTGCGTTTTTATGAGATATGCGGAAGCAATTTTAGATAATTTATTTTTAGACATGTTTCTATCTATGTTTTAGTGTCCTTACTTATGTTTGAATTTGTATTCAGGTATGTTTTTTCTAAATCCCCTGTGTGATAAATTGGACGGAGTGGTCAACGCCAAGAGAATCTCCTTCGACTATACACGCGAATGCATTGGCATGTGTACTTAATTTTCTTTTTTAGTTGTTATTTTTCCAGTTGAAGCATTGTGTGTTTTGAAACAGGTTATAACCTTGATATGGCTATATGTAGTCGACTGTGCTTTAAACAAAAAATGAAATGAAATGAAAAAAATATCATCAACAAAGTGGGAGAGTGAGAGAGTTAGTTGCTGTTGTCGGTGACAGACTGGCTTAAGAGGCTGGTCTCAACATGGGTGGTGTTTGAATGAAGGATGAAGGTGGCTTTCCTTTGACTAATCCATGTTTATCAATGACTGGGCTGACACGTGACTGACCCGTTGGGCGTGTCAGAGGCAGGTAATTAGTAACCACTGTCACTCACTGGAGTTAGTACAGGTTTATTTATAGGATGTGATTCATCTTAGCCAGCTCTGTTCTCTGTCTTTCTCTGTCTTTCTCTCTCTCTCTCTCTTTCTCTCTCTCTCTCTCTTTCTGTCTGTCTGTCTGTCTCTCTCTCTCTCTCTGTCTCTCTCGGTCTTTCTCTCCCTGTTTCCCTCTTTCACTCTGTCTCTGTCTGTTTGTCTGTCTCTGTCTCTGTCTGTCTTCTGTCTCTGTCTTCTTCTCTCTCTCTCTCTTTCCCTCTCTTTCTCTCTCTCTCTCTGTCTCTCTTTCTTTTTCGCTCTCTCCTCTCCGTCTCTCTCCGTCTCTTTCTCTCTCTTGGTCTCTTTCTCTGTCTCCCTCTTTCACTCCGTCTCTGTCTGACTGTTTGTCTGTCTCTGTCTCTGTCTGTCTGCTTCTCCCTCTCTCTCTGCCTGTCTGTCTGTCTGTCTGTCTCTCTCTCTCTCTATTTATCTCTCTGTCTCTCTATTTATCTCTCTCTCTCTCACGCACACACTCACACGACACATACACACACATACATACACACACACACACACACACACACACCACACACACACACACACACAACACACACAACACTCACACACACAACACACAATTTTGGTTTGTAAACACACCTGCTTTCCTTTTCTGGGGCTGAGAACTACCACGAATACGATGTTAAAAGCAAAAGTATAATCATGCACAAACTATAGCAAAAACGGGCACGGCATAATAGGCTCCATGTTAATTGTGAAACAAGTAAGACAAAACGCCCTTTTCTTCAGTCACGAGTTTGGTTTATCAGATTTTGAATACAAACATCTGATTTGCATTTAAGGACACGATTATCCACATTGACAAGTTTGTAAGAAAAGAAAAAGAAATAGGAAAAAGCAAAACGAATCAAAACAAAAAACTATTCATTTTTGTTAGAAAATGGGATTTTTCAGTTGTTCACTGCGTTCTACAGAGTAGAGTTACCGGATCTCTTTTTCTTCTCCGTTGTGAAAAATATACACTAAGTTAGCTCAGCAATAAACTACTCTGTCAAGCTGATGTTCTGTTACAGTTCTTGAGATATGCACCGTGGAAAACCTTTATGACACTTGCCTGCAAGAATGATACATCGGACTCTAAAGTCATTTTGAGATACACCATTCTAGCAGGTAACCCTCGTGTTCTTACAAGATATCAATAAATGCAATATAATACAATGCAAACAGAATAATGCAAGAGAAACTAAGAATTCTTTTTAGGAATCATCGCACTCAGAGAGAATACCTTTGTCTTCACCTTTTTTCTTCTTCTGTTTTTTTTCCAGTCCCATTTTCTACGCCAACGTAATGGCAGAAAGCTGGCACAATTTTTACAATGCGGTGATGTTGATGTCGATGAGAATGATAATTATGATGCTTTGGAGTTCCATCCAGGATTGAGACTGCGTGACAGGGCTGTACTCTACGCTTACTATCATAATATATCCTGGTGTCAATCAGGCCCGAGAGACACAGACACCTGCGGTGCTGGTCCGAAGTTTTGAGCAACACCCTCAATGACGTATCCGTGAAGTAGGTTAGACTCGACTGTGTGGTCCCAGTCTTCCCAGTGAGCCCACAGTACGCCCAACTCTGGGTAGGAGCCAGCTAGAGCCGAAAAATTTCAATGATTTTTGAAGGGACTGATGGGGATTCGAACCCACAACCTTCTAGTCGGTAGTCCTTTGCGGTAACCACTACACCATGGCGACTGGTTGAGAAGTGAACAAGTTAACAAGAATCACCCGAGAGTGCTAGCTGGGACCCAGAGCACATATGCTTCATCTTTGTTCAGACATTCACCTCCCAGCCTACGACGCCACGCAGTAGCCATTTCACCGAGCACAGTGAGTGGGTGGGGAGATGTTGTCCATGTGATGCATGACCCATTCAGACCCACTCATCAGTGAACTTGTTTAGAAACCGAATGGTAAGCTGGGGGAGATGACAAATCCTGGGACGTCGCCACACAACGCGCTCCAACCAGGTCCAGCCAGCTGCAGGACCAAGAGGGAAGGAAAAGAGCCATCCTGTCCTCATCACCTTACTATGAGCCTCATCCTCTTTTGGACAAGCCTGCTTGCTCTGCCTGTAATATTCATTTTGCAATATATTCCTACAAAACGATAAGACACAACGCGGGAAAAGAGAGAGATCGTGGTAGCTACCTTCGAAAATGCCGCAAAAATCTACACAAGGTAAGATCCACACTCCCACGGCAAGATCCAACACTCCACAAGACAAGATCCACTTCTCATAAATCAAGATTCAACACTCTAAAAGATAAAACACTCACAAGCCAAGACCAAACGCTCCACAAAAAAAATGTATCACTCCACTAACAAGATCCAACACTCCACATGGCAAGATCCAACTCTCCACAAAACAAGATCCAACACTCCACAAGGCAAGATCCAATCATCTCCACAAAACAAGATCCAACACCTCCACAAAACAAGATCCAACTCTCCACAAAACAAGATCCAACTCTCCACAAAACAAGATCCAACACTCCACAAGGCAAGATCCAACTCTCCACAAAACAAGATCCAACACTCCACAAGGCAGGATCCAACAAACTCCACAAAACAAACAATCTAACACTCCACTACACAAGATGTAACACTCCACAAGGCAAGGTCCAACACTCAACAAAACAAGATATAACACCCCACTAGACAAGATCCAACACTCCACAGGGCAAAATCCAACACTCCGAAAGCAAGATTCAACACTGCATAAAAAAATATAAAACTATACAAACAAGATCCAAAACTCCACAAGGCAAGATCCAACACTCCACAAGGCAAGATCCAAAACTCCACAAGGCAAGATCCAAAACTCCACAAGGCAAGATCCAACACTCCACTAAAAACAAGATCCAACACTCCACAAGGCAAGATCCAACACTCCACTAAAAACAAGATCCAACACTGCATAAAACAAAATCCAAAACTCCACAGGGCAAGATCCAACACTCCACTACACAAGATCCAACATTCCACAAGGCAGGATCCAACACTCCACTACACGATATGTAACACTTCACTAAGCAAGATGTAACACTTCGCAAGGCAAGATCCAACACTCCACTACACAACATGTAACACTCCACTAAACAAGATGTAACACGTCACAAGGCAAGATCCAACACTCCACTACACAAGATGTAACACTCCACTAAGCAAGCTGTAGCACTTCACAAGGCAAGATCCAACACTTCTCAGGGCAAAATACAACACTCCACAGAGCAAAATACAACACTTCTCAGGGCAAAATACAACACTCCACAGGGCAAAATACAACACTCCACACAGCAAAATACAACACTTCACAGAGCAAAATACAACACTCCACAGGGCAAAATACAACACTCCACAGGGCAAAATACAACACTCCACAGAGCAAAATACAACACTTCACAGGGCAAAATACAACACTCCACAGGGCAAAATACAAACACTCCACAGGGCAAAATACAACACTCCACAGGAAAAAATACAACACTCCACAGTGCAAAATACAACACTCCACAGGGCAAAATACAACACTCCACAGGGCAAAATACAACACTTCACAGGGCAAAATATAACACTCCATAGGGCAAAATACACTTCACAGGGCAAAATACAACACTCCACAGGACAAAATACAACACTCCACATAGCAAAATACAACACTCCACAGGGCAAAATACAACACTCCACAGGACAAAATACAACACTCCACAAAGCAAAATACAACACTCCACAGGCAAATCAACACTCCACATAGCAAAATACAACACTCCACAGGCAAACTACAACACTCCACAGGCAAAATACAACACTCCACAAGGCAAATTACAACACTCCACAAACAAATCCACACTCCACAGGCAGGATCCAACTCTCACAAGACAAGATCCAACACTATACAGGGCAATATCTAACACTCCACAAGGCAAGATCAACATTAACAATTAGAAGCAAAATGCAATACCCCACAAAACAAGATAAACAACCACAAAGCAAATGCATACTCCACAAAACAAGATCAAACACCCACAAAGCAAAATCCAACATCCACAAACAAGATCCAACACTCGACAAGGCAAGATCCAACATTAACATCTACAAGCAAAATCCAACACTCCACGAACAAGATCAAACTCATATGCACAATGTGAGATACAACACTCACAAGGAAAGACCCAATACTACACAAGGCAAGATCAAACACTCCACAAGACAAGATCCATCACTCCACAAAACAAAATCCAACACTCCACAAGGCAAAATCCAACACTCCACAAGGCAAAATCCAACACTACACTGAGCAAGACACTCCACACGATAAGATCCAACGCTCCACAAAGTAAGATCCAACACTCCAAAAAGTAAGATCTAACACTCCGTACGCGCAATGTGAGATACAACACTCCATAATGCAAGATCCAACACTCCACAGGCAAGATCTAACACTCCACAAAACAAGATCCAACACTCCCCATGGCAAGATCCAACTCTCCACAAAACAAGATCCAACACTCCCCATGGCAAGATCCAACTCTCCACAAAACAAGATCCAACACTCCACAAAACAAGATCCAACACTCCACAAAACAAGATCCAACACTCCACAAAACAAGATCCAACTCTCCACAAAACAAGATCCAACACTCCACAAAACAAGATCCAACACTCCACAAAACAAGATCCAACACTCCACAAAACAAGATCCAACACTCCACAAAACAAGATCCAACACTCCACAAAACAAGATCCAACACTCCACAAAACAAGATCCAACACTCCACAAAACAAGATCCAACACTCCACAAAACAAGATCCAACACTCCACAAAACAAGATCCAACACTCCACAAAGCAGGATCTAATACCCCACAAGACAAAATCCAATACTCCACAAAACAAGATGTAATACGCCACAAGACAAGATCCAACACTCCACAGGGCAAAATCCAACACTCCACAAGGCAAGATCCAACACACCACTAGAAACAAGATTCAACACTGCATAAAACAAGATCCAAAACTCCACAAAGCAATATCCAACACTCCACAAGGCAAGATCCAACACTCCACAAGGCAAGATCTAACAGTCCACAAGGCAAGATCCAACACTCCACAAGGCATGATCTAACAGTCCACAAGGCAAGATCCAACACTCCACAAGGCAAGATCCAACACTCCACAAGGCATGATCTAACAGTCCACAAAGCAATATCCAAACACTCCACAAGGCAAGATCCAACACTCCACAAGGCATGATCTAACAGTCCACAAGGCAAGATCCAACACTCCACAAGGCATGATCTAACAGTCCACAAGGCATGATCTAACAGTCCACAAGGCAAGATCCAACACTCCACAAGGCATGATCTAACAGTCCACAAGGCATGATCTAACAGTCACAAGGCATGATCTAACAGTCCACAAGGCATGATCTAACAGTCCACAAGGCATGATCTAACAGTCCACAAGGCAAGATCCAACACTCCACAAGGCATGATCCAACACTCCACAAGGCAAGATCCAACATCCACAAGGCAAGATCCAACACTCCACAAGGCAAGATCCAACACCCACAAGGCAAGATCCAACACTCCACAAGGCAAGATCCAACATCCACAAGCAAGATCCAACATCCACAAGCAAGATCTAACACTCCACAAGCAAGATCCAACACTCCAACAAGATCCAAGATTTGCACACCACAAGGCAAGATCTAACACTCCACAAGGCAAGATCCAACACTCCACAAGGCAAGATTTAGCACACCACAAGGCAAGATCTAACACTCCACAAGGCAAGATCCAACACTCCACAAGGCAAGATCTAACACTCCACAAGGCAAGATCCAACACTCCACAAGGCAAGATCCAACACTCCACAAGGCAAGATCTAACACTCCCTTTACACAAGGCAAGATTTAGACACGACCACAAAGGCAAGATTCCAAACACTCTCCACAAGGCAAGATTTAGACACCACAAGGCAAGATCCAGCATGCCACAAAACAAGATCCGACAATCGACAAGGCAAGACTCTACAAAGCAAAATCCAACACTCCACAAAACAAGATCCAACATTCCACAAGACAATATCAACATACCACAAGGCAAAATCCAACACTCAACAAACCAAGATCTAATACTCCATAAGGAAAAATCCAACATGCCACAAAATAAGATCCAACACTCCACAAGGCAAGATCCAGCATTAACACTCTACAAAGCAAAATCCAACACTCCACAAAACAAGGTCCAACATTCCACAAGGCAAGATCCAACACTCCACAAGGCAAAATCCACCACGATCATGAAATGACACTCTTTTCTTCGAGCTGCTTCTCTGAAATGACTAACAGTAAGGGCACTTATAGCATGTTATATGCAAAAAAGAGCCTTCTAATTAATTTAAACAAGTAATCCCTTTTTCGAACATGTTAAAAACTTAACCCAGATTTTAATAATTGATTGAGCAACAGCTGATTAGAACAGACGAAATATTGGAAACGCAAAATTACGCTAAAAAACGTTAAAAAATCTAGCTGGATAATCAAATCAAGAAAATCGTGATCAAATTAATTTTTTGGAGGAAAAGATTTCTCACTTGATTATTTAGATTAACATTGCGCAGTGTCCAAGAGATGTGATTTTTTTTTAATGTTAAGAAATCAACGTTAAACTGATTTGGCCAATTGAAATAAAGCCAAAGAAAAGAAATTTCTCTTGAAATTAGTTTAGAAGAGAATTAGCCAAAATGTGGACCACAGACGTCAAAAATTCAAAATGACGGAGCCATCGATAGACAATTCTTTCAAGTCTGATTAAATCTTTGTTGGAAAATTAGTGATTAGGTTTAGAAAAAAAATCGTCTGTGTTGTATTGTAATGTATTGTATTGCATTGTATTGTATTGCATTGTATTGTGTTGCTTTGTATTGCTTTGTATTGCATTGTATTACATTGTATTGTATTGTACTATATTGTATTGCATTGCATTGCATTGCATTGTATTGTATTGCATTATATTGTATTGTATTGTACTGTATTGTATTGCACTGTATTGCATTGTATTGTATTGTATTGTATTGTATTGTTCTGTATTGTACTGTATAGCACTGTTTTGCGTTGTACTGCATTGTATTGTATTGCGCTGCGTTGCGTTGCGTTCTGTGTTGTGTTGTCGTGTTGTGCAGTGCTGTGTTGTATTCATTCATTATAGTGTAGTGTAGTGTAGTGTAGCGTAGTGTAGTGTAGTGTAGTGTAGTGTAGTGTAGTGTAGTGTAGTGTAGTGTAGTGTAGTGTAGTGTAGTCGTGGATAGTGTAGTGTATCGTGTCGTGTCATGTCGTGTCGTGTCGTGTTGTGTTGTGTTGTATCATGCTGTGTCGTTTTGTATTGCATTGTTTGTATTGTATTGTATTGCATTGAATTGTATTGTATTATGCTGTGTTGTGTTGTGTTGTGTCGTGTCGTGTCGTATGGTATGTATTGTATCGTATAGTATAGCATAGTAGTATGTATAGTATAGTATAGTATAGTATAGTATAGTATAGTATAGTATAGTATAGTATAGTATAGTATAGTATAGTATAGTATAGTATAGTATGTTATAGTATAGTATAGTATAGTTAGTTGTTAGTATGTATG
>JAPXFY010000015.1:46572865-46582865 GCA_030674185.1 Monoplex corrugatus | reverse complement strand
TAAAGACCTTTTTTACGCTTTGTTGAACATGTTGCCTCTGCAAGTTTATACCCCCATCTTTTTGTTGTCTCTGACCTGCAAGCGAACCTGAAACGATTCGCTTTCCCAAGCCATTGGCTCCCCCACCAGCAGTGAACCGTCATTCTATTGTAAACTCTGTAAACCTGCCATGTTTGGTCAAGTGCGGGTTATTTTCAGGCAGGGTGCAAAAGGTCTGTGGATTAAAGTGTCAGTCCTTGAGTGTGGGAGGCAAATCCCTCAAACACGAACTAAGGTTTCTGGTGTGGTGTGGGAAATTCAAAACATCCACGTACACACACGGTTTGCACGCGACGGCACACACGCACGCACGCACGCACGTACACGAACGCACGCGCACGCGCACGCTCAGACACGCACGTACGCGCACGAGCGCGCGCACTACACACACACACAGACACACACACACACACACACACAACAACACACACACACACACACAAGATACACACACACACACACACACAGATACACACACACAACACACACACACACACACACACACACACACACCAACACACAGACACACACAACACACACACACACACACCACACAAACACACACACAGCACACACACACACACAACACACAACAAAACACACACACACACACACATCACCACACACACACACACACACACCACACACACACACACCACACACACACCACCACACGCACACATTATCAGTATTATATCATCATCATCATCATTATCATTGTTATTACTATTAATAGTATTATTAATGCTGTTATTATTATTATCATTACACACACACACAAACTACATACGCACACACACACGCGCGCACACATTATCACAAGTGTCATCATCATCATCAAATATATTATTATTGACATTTTCATTATCATTATTATCATCATTATTACTATTTTATGAATCATCAGATGCAAAATACACCAACAGACTTTTAATGACCAGTGTCAGTCAGTAAAATAATTTTAGTAAAGTATCCCATTTGAACAGATTGTGAAAGCGGCAGAAACAGATTTTCGTAACAAGGGGAATAACTTAGCATCTTGCAAAATGTTTATTGACAAGACGATTACTACCCCTGAGTGGCCTAAACTCATTAACATTGTTGTGAATCACACAAACGCCCGACAATAAGGTACAAAAATAAATCGATAAACGAATGAATAAATAAATAAATATACATATAAATAAATAGATAAAAAAATAAAAAGATAGATCATAAATAGATAAACGAATTAATTAATATATCCTCATTGGCACCCGTCAGAAACTTTCTCAGCTGCCTCCTCTTTCTCTCCCATTATGTAACACATCAGTCCCAATTTCTGATTCAGCTAAAAACCTTGGTGTCTGCATTGACTCTACCCTCTCCATGAACAACTTTGTTTCTCAAACTGCCAGATCTTGCTACTATCATCTCCATCGTATAAGGCTGATCAGGAAGTATCTCTCTGTGGAAACAACTGCAAAACTCGTTCTCTCCTTCATAATGTCTCGCATTGACTATTGCAATTCACTCCTGTCTGGTCTTCCTGCCTCCACCATTCACATCCTACAGCGCATTCAAAACAATGCTGTACGCCTTGTACTCAAAAAGAAAAAAGCTGACCACATATCTCCTCTCCTGGCACAACTTCACTGGCTCCCTGTATCAAAGCGCATACAGTACAAACTAGACACCATGTGCTACAAAAGCCTCAATAACGCAGCCCCGATTACCTGTCAAGCCTACTTGAGATCTATGTTCCCTCACGTACCCTCCGCTCTGCCTCCGATCCTCTGACTTTTCGCTTTCCACACACTAAGCTCAATACCTATGGTCCACGAGCCTTCTCTGTTTCTGGTCCACTCTCCTGGAACAAACTTCCTCTCTCAGTCCGTCAGCAACCTACTTTTGTCTCCTTCAAGTCCGCTCTCAAAACTCACCTTTTCTCCTCCGCATAAAATCCTAACCTCACTCAACCCCCCCCCCCCCCTCTGCAGCCTGTCTCCGCTCGGAGGGGAATCACATGGTTATAATATATAATTGTATATGCTATGCTCTCTATAATTTTCCATTGCTTTTATTCTTGCTTTTATTGCTTTTATTCTTTCTCCCCATTTATAGCCATGCGTGTGTGTGTGTGTGTGTGTGTGTGTGTGTGTGTGTGTGTGTGTGTGTGTGCGTGCGTGTGTGTGTGTGTGTGTGCGTGCGTGCGTGCGTGCGTGTGTGTCTGCTTCAGCGCTTAGATTTGATTTTATCAAGATTTTGCGCTATATAAATATTGTAATTATTATTATTATTATTATATATCAATAAATCAGCGAAGAGCATCTCACCAGATCATGATCAAACAAAACATCACACATGCTATAGATAATATACAAGAAAACATGACAATACGATACATATTCTTTTCACGGTACCACTTACACAGTTCTATTGATATTTGCTGGGGGGGGGGGGGGGGGTGGATACATTACAAACCCCTCTTTAGCAAACTAAGCAACTTATGAGCGACTTCTAATTTTGTGTAGTTGCTCACAACCAGTACATATTTGGAGTCCAAATGACGTTAACTTCACAGAAAACACCGAGAAAGACTTTGTATTAATTACCATTATTTTCAGAAGCAAGGCACGGTAGCACAGCTGATCTTGGATTGTGAGCTTAGGTAAGCTTGCTTAGGACCAAAGCAAACTTAGAAAAGACGAGTTTCGCGGTGTGTACACTCTGAAGTTTTAACCAAGCCTATGTTAATTGATTTCCTCTCTTTAAGAAAATGTTTTTCACCGCTGAGCACTTGTTTGGCATCCTAAACTCATGCAGGTCGTCCCTATTTATACTGCATAACCGTACTGTGATATATCTGCCATAAATAGCCTAACTGTGCGGTCATACGATGGGACGTAACTCTTACGCATTATCGTCTTGGTAACGACAACGCTTAGGGTTGGTTGATCGACAGTCCGGAAGGCATCAATGAAAGCCTAGCTGTAAGATTCTCTACTTCTTCTACAAAATACAACAGGTTACTACTTCGTTTCTCCCTGTTGAACGTTCAAAATTCAATTTTGCAGGCGCGTGCGGGAACACACACACACACACGCACGCACGCACGCACGCACGCACGCACGCACGCACGCACCACACACACACACACACACACACATACATACACACGCACACACACACCACACACACACACACACACACACACACACACACACACACACACACACACACACATACACACACACACACACACACACAAACTTCTGAACAAAAATAAAACAAAAACGAACAGGAGAATAGATTGGAATATTCATTTATTCAGTAACGACACATTCATTTCTTTATTAAATCACCAGAACTTCTTTATTATTATCATTACAAGTGTTGATGACTTTTTATTCATTTATTTATTTATCTATTCATTTATTTTGGTTTTGTTTTTGCTACTACGGAAATAGTCCTTTGACGTCTCCTCTCTGCTAAAATTGCTACACATCTGTCTGCGCTGACGTCATTTCAAAATAGTGTCGTAGCTGTCATAGAAGCATCATCGGTCATGGCGCTGACCTGTGTGGCAGTTGCAGAAGAAGACGCCATAGTGTTGGCATTTGCAGGGGCCGCGGCTGTTGTTTGGGCGGCAGCAGTTGCAGTGGCATCAGTTTCAGCGGCAGCCGTGTCAACGGATGCGGCAGGGGTGATGTCGGTAGTGGCGGTAGTAGTGGAGAGTGGTGCTAGGGTGCCAGTTTGTCCCGTAGCTTGCATCGCTAAGAGAAATACGTACAGGGTGCTCAAGGTGAAAAAATGCACACGTAAACAATTAAGGCGCACACATGTGTGTCTGACGACGTATCTATCTACTACGTTGGACTGACTTGTAGCTCGACCCAAATAATTAATGTGACACAACGCGGGAAAACGAGGCTAGAATTATGTACAAACTTATTTTTCAGTTTAGCTTTTAATGCATTCTTTACATGTCACTGTTTGTGTTAATGTAATTTAACACACACGCACATGCACATGCACGCACGCACGTGCGTGCACACACACACACACACATACAGAGAGAGAGAGAGACAGACAAACTGACATACAAACAGACAGACAGGCAGGCAGACACACACACACACACACACATACACTCAGAAAGAAGAAGAGAGCGACTCAGACACAGAGACACACAGAAAGAGAGAGAGAGAGACAGACAGACAGACAGACAGAGACAGAAACAGAACTGATTGTATCTAATAAGTTTTGTTTTCAGACACTTGAATTTTGGAAGTTTCTTTTTTTTCTTCTTTTTCTTCTTCTTTCTTTTCTTTTCTTTTTTTTTTTTTTTTTACGAGGGAAGCAATTAGGAAAGATCTCAGTTGACCTAATGTTGACTCTATCCATCTACTTTCAGCCACAGCTATGGCTGACTGGTTGTGTCTACAGCCGTGTTTCCCATGCAGGGTCACAACTGTTCCAGGTTGTAACACACTAGTATCATCATCATCATCAGGTGCCCTGCCGCATGGCGTTGGCGATCATGGACGTCCATCTGTCTCTATCTCTCGTTGCCCCTAGCATCTCTCCCATCCCCCTCGTCCCCAGCCACTCTGCAAGTCCGTCCAGCATTTTCTCCCTGGGTCTACCCGTTGCTCTCTTTCCCTCCAGCTTTCCCGTTGTGACCAAGTGCTCCAAATCCCCCTTCCTCATAAAATGGCCTATAAATGTTGCCTGTCTTTTCCTAATTTTCCTTATGAGTGATCTACTTGTGTCTGCCTCCATCAAGACTGTCTCATTTGTTTGTTTGTTTGTTTTTTGCTGTCCATGGAACTCTCAACATTCTTCTTAGAAACCACATCTCGGCTGCCTCAATCTTGTTCTGGCTTTGTTTGTTGACTGTCCAAGCCTCACATCCGTATAACAGTATTGGTTCTATATAACATTCAAGAACTCTCTTCCTGATGTTAATTGATAGGCATTTGTTGGTAAGAACTGTCACCTTCCCGAATGCTCTTTTGGCTTGGCCGATTCTGCCGGCTATTTCTGATGTGCATCTGCCGTCTGATGAAATGATCGTTCCCAGGTATTTGAATTTATCAACCGGTGTCAGGGTTGTGCCATTTGCTGTTATTTTGCATGAGAGAATTTCATGTTTTTTACTAATCACCATGACTTCAGTCTTCCTGCTGTTTAGTTCCAGCCCCTTACCTTTGCTTTCTATTTCTAGTATATTCACAAGGTTTTGTAGGTCCCTTTCACTTTCTGCAATTAGTACGGTGTCATCTGCGTATCGAATGTTGTTTATCATTCTCCCTTCCACCTTTAATCCAGGGTCTTCTTCTAGGTTTCGGATGATGTTTTCTCTGTAAAGTGAAAACAGATCTGTTGACAAAACACAACCCTGTCTGACTCCTCTTTTGATGTTTTGGAAAGAGTTTACATTGTTTTCTATTCTCATTGCAGCTGTTTGTTCCCAGTACATATTTCTGATTATTCGTAGTATGTCGCAAACAAACACATAATAAAGGCCACTGAACGTAGCAATAATATCCCTATCAACTGATGTGGGTGATAAACAAACAGAAGACTCACGTACTATCGACTGTAAGGTCACTGATCCATCAATCTAACAAAACTCATGAATAAAATCATCACTTCAAAATAAAATGGCCACGTTCTGAGAAAGTCTTGCCCTCTGAACACACCAAAATCAGAAATAAAAGAACGAGTGCTTGATGTGTATCGCGTTGTTGAGTATTGTATTGTGTTGTATTGCACTGTGTTGTATTGTATTGTATTGCATTGCATTGCATTGCATTGCATTGCATTGTATTGTATTGTATTGTAATGTATTGTATTGTATTGTATTGCGCTGTGTTGGATCGTATTGTATTGCATTGTATTGCGTTGGTATTATATTGTATTGTAATGTATTGGACTAGATTTGCAGTTGGCCGCAGGCTCGACTCTCAGCCTGGCCACACCTAATTTCTTTATTTTGTTTTATTTTGTTCCATTTTTTTTTTTTTTTCTTTTCTTTTCTTTTCTTTTTTCTTTTCTTTATTTTATCTAATTTATTTTGTTTCATTTCATTTTGTTTTGTTTTTACATTCATTTTATTTTACTTCATTTTATTATATTCTATTATTTTTATTTGATCTTATTTTTATTTTATTTCATTTTGTTTTATTTATTTTTCAATTTAATTTAATTTTGTTTTATTTATTTCATTTTTCAAGACGGGCTAGTTTCCATTTTGCTGAAAAAGTGAAATAAAGATCTCATGTGTCCATTTCAATCCTTCCACGCAACATAAAATTTGGCTTGTTAGCGTCCTATCTTGGTGTTCCAATCAATGGGATGGGGAATCACTGTTTCGTAAACCTGTTCTTCTTTCCCTTTTCAAGACCATGAAAACACTATAGGGTTTTGCACCTGGTAACTGGTGGTAGATTTAGGTGAAGCGCTTATGGCGCTTTCCAACTAGGCTACGATGAATCCATTTTCAACAGACGTCTGACTCCAAACTCCAAACTCCATTCATCGTATCGTATCGTATTGCATTGCATCGTATCGTATCGTACCCTATCCTATCCTATCCTATCCTATCCTACCTATCCTATCCTATCCTACCCTACCCTACCTATCCTATCCTATCATTTCCTACCCTATCCTATCCTATCCTACTCTATCCTAGCGTATCGTGTCGTATCCTATCTTATCCTATCCTATCCTACCCTATCCTACCCTATCCTAGCGTAGCGTAGCGTATCGTTTCGTATCCTATCCTATCCTATCCTTTCCTTTCCTATCCTATCCTATCCTATCCTATCCTATCCTATCCTATCCTATCCTATCCTATCCTATCCTGTCCTGTCCTATCTTATCCCACGGTATGTGTATTTGTACTGTACAGTATTGAAACTAAAAAAAATTGTTGATGAATCAGTTTTCCATTTGACAAGCAAAGCGACACTAGTTTGATAAAGAACTTGTTACATCATTCAAAGTTAGGGGCATATGACAAAACAGCTACCCAAATGCACAGACAAACAGTTCATATTGCTTACAGCTTAAAGCCCAGCAGAGTACTTGAGCCATATCAGAGCTAACACGACATACAAACAGGACCTACAGAGAGAAACCTGACAACAGGGGATGTGTTCCATAGACTCACCAAACTGACAACAGGGGTGTGTTCCATAGACTCACCAAACTGACAACAGGGGTGTGTTTCATAGACTCACCAAACTGACAACAGGGGATGTGTTCCATAGACTCACCAAACTGACAACAGGGGTGTGTTCCATAGACTCACCAAACTGACAACAGGGGTGTGTTCCATAGACTCACCAAACTGACAACAGGGGATGTGTTTCATAGACTCACCAAACTGACAACAGGGGTGTGTTCCATAGACTCACCAAACTGACAACAGGGGTGTGTTCCATAGACTCACCAAACTGACAACAGGGGTGTGTTCCATAGACTCACCAAACTGACAACAGGGGATGTGTTCCATAGACTCACCAAACTGACAACAGGGTGTGTTCCATAGACTCACCAAACTGACAACAGGGGATGTGTTCCATAGACTCACCAAACTGACAACAGGGGTGTGTTCCATAGACTCACCAAACTGACAACAGGGGATGTGTTCCATAGACTCACCAAACTGACAACAGGGGTGTGTTTCATAGACTCACCAAACTGACAACAGGGGATGTGTTCCATAGACTCACCAAACTGACAACAGGGGTGTGTTCCATAGACTCACCAAACTGACAACAGGGGATGTGTTCCATAGACTCACCAAACTGACAACAGGGGATGTGTTTCATAGACTCACCAAACTGACAACAGGGGTGTGTTCCATAGACTCACCAAACTGACAACAGGGGATGTGTTCCATAGACTCACAAAACTGACAACAGGGGGTGTGTTTCATAGACTCACCAAACTGACAACAGGGGATGTGTTCCATAGACTCACCAAACTGACAACAGGGGATGTGTTTCATAGACTCACCAAACTGACAACAGGGGATGTGTTTCATAGACTCACCAAACTGACAATTGGGGATGTGTTTCATAGACTCACCAAACTGACAACAGGGGGTGTGTTCCATAGACTCACCAAACTGACAACAGGGGATGTGTTTCATAGACTCACCAAACTGACAACAGGGGGTGTGTTCCATAGACTCACCAAACTGACAACAGGGGGTGTGTTTCATAGACTCACCAAACTGACAACAGGGGGTGTGTTCCATAGACTCACCAAACTGACAACAGGGGATGTGTTCCATAGACTCACCAAACTGACAACAGGGGATGTGTTTCATAGACTCACCAAACTGACAACAGGGGATGTGTTTCATAGACTCACCAAACTGACAACAGGGGGTGTGTTCCATAGACTCACCAAACTGACAACAGGGGGTGTGTTCCATAGACTCACCGAACTGACAACAGGGGATGTGTTTCATAGACTCACCAAACTGACAACAGGGGGTGTGTTCCATAGACTCACCAAACTGACAACAGGGGATGTGTTTCATAGACTCACCAAACTGACAACAGGGAGGTGTGTTCCATAGACTCACCAAACTGACAACAGGGGGTGTGTTCCATAGACTCACCAAACTGACAACAGGGGGTGTGTTCCATAGACTCACCAAACTGACAACAGGGGGTGTGTTCCATAGACTCACCAAACTGACAACAGGGATGTGTTCCATAGACTCACCAAACTGACAACAGGGGGTGTGTTCCATAGACTCACCAAAGTGACAACAGGGGATGTGTTCCATAGACTCACCAAACTGACAACAGGGGATGTGTTCCATAGACTCACCAAACTGACAACAGGGGATGTGTTCCATAGACTCACCAAACTGACAACAGGGGGTGTGTTCCATAGACTCACCAAACTGACAACAGGGGGTGTGTTCCATAGACTCACCAAACTGACAACAGGGGATGTGTTTCATAGACTCACCAAACTGACAACAGGGGATGTGTTCCATAGACTCACCAAACTGACAACAGGGGGTGTGTTCCATAGACTCACCAAACTGACAACAGGAGGTGTGTTCCATAGACTCACCAAACTGACAACAGGGGTGTGTTCCATAGACTCACCAAACTGACAACAGGGGGTGTGTTCCATAGACTCACCAAACTGACAACAGGGGTGTGTTCCATAGACTCACCAAACTGACAACAGGGGTGTGTTCCATAGACTCACCAAACTGACAACAGGGGGTGTGTTCCATAGACTCACCAAACTGACAACAGGGGGTGTGTTCCATAGACTCACCAAACTGACAACAGGGGGTGTGTTCCATAGACTCACCAAACTGACAACAGGGATGTGTTCCATAGACTCACCAAACTGACAACAGGGGTGTGTTCCATAGACTCACCAAACTGACAACAGGGGGTGTGTTCCATAGACTCACCAAACTGACAGATGAATGGATGAGGGTCATGCAAAAAGAGAAGGTCTTCACATCTGTAGTCGTGCCAGCGTCCCCCGGCGGCCATGTCCATCACCACGCAGTCTTCCAGACTGCTCAGAAAGCTGCCTGGTTGGCCTGGCGCCCAGTTGGAATAAGTCATCGGGGTACCTGGACAAATCACCAATAAAATATCCACCGTAAAGATAATGGGGGTACCTGGACAAATTAGCAATAAAACATCAACTGTAAAATCATCGAATACCTGGACAAATTACCAATAAAACATCAACTGTAGTAAAGTCATCGGGGTATGTGGACAAATTACCTATAAAACATCAACCGTTATGTCATCGGGTACCTGGACAAATAACCAATAAAAGACCTACTGTAAAGTCATCGGGGTCCCTGGACAAATTACCAGTAAAATTTCAATCATTGTCATTATCACCATCAACGTCGTTATCATCACCGTTTCTGGCATATATTTTACTTAAAGATATTGGACGGACTTTTGCG
>JAPXFY010000015.1:46562865-46565365 GCA_030674185.1 Monoplex corrugatus | reverse complement strand
TCTATCTATCTATCTATCTATCTATCTATCTATCTATCTATATATCTATCTATCTATCTATCTATCTATCTATCTATCTATCTATCTATCTATCTATCTATCTATATATCTATCTATCTATCTATCTATCTATCTATCTATCTATCTATCTAACTATCCATACATATATATACATATGTGTGTAGATATCTGTCTGTGCTTGTGTGTGTATGAACATGTATGTATATATACATTATGCATACACACACACACACACACATTCACACACACACACGAACGTGCGCGCCCACACACACACTCACGAACGCGCGCCCACGCACACACACACACACACACACACACACACACACACACACACACACACACACACACACACACACACACACACTCACACACACACACACACACACACACTAAATTCTGTCAAAACATTTCCTGGTCGTGTGGGAAGCCAATATACATGTATTAGGTAAAGGGAGAAAAGTTCTATTGACAAAGGCATTCATACGCCAAAATTGAGTCCCTTCCCCCTTTAGAACAGCATTTTTGTGAACAAGAAAGGCAATCGTAACATTCATACGCCAAAATTGAGTCCCTTCCCCCTTTAGAACAGCATTTTTGTGAACAAGAAAGGCAATCGTAACATTCGTACGCCAAAATTGAGTCCCTTCCCCCTTTAGAACAGCATTTTTGTGAACAAGAAAGGCAATCGTAACATTCGTACGCCAAAATTGAGTCCCTTCCCCCTTTAGAACAGCATTTTTGTGAACAAGAAAGGCAATCGTAACATCCGTACGCCAAAATTGAGTCCCTTCCCCCTTTAGAACAGCATTTTTGTGAACAAGAAAGGCAATCGTACGACAAAATTGAGTCGCCTCCCTTCTTACCTCCCTCCCTTATACCAGGGTTTTTTGTTTGTTTAGTTGGTTAGTATATATAGATACATTATGCATACACACACACACACACATTCACACACACACACACACGAACGTGCGCCCCCACGCACACATTCACGAACGCGCACGCCCACGCACACACACACACACGCGCGCGCGCGCGCTCAAGAGTGGCTCAGAGATCCAAAACGCTAAGGAAAAGTGGAATCACGTGAAGGACACAATCTATCAGTCCGCCCTGAGTATATTTGGGAAAAAAGAACGAAAGAATCCCGACTGGTTTGAGGCAAACTGGCAGAAAATGGAACCAGTAGTGAAAGCGAAACGCAAGGCTTTACTTGCGTATAAAAACAACAATATCCAATCTACTCGTGATGCTTACAGAGCTGCCCGCAGCAAGGCCCAACAGACTGCTCGGCGATGCGCCAACGACTATCGGCTACAGTTAAGCTCAAGTATTCAGCAGTCAGCAGATTCAGGCAACACTGGCAGCATGTACGCTGGCATCAAACAAGCGACTGGTCCAGCAGCCTCCAAGTCAGCTCCTCTTAAGTCCAAAGCAGGAGAGAGCATCACAGACTCAGCAAAGCAGATGGAGAGATGGATAGAGCACTACCTGGAGCTGTACTCCACGCAGAACTTTGTCACCGATGCTGCCATGAATGCCATTGAGGACTTGCCTGTCATGGAGGAGTTGGATGCTGAGCCAAGCCTTGAAGAACTAAGCAAGGTGACTGACTATCTGGCGACGGGAAAAGCCCCTGGTGAAGACGGAATACCTCCAGAGGTCAAGTGCGGGAAGTCTGCTCTTCTCAACGAGCTGCATGAACTTTTGTGCATGTGCTGGAAGGAAGGCTTCATTCCGAGATACATGAGAGACGCCAGGATAGTGACTCTATATAAGAACAAGGGCGACCGCAGTGATTGTAATAATTATCGCGGAATCTCACTCCTCAGCATTGTTGGGAAAGCATTCGCCAGAGTCGTCTTAACCCGTCTTCAGAGGCTGGCAGCTCGCATCTACCCTGAGTCCCAGTGCGGCTTCAGGGCCGGAAGATCGACCATCGACATGATCTTCTCTCTCCGGCAACTACAGGAAAAGTGCCGCGAGCAGCACATGCCCCTTTGCCTCGCCTTCATTGATCTCACGAATGCGTTCGACCTGGTCAGTCGGAGTGGTCTTTTCAAGCTTTTGCAGAAAATCGGCTGCCCCCCAAGACTATCAGCTGTCATCGAGTCTTTCCACGAGGATATGCATAGCACTGTGTGCTATAATGGTGCCACATCAGAGCCTTTTAGAATCAGCAGCGGAGTGAAACAGGGATATGTTTTTGCCCCAACTCTGTTCGGGATCTTCTTCTCGATGTTGCTGACCTATGCCTTCTGCAGATCTGAAGAAGGGGTATATCTTCGTACAAGGACCGATGGAAAGCTCTTCAACATTGCCAAGCTTCGTTCCAAAACTAAGGTGGAAAAGAAGACCATCAGAGCAGCTCTCTTTGCAGATGATGCTGCGCTGGCTTCCCACAGTGAACAAGATCTCCAGAGGCTCGTTGATCGCTTCGCCCACGCTTGCAGAGAGTTTGGTCTCACAATCAGCT
>JAPXFY010000015.1:46552865-46555365 GCA_030674185.1 Monoplex corrugatus | reverse complement strand
AAAATAATATTCTTTTCGAGATGTCAAAAGCGATTTCACGAGTAAATACAAAGTAACTTCTTTCTGGATAGCATATCACTGTTTTAGAATTACATTTATTGATATAGTGTTTCTATTTCTGTTCATTTTGAAAAGACAATTATATATTAACAATCTAAACTGAATTTTTTTTCTGAAAATTCATACCTGGTTATGCCATCAATATACAAATGAATTTGCTTTACAGAAAACCTGCCTTGTTTTAGCAATCGTTTTAACGTCATCAAAGACGTCAACGGTACAACTGAAGAACGCTCTCTGATGGGAGCCAGAAGCTCATTAAACGATGATGATATAGTTTCCAAAAACACAAATTCTACTTCATATCTGAAAAAACTTTTATAACAAATCAGTTAAGACTTCATTATTAAGAATTTCGTTGCGGTGGAATTGTTTTCGCTATGTTCTAAAAACGTCTTGATTTTCATATCAATTTCGTTTCCGGCACAATTTATTATCGTTTCATATGTCAGCATGCAAAGGGCCAATTAAAAACATAGGCTTTCTTTATTCTATAACCTACTTGGGTTTTAATCAAAACATTTTTCTACGCGGAATGTATCTTTAATTTGGTGATGCCAGCTTGAAGTGTCATGTGATAACTTTCTCCAAATGAAGTCTGAGTTGTTCCTCGTTACTTTTTGATATATACATGTAGAAGCGGTTTTATAAAACCTCCTAGTTCAAATGTAAATGTTTTCACGTACTCTCCAAAGTTTTCCCAGGTTTTATCCAAAGAAAAATAAGAAAAATAATTTATGTAGGCCAACATATGTATGTTTCCTCAAATATTGTATCAATTTCACTCTAAGAGCCTCGAAGACAGACGTAAAACTTGTGACGGCATTTAGAGAAACATGATACAGGTTTAAACAAAACTGTGTTCTTTTATTTTCGAATGGCAGATTCAGTTAACAATTTCCATAACTTGGTTGATGTCACTGCTGTACTCTCAAGCATGCTGATGAATCTTGTGTCTCTGTGATGGAAGAGCTGGCTTGATCAAACAGTCGTATGGTGTTACGTCTCATCAATCAAAGTTCTCTAGGCTGATGGGTGACTGGTTGAGGGGCTCCAAAGTACTGCATGTAGGTCGGCCCGAATCTCATGACGAGGACTGTAAAAACAGATGAGGACTTAGTTTTAAACACCATGGGAACAAATTTTTAAATATCGTTGGCACACTGTTTTAAACAGTATGGGAACAAAGTTTAAACATTTTGGGAACACTGGTTTTAAACACTATGGAAACAAAGTTTTAAACACTATGGGAACAGATTTTTAAATATCGTTGGCACACTGTTTTAAACAGTATGGGAACAAAGTTTAAACATTTTGGGAACACTGGTTTTAAACACTATGGAAACAAAGTTTTAAAACACTACGGGACAATAATTTTAAGCACTATAGGAACAGAGTTTTAAACACTTTGGGAACAAAAAAGGTTTCAAACACTATGGCAACAAAGTTTTTAAATACTAAGGGAACAAAGTTTCAAACACTATGGGAACAAAGTCTTAAACACACTGGGAACAAAGTCTTAAACACTACGGGAACAAAGTCTTAAACATTATGGGAACAAAATTTTAAACACTATGGGAACAAATTCTATACACTAGGGGAAGAAAGTTTCAAACACTATAGGAACAAAGTTTAAACACTATGGGAACAAAGTTTTAAATACTATGGAAACAAAGTTTTAGGTATTATGGAAACACATTTATAAACGCTAGAGGAACAGTTTTAAACACTATGGGAACAATTTTAAACACTATGGGAACACAGTTTTAAACACTATAGGAACAAAGTTTCAAACACTATGGGAACAAAGTTTTGAACACTATGGGAACAAGGTTTAAACATTTTGGGAACACTAGTTTTAAACACCATGGAAACAAAGTTTTAAAAAACTATGGGACAATAATTTCAAACACTATGAGAACAAAGTTTTAAACACCAAAGGAACAAAGTTTCAAACATTATGGGAACAAAGTTTTTAAACACTATGGGAACAAAGATTCAAGCACAATGGGAACAAAGTTTTAAATACTAAGGGAACAAAGTTTCAAACATTATGGGAACAAAGTTTTTAAACACTATGGGAACAAAGTTTAAACACTATGGGAAAAAAAATTCAAACATTATGGGAACAAACGTTTAAACATTATGGGAACAAAATTTTAAACACTATCGGAACAAAGTTTCAAACATCACTCATTTACATCATGCATCACTATTCTTTTTTTCTTCTTTATCACAGATGTGAATTACATTTGTAACTAACACGAAGAAATAGCATACCGTTTCATGTGAAGGGGAAAAGAATGTTTCAAATTAGTCATTGAATAACTTTGTCTAGAAACTGCACATCACACCTGTCATTGATACCAGTTATCTTCATAAAAGACTTTGCATGATAATCACAAAATGTCCTTGTTCATATATTCAAGCATCCTCCTAT
>JAPXFY010000015.1:46537865-46547865 GCA_030674185.1 Monoplex corrugatus | reverse complement strand
ATCACAGGGTAACAATCGGTGGTCAGCAGGAGGAAACAACAAGCGGTCCATCATTAGTCCAACAGCGTGCAGTCATCAGTGGGCAACAACAATAGTCAGCAGCAGGACAGCAATACTTTTGCCTTCCAACAGATCCCCGTAAAAGGGTTTTAACTGTCCATTTACACATATTATTCTCGACATATTTGTAGTTTGAAGACCAACAAGAAGAAATCAACTTTCACACAGAAGATGCGCCGAAAAAGCTAAAATGCTGCTTATACCAAGTCACAAATTGTCTTCGACTACCCCTTGCTGTCAGTATTATAGCAAAATTATTCAGTCAGAACCTAAATGGTATAATGAAAAAAAGGATTTGTAGCAATATTCATGTTGGTAGCTCTAGAAGACTTCAATACTTGTGGACGATTCTATACGCACTGCGCCTCATGCGACAATACTCTTGGTTCAGTAAAGTCATGACAAGAGCATGCACCGATGCTAGCAGCGAAATGTTCGTTGTACAGCAACCGCTACAAAGGGGCGTGACAGCTGTGATATCACTCCCGCCATAGTTAAATAGATTGCTCATCAGTACTTATTCAATGTTTCTGCATTTAGGTTTTAACATTAACGTTACCGATATTCTTACATAAAATCATCATACTTATATCTAGCAGCAATACGACATACATCTCAACAAATGAAATAGCGTATCAAAATATTCGATAACGTTTGGAGAAGAATCCAGCACAACACAAAATCACTTTGTAATAGACTGTGAGTCATGAATGACTGCCAGCTTTCCAGCAAACAGGAAACACAAATAGAATCTGAACGTGTATTTGATACAAGAAACAAGACAAGCGCATACGTTTGGACAACTGACCTTTGTCAAGCGTATACAAAAAATACAACACAGAATAAATGCACAACTTTTGGGGGTAAAACGGTTGAAAGACTTCCCTGATTTTTTTGAGCTGAAGACAGTTCTGCGCATTTTTTTTTGTTGTATACTGCATACTGTGCTTGACAAGACCAGTAGGCCATAACTTTGCCTGTATTCTTTTGTTGTATTGATACTCGTTCTGATTCTATTTTTTTCTGTTTCCATATGACGGACATTCATGTATCAATGTTAGAACAGCCGATAATCGCATGCTTATTGTCAAGTTTGCTTTACTCTCTACAGGGAACACTCCATTGTTGTCATTCATTTTCCTTCATTATGTCTTATACTGTATCTGTCAAGCAGATGTTCTACAGAATCTGGCAATCAGCAAACCCATTCGTTGCTGTTGATCTCTTTCACGCGCGCTAAGCACATACTGCACGCGAACCTCGCTTCATCGTCTTATCTAAAAATCTATTGCTCAGGCCATCATTCAAGGTCTTGTGACGCCGAAAACGCGGCATCAGAGTGAAATGCTTGTCTGATCAGGTAAAATAAACCCAGACCTTTCGGCCTTATAAGTTTCATTTATAAAAATCCAAAATACAACTTTGAATCTCATAGGATGGTGCTATGCTCAATACATTTTCGCACTCAGAACCTATATTGGGTCCATGTTTGAAGCATGGCTGCACACGGAAAGGCAATGTTGCGCAGGGCCCTGATCATTCTCATATCACCCCCAGCTCTGTTTGGTTGTTAACAATAGATTACAGTCCCCATCCATTGGATTTTAGTCATTTTGTTACGATTGTTGTCTCCATCGTTGCCAATTGTGCATCGGCTGAGTACCGCCGTGAAACAGTTGCTTAGAGAGACAAAAAAAAAAACAATACCATCGCGTTATGAGGGATCGCACACGCTGCAAGACATTGCTCATCAAACTTCAGCCGTGAAAAAGCAGCTTTTGCTCGCACAATGTCAACATATAGCGCTGCAAACTATATGGCAAAGAAAGCGGTGAACAGAAATGAAATTGTTGGTGGAAATATAACAGCCAGCTGTTTCTACCGAGCCAGAACGCTGAGCGCCACTAAAACGCTGCATGATGTATGAATCTGAGCTCTGATAACTGCTTCGCTTAACAAATGCCATGATGTGCTGTACTGTTGTAAGAGAACAGTCTATTGCATTTTGCATTGTCTGTTTCGTGCTGTTTGTTTGTTTGTTTGTTTGTTTGTTTGTTTGTTTTCACGTCTAATCTGTATAACTAGAGCTATGGATTTAGGATCTGATATCTCAAGTTCAGTCCAAACTCGCAACATTTAAAACTGGCCTGTTTGCTTGGTGTCAAGCTTAGAGTTTCATAGGTCCCTCTTCCACCACCACCACCCTCATCCATCCCCACTTGAAGACCTTGTCAAAGTGTATGGTCATGTGCATGCTAAGGAAGTCTGCCAAATAACTGCTGGCAGCTTTGGGTGGAGCGCATATGGAATTGTACGAGCGCAATGAACCCCTCATCAAACTGCAAACTGTCTGCTTGAATATCCTGGTCAAACCTGCACAATCAGTTATTGTGATCGTTGTCGAAAACACAGGCCTTCCTCGATGGTATCCTCTTTGAAGCAAACAAGGCAATCGAGTCATGTCATCTACATCAATTTAGTGATTGCCTACAAGACAAGCAAATCATACTTGTCACAGAACACTGGCCGATAGGCTTCAAGTGAAGAACTGCATGACCACTGCCCTGCCGAAGCATGGCAGCGTGTTGCAGCTTGAAGAATTAGCGTATGACACACGAGCCATTCTGACCGTACAGTTCGAGAGGACGGTGTGAAACGGATAACTAACATATATTCTGTCCTGGTAAACATATGCCCCAAACAGCTCTAGGCTGAAACAGCTCTAGGCATATGGTTCAACCCGTTCGTTTGGAACAGATCGTGATCAATTCCAAACAGACGGCTGGCATCCTTCAGCCAATCAACGCTCAGCATTGAGCCGGCACCCAGTTTGCAGATGGTGTCTTCTAGTCGAGCCTTGAAACTCTCTGATTCGGAAGACGAATTGTTTGGTAGTTGTATCAAGTTAATGATGCCACTTGGAAAAGCCAAAGCAAACATCACACAAAACAAACAAATAAACAAAACAAAAAAAACATTGTCCGGAGAAGGCAATTGTAGTTTATGCTTTCTTTGTATTTGCTTCTGGCGCCTGATAAGGGAACCAGCGAAACTAACAGTGACCTACATTCAAAGACATTATAAACGTTTCACGTCCCTTTCAAAAGAATCGTGTAGCACCCGTGCGTTTCACGCCGAGAGGTCTGACCGCACAGGTTCAAACCGTTTTTCTCAACCGTACGGGGTGAAATGGCTCGTGTATCAGTCATCCCCTTAACCCTTTGACGCCCGCACCATGTTCACTAGCATCCTGGTGGATAGGGTGAGGAAATCAAAGGGTTAAGTTTTTGCTGTTGGTGGATAGGGTGCAGGGGTCAAAGGGTTAAACTAACTTCAACATGTGCCAGCGACATAACAAACGGGCCACAAAATGTTTTTCTTAGCAAAGGAAGACAACTCACAGTTGTGGATGTCGACGTAGTCGAGATTGAGGAGACTGGCCTGTTTCCGGACCCATCTGGCTGGTTTAGGGCCGTAGTGATGGTGAGACTGATAGTGGTTGTTGTAGTTGTAGGGGGAGTGGTAATGGCTCCGACCTGCTCCTGGTGGTGTCTTTTCGAACGTCACATAAGCCCTGAAAATACAGCCGTTCGTTCAACTGAATCAAAGCCTGTCGGTTTTGTTCACATCTTGGTTGATCATGACAAAGAAATGTACTCTACTGACCTTAGGACTGAAGCATAGTTTACACAAAGACATCAAACAAAATGCCAACTGATTTTGACCTCCAGGTCTTCTACACATATAGACGACTGGACACAAAACACACGCTGGACACATGTTATGAAAACAAAAAATGACGGGGATGTAAACAAAATTCTTGCTTGTTCATTCATCTGAACCAAAGTATGTCAGTTTTTCGACTCTTGATAGTTCAGTTCGTTTATCTGAGTCAAGCATGTCAGCTTGGTCGTTTTCTTTGTGGTTCATTCGTCTGAACCAAAACCTGTCAGTCTGGTCATTTCTTAGTGGGTGAATTTCCCATGTCAACTGCATCATTGTCTCTGAACAGACTGGAACATTTTGGAAAAAAGGAAGGAGCAGACATTTTTGGTCACAAACGAAAACAGTTTAAAACGTGTACTGAAGACAGAGAGAAGTCTTATTCACAACACCTTCGTTAAGTTGTAAAAAAATGGCATGCATCATGACCATTAATTAGAAATCGGGTTAAGCCCACTCCCAATCAAACATTCGTACTACAGTAATTTGGTCGTGTGTTCAACCTCTTGCCTCTGTAGCATAATTCAGGTAGTACATATTCGCCTATTGCAGCTTACACATTATTGACAACACATTTTCCATTTCATCGGCTTTCAGTATCTGAAATACTCATGCACTCCAATATATATATTAGAAGCTCAGTGCATATTAAAAAAAGAAAAAAAAATTAGGCAAGAGTCACCAACAAATTGTTTCTGTAAATATGTTTCTTTTCCAATTATAATAGTCGAATAACAGATCAGGCCAAATGACTTTTGAATATACTATGGAGGAATACAAAGTTGGAAAAGCAAGACTGTTGAGCATGCTGGAGGAATCGGAGGACAATATCGTGAGAGCAGTTCATCCAAAGCTGAGAACTGGCAGAAAGTGGAAAGTCCAAGAGGCTGTAAACAATGCCAAGAGAAACCTCAGCATCAAAGAAATAATTGGACACACGCAAACCAACAGACAGGGACTGGGAGCAACAAAAATGCAGTGGTGGTCCAAAGCCAAAGGGAAGGAAAAAAGAGACATGATCATACAGGAGTTGAAGGAAGAAGAAGATGTCAAAAGAGTGCAGAAGGCAGTCCAGCAAGGTCAACAGGGGCAATGGACAACATGGGACAGTGCACTCCAAAGAAGTCTCAGCTGGAACGATATGTGGCACATGGCTCCTCTAAGGATAAGCTTCCTCCTCAGATCTGTATATGACCTGCTCCCCTCGAATGCAAACTTAGTGAAATGGGGGAAAGCAGACGACCAGGCATGTCCGCTCTGTCAGAAGAAACAAACAGTGGAACATGTCCTAAGCTCTTGCAAAGTAGCGCTAGCCCAAGGAAGGTATACATGGAGGCACAACCAAGTTCTGAAAGTGATCACAGATGTGGTTAGCGAAAAAACCATGACCCCAAACGCACCAATTGCTATGACAACGTTCTACAAAGCAGGAGGGAAACAGGTCTGGCCCGAAAGTGCTATGACAACCAGCACATTGCCAAAGGGTCTTCTGGATGGAGCAGTCGACTGGGAGTGTACAGCAGACCTCCCAGAGTGGAGAAATTACCCAGATGTCATCAGCAAGACAGGCATGAGACCAGACATCGCTCTCCACTCTGACTCCTCGAAACAAGTGATTCTGATAGAACTCACTGTGCCATACGAAAGCAGAATGGAAGAAGCACATATCTACAAGACCGAAAAATACGCCGGTCTTGCCAGCACCCTGAAGAAAGCAGGTCTGCGGGTCAAAATCTTCGCCATAGAGGTCGGGGCAAGAGGGTTTGTGGGCACCTCCGCTTATGATCTCATGAAACAACTCGCCATTTCTGGGAAGAAGAGGACTAGAGCCCTTAAAGCGATGGCAGAGGCAGCAGAAAGGAGCTCAAGCTGGATCTGGGCAAGGAGGAACCAAAAAAGTGAACTTCATAAGGATTAAATTCCCTACAGATGATGTGTGCCCCGTTAGCACATTGGTAAAACCGCGTACCGCAGTTCTGAAGCGCAGAATCGCCCAGGTTCGATCCCCGGCGTGGGAAAAAAAAAAAAAAAATAGACAACAGCAGAAGGGCATCCAGGAGTCATGACCTGGATGTGGCCCGGCCCCCCGAGAGTGTAAGGAATTCAGGGCCGAAACACTTGTCTAAAGGGGGTTACTTCTCTGAAGACCTTCTGTTGTCTAGCTCTCCCTAGAGTTTCTTTCTACCTGGATCTTCTTTTCCAGCCATAATATTCAAAATAAAGATCAGGCCAAATGGCTCTTGAATATTATTATGGAGCTCCTAATGAGCTAAGGGTTTCATGAACATTTCTTCATAACCACATTATACTAATTCATGGTGATCAATTTTCAGTATGGGGAAGATGATTTCTCTAAAATCGTGCATTGCCATACCTACAGAATTATACACGTGTCCTTATCAGACTAGAATTTTGATCTGAATTTCAAATACCCATTCATAAGCAGTAAAGACATCATGGCTTGCACGTTTTGATCATGCATGCGCGCTCACACACACGTGCGTGCTCACATATACACACATACGCATATACTCTCTGTCTGTCTGTCTGTCTGTCTCTCTGTCTCTATCTCTGTCTGTCTCCCTGTCTCTATGTCTCTCTCTCTCTTCCTCCCTCCCTCTCTCTCTCTCTCTGTCTCTCTCTCTCTTTGTCTCTCTCTGTCTCTGTCTGTCTCTCTGTTTCGTCTATTTCTCTCTGTGTGTGTGTCTCTCTCTCTGTCTCTGCCTGTCTCTCTGTCTCTCTCTCTCTCCCTCCCTCTCTGTCTCTCTCTCTCTCTCGTTCTCTCTTTTTCTGTTTGTCTCTCTCTCTCTGTCTGTCTCCTGTCTGTTGTCTGTCTCTCTCTCTCTCTCTCTCTCTCTCTCTCTTTCTCTCTCTCTCTCTCTATCTCCATTTTGTTTTCTCTCTTGACAGAATAGATAGCCCTTTTTAAATGAAAATGAAGCACAAAATTGAGTTTTCGTAAATGAAACACATACTCGACGGTGATCATTTTGCGATAGATGATATTTTCCCAGTTGGTGGGCGGAACCCATTTGGCCACGATCTTGCTGTATCCTTTGTGCGGGTTAGTCGGGTCATTAATCAAGCCCGGAATCTCCTTGGCCGCGTGCGCACCCATTGACGTCAGCATGCCGAAGGGGCCGTAACTCGAGATGCCTCCGCAATCCACGGGTTGTGTGCCCCCTACTTCTGGATCTTTGTTGGATCTCTGAATTTCAATAGAAAATAAATGGACGTAGAAAGCGTGCTTATTTCTGATGATATGGCACACAGAACAAACACCTAATAACGAAACTCAAATGGAAAAAAAAAGAAGTAAACTAAAGAAAAAGGAATATAATAATTAAAAAAAAAAAGAACAACAACCACAACATTATTTCAAGTAAAAACAAACAAACAAACAAATAGAGAAACAACCCAAAAAATAATGAAACAGCATGTGAAAAGGCTAAGAAGAAAGAGAAGAGAGAGGACGAAACAGACCGACGTCAAAACAAAACAAAATAACAAAAACAAAAACAAAAAAAAAAAAACAAAAAACAAAAAACAAAACAAAAAACAAACAATAAAATAAAAACCTCACGCATCACAATGGAGGGGTCGTGGAGGGGTTGGAGAAGAGAAGCAGAAATTAAAAATTCGAAGTAGGCACCGAATACGCAAAAGAACAAAAGAAAACAAAAGATAAATATATATCAAACAAAATAAAAGAAATAATACAAAACTAAAAAAACCAAAAAAAACAAGAAAAAACAAAAAGACAGCAACAATAAAATCAAAGGCAGCAAGTGAAGAAAATGAATAATTCAGTTTCGGTTTTAGTTTCTGAAGATGACGTTTCCACGCTCGGGTTGAATTCCACATGCACTGAAATCAAAGATGTCATGTGATGGAGAAGGTCCATAACGATCATGGCCCAAACCTTATGAATGAAAGAGATAAGGAAGACGAACACACACGCCCGCACACACACACACACACACACACACACACACAACAACACACACACACACACACGCGCACACACACACACACACACACACACCGACAACACACACACACACACACACACACACACACACACACACACACACACACACACACACACACACACACACACACACACACCTTATAGCAAAAACACAGGAAATAAAACACAAAACCATCACAACAAACAGCTTACGCGAAGAACCATAACTATACATCGATGCAGTACACGGGTTACGTCCCTTTGATGATTGTTAAGGCATCCTTGAAGTGACACGGCGAGAAGAACGGCCGAGTCCAGCTCTAAGCAAAGGAGACAAGCTAGCAAAAACTGTTTAATTTACAGTTATTTACCCTCAATAGCATTACGCGGTATCTGTGGTTGCCAATATGATTCTTCTGTCAGTTAGGGTCATTCGTCTGCCTATTGGCAGGCGTATAATCGGCAACTACCTGTTCATGGTCGGGCCATGGAACAGACACACACACACACACACACACACACACACACACACACACACACACACACACACACACACACACACACACACACACACACACACACTGGAACCACCTCTGCTTAGCTTGCTAGGATCTCAGGGTAATAGGATCCTTATATCTATTCTTTTTCTTATTGTTTAATGCCCAGCCGAATGCACGGAGCCGTATCAGGGCTATAACCATTTCAAAACGTACACGACATCTCACTTAAAAATGGAAAAGATTAACAAAAGTGCACATAACAATACATTTTTGCACGTAGTCTAAAGCGCACATAGTCTATAGATATGCCCCTAGTATTGATCATTACACACAATTTATCACCAAATGATTTATAAAAAAAAAAATACCTGAACACAAATATAAACATTACTAAGGACACTGAAACATATATAAAAACTGGTCTAAATTTCCCAAAATTGTTTGTGCAAATTACATTTCCGTAGAGTCAATAATGCAGTTAATGCACGTACCCAATTATCAATCCTAAGAGAAAGTATGTAACACATAAAACACATACCATTGAATGGACCAGCAAGGCAACCAGAAAAACAACAACAACAAAACCACGATTGGAGAGACAACAGAAAGTAAAAGCAGCAAGACAAGGAGAATGACAGAAAAGAGGAAATTTCTGGAATACAATTTTCAGAATATGGGGATACTATTTATACTGAAAGAGCCCTTGGCATTCCCACAAGGGGAATGGGATCCTGGCAAGATTAAAACCAAGACTTCTCAAAGGGCGGATGGGTCTGGCGTTTGGGGTTTGCTCAAGAGGTATTCAACATACCCGGACAATTCCCTGTTGTGCTCCAGCCAAATCTGTCAGCAAGTTATAAAGCAGACTACCTAAGCCTGCACAAAACCCTATGTGCTGGAAAGGTCTTGAAATGGAGAAATAGAGGCGAGGGGGAGAGGTCTTATGAAATGTTAAGCAGTCACCATCAGAATGATGGAAACATTAAGATGGGCAGATACTGAACTCAGCTAAAGTTAACCAGCCATTCACAAAACCTTACTACCTTGCAGTAATATTTAGGAAAAGAAAAATGTATTAAGTTACTCTCTTAACCCTTTGACTCCCGCACCCGGTCCACCAACAGCAAAAACGTAACCCTTTGACTCCCTCAACCAATCCAGCTTCCTACAACTTGACTTTTTGACGCCCTCCTCCAATCCACCAGCTTCCTGAGGAAGCTGGTAGATAGGGTGAAGGAGTGAAAATGTTAAGTGTTTGTTTTGCTAGCATGGTTGAAGAAGCAGGATGCCGATGGACAGGGTGCAGCGCAGTCTATGGTTAAAACAGCATAAACAAACATGGCATGTCTGAATAAAATTATTGAAGAATATCAGGGTTTCCTACAAAACGCTAGTAGACACGAAGATTGTTCAAACACATACGGTTGATCTTCTTATCGAAACACATGCAAGCTAATCAATTTCAAATCATATTTCGGAATGTTGCCATTTTAGTTGTTGTTGTTGTTGTTTTTCCACTTGAGTTGTGCCAGTATTGTTAATAATGTTTCTGCCGCATTACATGCAAGGTACGTAAATAGTGTAGTGATTAAAGAAAAAAAAACACACTTAAGTTTCAGTTTCAATTTCTCAAGATGTCTCCGCACTCGGAATGAATTCCATACGAACTAGCGTCACAGGTGCCACGCGAAAAGTGATCATGGCACGAGCCTTAAGCCTGCACATAAACCCATCAGTTGGTAAAGTC
>JAPXFY010000015.1:46522865-46530365 GCA_030674185.1 Monoplex corrugatus | reverse complement strand
TCGTAAGTTCGATTCTCCAGCGTTCAAGAATTTTCTTCGCGGACACAGCTTTGGTTTCAGTTTCAATTTCTCAAGATGATTCTCCGCGTTCGGAATGAATTCCATATGCACTAACGTCACAGGTGCCATGTGACGGAGAAGATCCAAAAAGATCATGGCACAAGCCTTAAGCCTGTACATAAACCCATGAGCTGGCCAAGTCCTGGGGTCTTACCTAGATAGTTCCATAACCCTGGGATCGTAGGGGAGTGAGTTGGCAGAGACCTCAACTTTTCTCGGGGCCGACACCATGAGGGGGCGCCCATCCCCTCTCCCCCGCTTCAAATTCGTATTCATATCCATATTTTTTAACCAAGACTTCAGAAAGGCAAGAATTGTCTTCAAGGGATGGGACCTGGGAAATCAACCCATCTTTCCAATGTTTTGTACCAAGGCAGCCGGGCAATGCCCTGTCTTCACGGTTTTCAACTGCCGTGGGATCTTTAGTGTGCGCAGCCAGAATACACACGGGTCCGACTCGTTTTTCGTCCTCTTCCGAAGGACTAGACATTCAGTTCGATTTTCCGGTCAAACTGAGGAGAAAAGTTGAGGCCTCTACAAAGAGCGAACCTTGGAACCTCGAGTTTAGTTACTGGCAGGCGAACGTCCGCACCATTCTGCCACTCTTCTCAGGATCTGATATCCTGAGTTTAATCCCAGGTCAGAACATCAAAAACTGTCCATCTTAATGATTTCCATCATTCTGGTGATGCTATTTTAGTGTTTCATAGGTTCCTTCTCCACCCCACCACCACCACCCTTGACCATTTCAAGACCTTGCCAGTGTATAGCGTTTTTGTGCAGTCTCAAAAAGTCTGCTGGCAGATTTAGGCCAAGCTGGTGGACAGGGTGAGGGAGTCAAAGGGTTAAGTTTTTGCTTTGATAGCATGGTTGACAATGCAGGATGCTGGTGGGCAGAGTGCGGGAGTGAACGAGTTGAAAATACAAAACAAACCAGTACATCTTCTGAAAGTTTCTTGTCATGACCCCTCGCCACGCACACCCGTCTAACACCATGATAAATGGTTTGTACAGCTGGACGTTGTTGTCTCTGACCTTACGTGGCTGCTTGCTAGCTGAGAGTTGCTTTGTTTTGTTTTGTTATGTTATGTTTTTGTCTTGTTTTGTTGTTGTTGTTGTTGTAGTTGTTGTTGTTTTTCATTTGTTTGCTTACATGTTTGCTTGCTTGACAAGGGTCTAGTTCGTTCATTCGTGTCTTTATGTGTTGATTCTGTTTTTCTGTTCTTTCCATTCGTTCTTTGTTTTTTTTTTGGGGGGGTTGTTTGTGCTTATTTTGTTTGTTTATTCGTTTGTTAATTTGAATTTGTTTGTTTGTTCGTTCGTTTGTTTGATTGTTTGTTTCTTTGTTTATTTTGTTTGTTTGTTCAATCGTTCTTAGACTTTTTGTCGTTGGTTCGTTTGCTTGTTCGTTTGTTTCTTTTTCGTCGTTCGTTCGTTCGTTCGTTCGTTCGTTCGTTCGTTCGTTCGTTTGTTTGTTTGTTCGTTGTTAGTTCGTTCGTTCGTTCGTTTGTTCTTCGTTTCGTTCGTCGTTCGTTCGTTCGCTCGTTCTTCGTTCGTTCGTTCGTTCGTTTGTTCGTTTGTATGTTTGTCTTTCTGTCTGTCTGCCTGTCTGTTTGCTTGCTTATTTGTTTGTTGTAAAAAGTCATTATAAATTCTGAAGATTTCTTCCTGTGTTTCATTATGTAATCAAATGCAACATTGTAAACAGAAATCAGGCCAAACAGCGCTGATTTTAATCATAGAATAGGTTCTTCACTTATGATAAGAAATTCAGTTTTATATATTTTTTTTTTTTTTTTTTTTGCTGACAACAATGACGCTGACATTTCGGGTGAAAACACGACGATCACACTTTAAAATTTAGTCATTCATGTACTGCCGACAGTCCATGTCAAAAGACTGTTACTTGCATTTTATACGACTAGAACATTGTACGCTCTTAAATTTGTAATATTGATAAGAAAACAAGCAACAGTTTTGTTGTTGTTGTTGTTGTTTGTTTTTTTTTCTTTGGATTTATTTTGTTGTTTTTCTATTTTTTCTTTGTTTTCTGTCTCTCTGTATATGTGTATATATATATATATATATTTATATATATATATATATATATATATATATATATATGCAGATGTACATATGTATGTATATGTACAGAGGGAAAGAATGTACCTATCACTCTGTCTCTCTGTGTCTCTGTGTCCTCTCTCTCTCTGTGTCTCTCTCTGTCTCTGTCTGTCTGTCTGTCTGTCTGTCTGTCTGGCTGTCTCTCTCTCTCTCTTATATATATATATACATATGTTGTGTGTGTGTGTGTGTGTGTGTGTGTGTGTGTGTGTGTGTGTGTGTGTGCGCGCGGTGTGTTTGTGTGAGTGTGTGTGCGTGTGTACAGAGAGAGAAAGAGAGACAGACAGACAGGCAGAGACAGAGAAAAAACAGAGAGACAGAGAGAGAGACAGACAGATATCTTTCTCTTTTTTTGTTTAGTGCTCTTTTTCTCTTCTGCTCTTGCAAATGCTTTTATCGCAGCGCAAATATGCAAAATGACAACCGCAGCATGTGGTTTGTCATGGACTGGAGAACAAGGAAGACAAGGGAGAAAACCACGGTTCTTAAACATTACATGGCTTGCTTCTTGATTCATCTCCCTTGTCCTCTGCATACTGATATCTTCTCCCCCTCCTCTCTCTCTTCTCTCTCTCTCTCTCTCTCTCACACACACACACACACACACACACACACACACCACACACGCTACACACAGACCAGAACCACACGAAAACCACACAAGCACACACAACACACACACACACACACACACACACACACACACACACACACACACACACACACACACACACACACACACACACACACACATACGACAGCGTGTCATTCTTCATTATATTGTCTCCATATTCTGGTCTTATAGTGAATGAGGGAACGGAGAGAAGAGGGGCATGTGAGGTACATTAAGACAGACACACAAACAGCCTGACAAAGACAGCGGCTATATGTCATCTCTTTTACAAACCCAACGTAATCTTTTACCGCAGTACAATCTCCAACCAACAATTACTTGCCCAGTGCAATGAATTTATTTATTTATTCCTATTTATTTATTTATTTTATTTTATTTATTTATTATTTATTTATTTTTTTTTTTTTATTTTTTAATTTTATTTATGTTTATTTATTTTTTACTTATTCATCTTTTATCTATTTATTATATTTATTTATGTGTTTATGTGTTTATTTCATTTATTCATTCATTTATCATTTATTTATGCATCTATTATTCATTCATTATTATTGATTTGATTTATTTCTTGATTGATTGATTGATTGATTGACTGACTGATTAATTATTGATTGATTCATGGATTGATTAGTTTATTAATTTATTTGTTTACCTTATTTATTCATTTATCCATTAATTGGTTTATTTATTCGTGCATTCATGTATTTGAAATTCATTGATCTGTTGGTATATTCATTTAGTTATTCTTTCATTTATTTGTTTCTGTATTTGTTTGATTGTTCATTCGTTTGTTTTTCTTCGTGTATTCTTTTCTGTTTCGTTTGCTTGCTCACACGTTGTCATGCTTACTTGCTGTTGCCTGGCGTCTGTCTCGGAGAACTGTCAAACCAGAGTGGTATGACAGGAACTAATCTTCCATCAGAAACGCTTGTCCCTGCCCCCAATCATCTGTGTCCATCAGGAGTGATGTATACGCTAAAAGGCTGGGATATCCACTGTCACCTCTCTTATGGACATGGTGTGGGCTGACAGTGACTGTCGGATGTTACAACACAGCCCTGTGAAGCTTGAGCTGTGAACGACATCTTGGTTCATTGCTGGAATGTTTATCATTACCACTTGGAGCTCATCGAAACTGCCTGTGACTACTATTTGTTACTTTTGTTACTTTTGCCCAGCCGATTGCGTAAAGCCATATCAGAGCTATAACCGTTTCAAAACATACGCAATACTTCCAACAGGAAAGAAAAAGGAACAAAACATTAAGTACACTTATACATTGCATCGGCGCACATAGTCTAAGGAGATGCCCCTGATGTTGACCAATCCGCCCAATGTATCATACAGGGGATTTAACAACATACCTGAATGCAAATTTAAACGTAATTAAGGACACTGAAACGTACATAAAATCGGGTCTAAATTACGTAAAATTGCTTCCCCATATCTCATTTCCCTAAAGCCAAAAATGCACTTAATACATGTACCCAGTTATCATTCCTGAAAGAAAGTAGTAAGACTTTACCAGCACATACAAGCCTAACATGATGAAAATAAAAAAACAACTGTTGGTGTCAACGTCTTAACCCTTTGACTCCTGTATCTTGTTCATCAGCATCCTGTATTACCAACCATACAAGCAAAGCAAAAGCTTAACGATTTGACTCCTCACCCTATCCCCTAGCTTCCTGCGAGAAGCTGGTGGATAGGGTGAGGAAGTCAAAGGGTTAAGTTTTTGCAGTTGGTGGATGAGGTGAGGAAGTCAAAGGGTTAAATTTTTGCATTTGGCGGATAGGGTGAGGAAGTCAAAGGGTTAAGTTTTTGCTGTTGGTGGATAGGGTGAGGAAGTCAAAGGGTTAAGTTTTTACTGTTGGTGGATAGGGTGAGGAAGTCAAAGGGTTAAGTTTTTGCTGTTGGTGGATAGGGTGAGGAAATCAAAGGGTTAAGTTTTTACTGTTGGTGGATAGGGTGAGGAAGTCAAAGAGGGTTATAGTTGTTGCAGTTTGGTTGGATAGGGTGAGGAAGTCAAAGGGTTAAGTTTTTACTGTTGGTGGATAGGGTGAGGAAGTCAAAGGGTTAAGTTTTTGCTGTTGGTGGATAGGGTGAGGAAGTCAAAGGGTTAAGTTTTTACTGTTGGTGATAGGGTGAGGAAGTCAAAGGGTTAAGTTTTTGCTGTTGGTGGATAGGGTGAGGAAGTCAAAGGGTTAAGTTTTTAGCTGTTGGTGGATAGGGTCGGAAGTCAAATTATTCAAGCAGCTTTTCGCACAAACCACGTAATTAACATAATATCCGCTCTTGTGTTGTTATACACAGGAAACGCATAAACACAGCCCATGCCTGATGGAATCAAATGGCTGTTGCTATGTCAGTGTATGGCAATAAAATGTCGGGATCTGTCAGCATCAAAGACTGTCCTACACTCTGCTGCCTTATGATTAGTGACTCGTGTTTAGCAGACTGGAATATGAAGAGTGATGTGTATGGTGGATTGTGAGTGTGTGTGTGTGTGTGTTGTGTGTGTGTTGTGTGTGTGTGTGTTTTGTGTGTGCTCGAGCTCGCGTATGTGTGCGTGCTTGAGTGCGTTATGCATGTGCATCTCTCTCTGTCTCTGTCTCTGTCTCTCTCTCTTTCTCTCCTCTCTCTCTCTTCTGTCTGTCTGTCTGTCTCTGCCTCTCTGTCTCTCTGTCTCTCTGTCTCTCTCTGTCGTCTCTGTCTCTCTGTCTCTGTCTCTCTGTCTCTGTCTCTGTCTCTGTCTCTCTGTCTCTCTGTCTCTCTCTCTCCTCTCTCTCTCTCTCTTTCCCTCTCATTTTGTGTGTGTGTGTGTGCATGCTGTTGTGTGTGTGTGGGGTGGTGTGTGTGTGTGTGTGTGTTTGTGTATTGTATGTGTGTGTGTGTGCGCGGCATACGTGTGTGCGGTGTGTGTGTGTGTGCGCGCGCGCGTGTTTGACGAAAAAAAAGTGGTTGGGATACTTTTCTAACATATATGAAAATAAAATGATGCCAAGAGCTCAGAAGAATCTACACATTTAACAGAGCGTTCTGAGAAAGGGCCACGATTTTCCATGAGCTGATTGGTTCCTTTGACAGAGCAGTGGACTGAAGATCTGATATGTCGACTTCAATTCCAGACCTCAACTTTAACAACTGGCCTGTTTGCTGCCCTCTAATGTTTCCACAATTCTGGTGGTGTCAACTCAATGTTTCATAGGTCTGCACCCCCCCCCCCCATCCTCCTCATTTAAGACTTCAGTAGTGCATAAAGTTTCTTCACAGACTCAGGAGTCTGCCAGATACTGTTGTAAATTTCGGTGAAGAGCATAACATGGCATTGTCTGAATGTGACATCACTCCACTTTTCGCTTTCCACGCACTAAGCTCAATACATATGGTCCACGAGCCTTCTCTGTTTCTAGTCCACTCCCTCGAACAAACTTCCTCTCTCAGTCCGTCACACCTGCTTTGTCTCCTCAAGTCCTTTCAAACGACTTTCTCTGTGCATAAAATCCTGACCTCACTCACCCCCACTGCAGCCTGTCCCACTCGGTTGACTCACATTGCAATTCATATTGTATATAATATTTCTATAATTCCATTCTTTCTCTTTTCCCCATTCATAGCCAGGTATGTGTGTGTGCGTGTGTGTGCATGCGTAGTATGTGTATTCAGCGCTTAGATTTGTTATAAAAAATTTCGCGATATATATATATATAATATAATTGTAATTATTTATTATCTATTATTTATTTAACAGACTCCAAACACAAGGAAAGTCACTAAGGCTGTTCCTAAACCCCCAGCTTGTTTGGTAAAAGTACAGTGTTTTTTCTCACATAGATCTGTTTAGTTTTGTGTTCAGAACGGAAAACACTTTTTTCGAATGAAAGGGTCTAGCAGAATGACTCCGCGTTCAAAAAAAAAGGGGGGGGGGGAGGGAGGGGGGCAAAACACATGAAAAACTATTTCATATAAACAAGAAAAAAACAAGACTAGACAAGACACGCTAGAACAAGACAGGAGCACAATGGCTGCCAGTTCAAGCAATAGGAACCAAAAAATACACAAAAAATGAATCACATCACATATTTCGTATAAGGAGACAAGACAAGACAAGACAAGAAAGACAAGACAAGACAAGACAAGGTAGCCGATTGTCTTGTTTTCTCGTGTCTTGTCTTGTCTTGACTTGGTCTTTCAAATACGAGTTCTGTTTTATTTCGTGTGTTTTCTTAGTTAAAGATCTGTTTGTTTGCAAACAAACGAGACAGTCTTGATAGAAGCAGACACAAGAAGATCATTGATAAGGGAGATTAGGAAAAAACAAGCAACATTGATAGCCATTTTATGAGGAAAGAGGAATTAGAGCACCTGATCACCACAGGAAAGCTGAAGGGAAAGAGAAACCAGGTAGACCTGGGAAGAAAATATTGAATGGACTTACAGAGTGGCTGAGAACAGAGAGGATGGAAGTGTACTTGCAGCGACAAAGGATAGATGCATATGCATATGGCCATGATCGCCAACGCCATGCGGCAGGGCACATGATGATGATGATGATGATGATGATCTTTGTCCAGTGCAAATGAAAAAAACATACTTTCTTCTCTTGGGTTGGAAAAATGTACTTGCATCTACTTTATTTTATTTACACTGATGTAAAGAAGGAGCTCTCCAGCAGAAAAAAA
>JAPXFY010000015.1:46512865-46517865 GCA_030674185.1 Monoplex corrugatus | reverse complement strand
TGGTCATAAAACTTCCACTTGTTCACACCTAACAAAGAAAACCCTCAGTAGATAATGAATTCCTCATATCAGGCACTAAGGGATTTTTGTATTCCTTTTCCTGCATAGAGATAAGTTATGGCTGTGCTACACGTGTGGTGTTTACTCTGGCTGAGTTTATGTATTGTTTAGTTTTTGTAAGGCGGTGTTTTTTGTTTTGTTTTTGTTGTTGTTGTTGTTTCAGTTTAAGTTTGAATTCATTCAAATGGGATTCAACATGCCCGGGCAATTCCATATGAGTTCCACTGCAATGTTCCAATAATGCTCTGACAGACTCCTTCAAACCGCAGAAATCACTATTACCCTGCGTCTTGAAACAGAAGTGGGTTAGTTGGGAGGGGGGAACCCTCGAAAGACTAAGCTAACATCACTCAAATGATGGAAGCATTAAGAAGGGCAGCGAATCGGGAAAATTCTATGCTGCAGGCTAAGATTGAACTGGCAATATTTTCCATTTCTTCCACATGTACTTTCACGACAAAAAATATGTTCTATCTTTTCATTTGTGTTTAAAATTTGTTGAGCGATTTATGATTATTAAAGGGTGTTTATAGCCTACGTATCTTCAACTGACAGTCCATGAATGCGTGGCCATCAGCTGATCGTTGACCCGTGGTATGCAAATGTATGGAGATGCACAGATGGTTCACTGTCAAGTTGATATATACAATGAATAATATAACAGCTTTACAGGCCATAAGTCACGCAGAGTCTCGAGACCTAGCCAGCAGCGCAATAAGTTGATGTAAAGACTTCTGACATCTCCCATCATCATTATTTTGAATCCTCTTTGTATTGTAGATATTATGAAACGAGGTACCTGTGCAAAAGTACACGCGGTATGACCCGTTTATGAGTAAGCTAGCATTGCTATCTGAAACGTGAACAATGTCCAACAAACATACCTGAAGTCATCCATCCTTTTATCCAAATTCTGAATAACATCAGGATTTTTGACTTTTTTGTTTTTGTATTTGTTTTGATTTGTTTTGTTTTGTTTCTTTTTGTTTGTTTTGTTTTGTTTTCTAAGACAATACATTAGAGCTCAAGTCACTTTAGTGAATTGTGCTCCATCGTCAAATGCAGTAAACATTTTGTTGGAAAGTGTCCTTACACCTGTATGACTCTCATATGATGGAATTCACACCAAAGACTCTATTCTGTCTGTGTCCAAGCTCAGTGAAAGTTGCTTCATTTCTTTTTATAGACATGCATGGCTGGTCATTGAGGAGATAATCTTACTCGCACTAATAAACACTAATTGTGTTTGAAAAGAGAAAAGAAAAAAAAAACAGCATTCTACTAAGTAAGAGATATTTGACAAAACCAATTTACCAAGCCCATTTATACCCCATTTCCTCACTGATAAAGTAAAACATAGACTCGTGCTCTCTCTCTCTCTCTCTCTCTCTCTCTCTCTCTCTCTCTCACACACACACACACACACACACGCACACACACACACACACACACACACATACGCACGTGCGCAACACACACGCATGCACACACACTCACATCCACAAACATCCACACACACACACAAACACGTACTTTCTTTCTTCTGTTAATGTTATTTTATCTTATTTTATTTCAATTTATCTTATTTCATTTTATTTTATTTTATCTTTTTTTTATTTTATTTTATTTCATTTTTTTTAAAAATTTTATTTCGTTTTATTTCATTTCATTTTGTTTTATTTGTGTGTGTGTGTGTTTGTGTGTTCATGTGTGTTTGTGTGTGTGCGTGCGTGTGTGCATGTGTGTGTGTGTGTGTGTGTGTGTGTGTGTGTGCGCGCGCGCGCGTGCACGGGTGTGCGTGTGTGTTCTATTGTATTATTGTGAGATTGCTGTTTTATTTCATTTTAGTATTTCGACCAGACATTTTTTTTTCTCTGTCCATTAGACAGGTTTATTTTGTCTATTGTGTTTTTGTTTGTTTATTTGTTTGTTTGTTTGTTTGTTTTTTGTGTGCTTACTTTTGCAAGGGAAATAACCCTAATTTCCTTCTGTTGGATCTATGAGTATCTATTTACAATGGCATCTTAAATATGTGCAAAACTCTGTAGGTGACGACTAAGTAGTTTAGCAACAACGAAATTAACTGCAATGACGGTGGGAAATCCTACTCAGCACAAACGAAGCGAACAAGTGCATGAGTGTGCAAAATGACAAGGTTATTTCTGAGCATGTGCGCATGTTGTCTTTCAACGCGTCAAAAGTTTCAAGGTTTGAAATATGGCTGTCGTTACTGACGTCATAACCTGAGTAAGGAAATAAGGGAAGCTATTCTTATTGAAAGGGGAGAAACTGTGTCATTGTTCATTTGACACTGACGGACGCAAAATGACGTGAAAGACGTTTTAATTTTATCTCATTTTTTTTGTCAAAGCCAAGGAAGGGAACGATTGACATCGACCTACATCTCTCTCTCTCTCTCTCTCTCTCTCTCTCTCTCTCTCTCTCTCTCTCTCTCTCTCTCTCTCTCTCTCTCTCTCTCTCTCTCCTCTCTTGTGTGTCTCTGTCTCTGTCTCCTTGTGGATTGGTTTGTTCAGCTTACAAACAGGAAGCAGAATCACACACACACACACACACACACACACACACACACACACACACACACACACACACACACACACACACACACACACACACACACACACACACCACACACACAAATAAGAAAACTTGTAATATATACCAAAACAGGCATAGATTTTCGGCCAACTGGTCTTTGCCAAGTGTTTACAACAGACAACTAAAAACAAATACACAAAACTTGGTGGGAGAAAAAAAAACAACAGCAGCCGAGCTTCCTTATGTTGCGCTCAGTAGAAAGTTGGCCAAAGATTTTCGACTGTCTTGTTTTGTATATGTTAAATATCTCCCAACAAAACATAAGGAAAGCCTTGTTGCTTTTTTTTGTTTGTTCGTTTGTTTTTGTTTGTTTGTTGTTTGTTTGTTTGTTTGTTTGTTTGTTTGTTTGCCATACATATTCATTCGTTGTTGTTTTTTGTATACGCTTGATAAAGGCCAGTTGACCGAAAATTTGTGTCTGTCTTCTTTTGTATGGTAAATAATCGTTCTCATTCTACTTCTGTCATGTTTTTGATTCCTGTTTGCTTGGTCACTGGCAGTCAATCTGATTCAGATTTCAGATTTCTTTAATGACTGCAGTTTATTTGTTATACATCGTTTTCGTATTACCTCGTTTAAGTATACGAAACGTCTCGATTCATACCAGATCTTGATTTTCGTCTTTTGTTTGAATGCCAGTTCTTCCTACTCCTCTTCTTTGCCTCGTTATCGGCAAAGTTCTTCTGCTCAACGAAACGTCAGGGAAGTGTTTCTGCTGATTTTAATTCCTCTGATGTTTGTGCATTTGTTAGTTGTTGTGATGTCTGTGTGTTATATTCTTTATGGTCATGTTTGTGTATTTATTCTTTGCTTGTGATGTTTGAATTTATTGTTTGTTGTGATGTTTGTACATTTATTCATCGCTGTCTTTTACATATGCTTGACAAAAGCAAGCTGGCCGAATATCTGCACCAATATTGTCCTGTTTTAGTAAATACGCGTTCTCTTTTAATTTTTTCTGTTTGTTTGTTTTGGGTTTTTTGTTTTGTTTTGTTTTTTTCTTTTTTGTTTGTTTGTTTGTTTGTTTTTAATGCTGGCATTCACGTCGATATAGATTTCATCTTAGAGAACCTGGAGTTCCAGATATGATTTCTGAAATTTCATCTCAGTCCACAGTACAATGTCTGCTTTCTGTGCTTCCTATCTCAGTCAGATCACAATGTCATCATCCATCATCATCATCTATCGTCCTCTCCACACACACCACACACACCCTCTCCCTCCTTCGCCTACTACATTACTAGGATGGATATTTCCGTCGGTCAGACCACCTGAGGTGAGTGCTGATGTATGCCTCAACCACACGGAACTTCTCACCAAAGTTGAACAGTCATGGTGGTGACGTCAGCTTGGTGGGTGGATGATGTCATCCTCCCATTCCACTCTCATGACATAATCATATTATAGACTTGTGCACAGGATTAAACAGTCTACCAGATAAACTCTGGTAGATTTGAGTGGAGTACGTACAGAACTGGAAATGAGATGTAATGTTATTGCAAGATACTAAACATCAGACACGTTGAGCATACCACCACCAGTTAACAAGTGTGCCAAACAATAGGCAGCACACTGGGCCAAAGAAGGATCTGCTGAGATCAGTTGAAGGAGGGAAAAGTATGTTTGTAATAATCAAGTAACAAAATCCGATGGCCATGTTTAATTAACAGTCTTTCAGGGAAACACTGAGGGAGGAAGACGGAGTGGTAAGCAGAAATAAATGGACTGTTTACGTGTTTTCTTCAAGTGCTCTCTCTGTCTTCTGTCTCTCTCTCTCTCGTCTCTCTCTCTGTCTCTCTCTGTCTCTCCTCTCTCTCTCTCTGTCTCTCTCTCTCTCTGTCTCTCTCTCTCTCTCTCTCCTCTCTCTCCCCTCTCTTCCTCTTCTCTCTCCCCATCTCTCCTCTCTCTCTTTTTTTATTTTGATACTTACTGTCATTTTTTTTCCTTTATTTGTATCATTTGTGTGATACATTTATATGCATCTTATATCGGTTCTTTACTGTTAGTCAAGGCATAAGGCATTTCGGCTTTATAATTCTATGTTTATCATCTTATACGAGCAGGCGACATGTAAAAAAGCAAGGATTATTTGCAAGACTACCTCATCGTCCATCACTATCCATCATTCTTTTCGCGTCCGCTATAGTTAGATGGTTACCTCAGTGTGCCATATGATCTGAGGTCAATGCTGACGTAAAACATCAATCAAATGGAAACTTGTGTCTCATTGTGTCAGTCACTAGGTTCATAAAACGTATCCTTGAGAAATAAAAAGTGTTCTAAAGTTTTAAATTGTCAACTCTCTGCCTGTCTGTCTCTGTCTC
>JAPXFY010000015.1:46505365-46510365 GCA_030674185.1 Monoplex corrugatus | reverse complement strand
CGGCTACCTCAATCTTGTTCTGGCTTTGCGTGTTGACTGTCCATGCCTCACAACCGTATAATAATATCGGTTCTACATACCATTCAAGAACTCTCTTCCTGATGTTAATTGATAGGCATGTGTTGGTAAAAGTGCCTTTGATCTTCTTGAGTGCTGTTTTGGCTTTGCCGATTCTGCTAGATATTTCTGATGTGCGTCTGCAGTTTGGTGAGATGACTGTTCCCAGATATTCAAACTTGTCAACCTGTCTCAAAGTTGTGCCATTTGTTGTTATTTTGCATGAGGGGATTTCATGTTTTTCACTAATTATCATGACTTTCGTCTTCTTGCTATTTAGCTCCAACCTTTTATTTTTGCTTTCTATTTCTATTATATTCACACAAGGTTTTGTAGGTCCCTTTGATTTTCTGTAATTAGTACGGTGTCATATGCCAAATCCAGGGCATTCTTCTAGGTTTCTCAATGGTTTCACTGTAAAGTGTAAACAAGTCTGGTGACAGAACACAACGTTGCCTAACTCCTCTTTTGATATTTTGGAAAGAGCTTATATCGTTTTCTATTCTTATTGCTGCTGTTTCTTCCCGATACATATTTCTGATTATTCGTAGATCTTTTCCATCAATATTGAGTCTTTCTGGTTAGTTGAATTCAGCACATTTCAATAAACACAGAAATGACATCAAATTACAAAACAGCACGATACAGAATAATTCGATATGAGATAGTACGACAAAATACGGTTGAATACGAGACTGTTCAAAACGAAACAGTGTCATATCATTCAATACAAATCAATGTGATAGTACACGGGAAATGCTACGCCATGCAACACAATATAAGACGCTACGAAAACTACTCTAGTCAGTACAGCTCACTGCTCGATAGTAGTTGCAAAAAGGCCGTTGGTTTTTCCATATGTCTTGACTGTTCTGTGAGCCCTTCTCTCACCTTACGTTCATCATTTGTCAAAATGGCCATGAAGTTTAGCACCGAGCATATCCGGTATGAGTGTGTATGCGTACGTGCATACGTGTGTGCGTACGTGCGTGGATGTGTTGTGTGTTGTGTGTGTGTGTGTGTGTGTGTGTGTGTGTGTGTGTGGTGTGTGTGTGTGTGTGTGTGTGTGTGTGTGTGTGTGTGTGTTTAATGGGTCTTTTTATATCTTGCATACCTCTCTCTCGTCTCTCTCTCTCTCTCTCTCTCTCTCCTCTCTTCTCTCGCTCGCTCGCTCTATCTGTCTCCCACCCCTCTCTCTCTCTTTTCAAAAGCACACAAACAACCATAGCCACCATTGTCACCATCATCACATATATTGCCAACGTCGGCACACATAGTAAGAAACCTTAATCAAAAAGGTCATAAACATAACATATACGTGGCAAATTGCAGACTCATACAAATTGCACATTTCTTACATGTTTCTGTCGAGAGAAATCAGTATTAAAGTCTTTATACGTTGCATCAGTATGCTCTGTCTGTTTCTCTGTGACTGATTGGATTAGCTTGACGTGTGCTGTAGACAAGTAGGTTAACGCTGGACTTCAAATCAGAACGTCCCGGGTTCGATACACTTAGACACCTTCGCCTGGTGAGTATATGTATAGGAAGTGTATTTTACTGATTTCTCTCCGTCCCATATCAACATGTGTGTATATCTGCCAATGCCTAGACCCCCTTCATGAGTAGACGAAAGCAAATTAAAAAAAAAAATGCACGTCTAAGAGCCTGTAAGTCAAGGCAGTGCCTGGCGTATGGAACCACAAAGACACACAGCATGCAAGCCCACCAAGGACGCAAACAGTGCAATACCAAAGGTGAAATGTGGTTAGCTCGTCTTACAGCTTGGGTTTTCTGTGCTCCACTGAAATGTCTGAATATGTTTAATGCGCAGTAAATTCAAAATGAGTTTTTGAGAATACCGTGATAAAATATTTTTCCTAATAATGTGCTTACTTAAAGCAGTGGGTCCAAACTGAATTTTGGAGAATGGCGCCATATAAAAACGGTTTTCAATGAATTGTTTAGTGAAGCCATGATTTCAAAATAACTTTAGAGAATAACGTAAACGGAAACATAATAGTTTGCTTACTTAAACATTGAGTTTAGTTTGGAGAATACCGCTACAACGAATAGACTTATGATAACTTGCATAAACGATTAAGCAATGAGTCAAAAAAGTAGTTGGAGAACAGCGTTAAGAAGTCTGAATGTAATGTGTGTTAGCAGTAGCTTGTATGTCATATATTTACCTCAAATTTCAATCGTACTTACATAGCAAAGATTCAAATAATCTGGAAGGTCAAGGTCGCCAGTACTGACAGTAAAGAGTGATCGTTGGAGCTTGTATTCTCTGACATTCTTGAACGTTTAAGATTTTACATCTCTACAATTATCTTTCTGCTGATAATATCCCGAAAACGGTTTGCTTATAACTTTCTGAAAGTCGACAAACACGTTTTTGAAAGGCATCAAAAAGCAATTCTAATACTGTTATTTTAAACAGTACTGACTGTATAGAAGTTGAAAACCAACCAGAAAGATACGAAAGCAAAATGCCATTTGATTTTGAAACTAGAAGTCCTTAAATTAAAAAAGAGAAATGTTTGTCGCATATTCTTTAATTGAACTGTATGTGTTAGGGACTAATCATCAGAATGCATCATGAGCTCTGGAATGTGCTCATATGTGAGATAATTTACAGGGACGGTTCATACTGGTTTTGATTTTTAAATTTCGAACATATTAATGGTGTTTGGATTTTTTCAGAAGGATTCATCTCATCGCACACCCAGACCTGCCAGCAACTATGTGGCAGATTCCCTGTATCTACGCAAACCTCTTTGTACTGGTAAGGTCTAGGAATAAGGAGGGAGGGAAGGGACCTTTTGACACATTAAGCTGGCACTACCAGAATGATGGATACATTCAGAATGTCAGCAAACAGGACCGTTATTTATTGCTGCCGATTGGGACTGAATCTGACATATCAGATCTTGAGTCCATGGTTCTATGAAAAGAAACATAGGCCTACACGATTTTAGAAGCTAGCTCACAAATACGTTTCAGGATCTGTTACCATTTCTAACTTCCCTCACAATATACTCTAAGAGTTTGACCAAGCCAGATGCTAAGAATGATTAACATAGTGTAAGCAAAATACCCTCTTCAATTGAAATCATCACATATACTCAGAAGATTTTTGTTTCATATTTTCCTTGCGCTCCATATCACTCCCACACTCGCCAGTTGCTTTCATTGTGGCAGCTTTTCTCGCTCGACTATTGTGAATGCAACACACCTTAGACTGACTTAACAGCAAGGTAAACAACAGAACCTTCAACTAAGTAACATAACTCTTGAGAGTCACGGAGTTATCTCCCATGTAAATTTCTCAAACCCAAACAGTTTTCGCTACCCATCAGCTAGCATAGACGCAGCCACAAAGCATAAAGTGGTAAGCTCAGAACATTCCTTGTTTCTGACAGACTAATAAATGGATGTCAGATATTTTTGTTTTCTTTTTTTGTACTCATCCACTTTGTTTTTTTCTCTAAAGACGTCAACACCATACTCAAAACAAACAGGACATGTCCCTCAATCCAGTAAGCACACACGTGCAAACCATCCATCCTGAACGTGAAGCCCTCCACCCATTGACATAGTCAACTAGGCCACACGAACAGAGGTGTCCTTTGTCTTTTCCCCCAACAACTGTCAGCCTTTGTCTGGTTCTACAGCTCCTTCTTGCTGTGTCTGTTTCCGTGTAGCAGGGCTTTTGTTGTTTTTCTTGTCAGCCTAGTTACAGACGTGCTCCTTTCTTTTCATTTCTTTCACCTGTACTGTCGACAGTTGAAAGTTCTGTGGGGAACACGTTGGTCAATGGTACTTGACCCCTCTCTCCTACCCTCCTCTCCCTTTCATCTCTTTCTCAAAATTTGTAATATCTCAATTTTACATCATTTCAGTGCTTATATGATATTACTGTTTATTTGCACCAAAATAGATTCCTATACAGTATTTTGTGTTACTGTAAACCATTCATGGGCAAGGGTTGAATTACCAAAAACAGTCAATGTGTTTATCCTACTACCCTCGAAAATTGTATTTTCTGTCATTAAATGGCATGGTCAGAAAACGCGCCAAAGCATTCCGTCATCATAAACAGTTATAAAAAAATCATTTCCTGCGTCGAGGGTAGGAATGGGGGTGAGAGGGAAGTGATATTCTGTTGTATGGTATTTTTGGTAAACTAACTAGAAATACAGAATTATGAAAACGAAAATTTATTAATGGCTCCTTTGTTTACTTGGCGAGTAGAGGAAAATAAGTATGCAATATTTCATAGCATGACGTTGTGGAAAACTACGTCAACGAGCATAAAAAGACAAATAAAAGTCCAGTGCTTTGCGTAAAGTTGTACAGATGGGGTGAGTGGGCAGGACGATGAATTTTACCAGCACATACTGCCTTGTTAATTAAACCTCAAGGTACAAGACTTGGGATTAGGATGAAAACCATTTCCTGTCAGAGATGGAGATGGGGTGGGGTAGGTAGGTAGGTAGGGTGAAGGCAGCGTAGATGAAAGTGAGAGCATCATCCACTGTGTGTTTGAGAGATAGAATGGTCAGTCGTTCGGTGGTCATTTTGCCATAGTACTTTGGGGTGGCAAACAATACATTAAAACAAAATTGGGATATGTTTTTGATTCGTTTTTTTTTAATAGCAAACAACAACAATAAAAGATAAACAATGCAAAACTGCATAAACATTACACGAAAATGACGTAGCAAGAATTAACAATAGGAACAACGTTCAAACAAAAAGCTGCTGAAAACTACACAAGAAAAACATTATAGCATGAATTTTGTGCAAACAGACATATTGATAGCATGAGCAGTACAATGTACAAACATTATGTAAATTTCCGTCAACACATTAAGTTTGATACAGTTATAGATTAAACTTTAATTTTGAATTATGTTAATGTTTGTCTTTATTGT
>JAPXFY010000015.1:46482865-46500365 GCA_030674185.1 Monoplex corrugatus | reverse complement strand
AACAACAACAACACACACATATCTACTCACACACAAACAAACACACACACACTCACACAAAAACACACGCACACATACACCCCTTCACACACACACACACACACACACACACACACACACACACACACCACGCACATACACACACGCATACCCCCTCCAGGAAAAGCCCCAGGACCAGACAACATTACTACAGAGATGATTGAAGCCCTGGAGGAATTTGGTATAGGAAAAATAATAGTCCTCCTAAATGAAATTTACGACACTGGAAAAATCCGCAAAGATATGTCAAAATCAATTTTCATTGCACTTCCAAAGAAGACAGGGGCTATAGAATGTGAACTCCATCGCACAATTCAGTTTGATGAGTCATGTAACCAAGATCCTATTAAGAATAATCATGATGAGGACGAGGAATAGAATCAGAAGAGAAATAGCAGATGAACAGTGTGGATTTGTGGTAGGGAAAGGAACTATTAATGCCATATACATCCTAAGAACTATCATAGAGAGGTCAATCGAGATGAACAAGGATTTATATCTATGCTTTGTTGATTACACCAAGGCTTTCGATCGAGTAAGACACGAAGAATTGATCAACCAACTAGAAAGACTCAATATTGATGGAAACGATCTACGAATAATAAGAAATATGTATTGGGAACAAACAGCTGCAATGAGAATAGAAAACGATATAAGCTCTTTCCAAAACATCAAAAGAGGAGTCAGACAGGGTTGTGTTTTGTCACCAGATCTGTTTTCACTTTACAGCCAAAACATCATGAGAAACCTAGAGGAAGACCCTGGATTTAGAGTTGGAGGAAAAATGATAAACAACATTCGATACGCAGATGACACCGTGCTAATTGCAGAAAGTGAAAGGGACCTACAAAACCTTGTGAATATACCAGAAATAGAAAGCAAAGATAAGGGGTTGGAACTAAACAGCAGGAAGACTGAAGTCATGGTGATCAGTAAAAAACATGAAATCTCTCATGCAAAATAACAGCAAACGGCACAACCTTGAGACAGGTTGATAAGTTTAAATACCTGGGAACGATCGTTTCACCAGAAGGCAGATGCACATCAGAAATAGCCAGCAGAATCAGCCAAGCCAAAACAACATTTAAGAAGATGAAAAGCATTCTTACCAACAAATGCCTATCAATTAACATCAGGAAGAGAGTTTTTGAATGTTATATAGAACCAATAATGTTGTACGGCTGAGAGGCGTGGACTGTCAACAAACAAAACCAGAACAAGATGAGGCAGCCGAGATGTGGTTTCTAAGAAGAATGTTGAGAGTTCCATGGAAAGCAAAAAAACAAACGAGACAGTCTTGATGGAGGCAGACACAAGTAGAGGAAAGGGGAATTGGAGCATCTGGGTCACAACAGGAATGCTGGAGGGAAAGAGAGCACCGGGTAGACCCAAGGAGAAGATACTAGACGGACTTACAGAGTGGCTGGGGATAAAGAGGGTGGAAGAGATGCTTGAGGCAACAAGTGATAGAGACAGATGGAAGTCCATTTTCGCCAACGCCATGCGGCAAGGCACCTGATGATTATGACGATACCCCTCCACGCTCAAACACAACAACAACAACACTCACAATCTACACAAAACTCACCCACGACAGACTGGTTGCTACGGTAGCCGTTGAAAAACCCAGTGTTGACGTTCATATGAAAGATGGGCATTTTGGGCGATTGCGCCATGGGGGCCTCGTGCAGAACACATGCTTGGGGCTAGTGGTCAGCGTATTGGCCCTTCCCAGGCCAACCCCGGCCGTTCCTGCCGCCCTAGCTGTTCCTGCCGCCCCAGCTGTTCCTGCGGCCGCCCCGGCCGCCCCAGCCGCCGCCCCTGTCCCGGGCATTGATGTGGCCGCCGTCCCTGCTGCAGGTACCTGTGTTCGAGCCTCCGAGAGCAGCATGACGAGTAGGCCTAATGTTAAGATCTTCCATGCCATGGTGTTGGTGACGAGAGGAGGCGCGATTGTCTGTAGGTGTGTGGGAAGTGGACGGTAGATGTGTAAAAGAATTCTAAATATGCCTTTGTTGTTGTGGTAGTCTCTGATCTATAAAACACACATTCTTCACTCACACTGTATACATGCGCGCGCGCACACATATACACACACGTACACGCACATTCAGACACACAAACACGCGCACGCAGGCACGTACGCACGCACACATGCACGCTCGATCACAAATGTAACCAGAAATGATCAAGTTCAGCTACTGAATATTACTTTTTCATTCAATGCACATCTTTAGAATTAAAATGTAGTATCCATTTCACTCTTCACCTCCAGATAAAAATCCATGAAAGAAAAATTTAGAAACTTAAAATCTAAACTGGTTACGAAAGGTGAAACATCTTGAAAAAACTTTTAACCTGATTAAAGTCAGTGACCAAAATATATTAAAATTCTTTGAACAATTGAAAATGCTTTAATTTCACTGAAGATAAGTAAAACAAGAAATGTTTTGAAACCTGGCTTCACTCAGTGCGAAAACATCTAAATTTCGACTTAAACGTAGACATGTAAATGTGACTACAACCAATTAACAGGCAAAAACTAAAGTCACTGATAGTTAAACCTAAAAACCAAAAACACCACAATAAAAACCAAACAGTAAACTTCATCAAAACGTACATCCAGATGGAAAGAGACCGAAAATCAAAAGTCTTTCCAAAGGGAAAAATCGAGGAAAGAAACCTCTAAATGTAGCTCTTAGTCAAGAGACGAATCTTTCTGGCTTGGAATACAGGAAAGGTTACCTCGCCAACTTGCTGGCTGGCTGTCTCTCACCCAACCTCGCGTGACTTGGGGACGCATGCGCAGAAGAGATGTCTGGCATGTAACAAATGGCGGCGCTGGCTATGACAGTTGGATGACCATACGTGTGCGATGGAAGGGGGTGGGGTGGGGGTGAGAGGGATTTGGGGGGTTGTGAAGGATGAGAGTGGGGGTGGAAGGCATGATGGAAAGTCGTGAGAGATGAGTTTTAGGGAGGAGTGGCGGTGGAACAAAGTGGAGCATTGTTTTCATGGAGGGGAGAACAGCTTTAGGAAACAAGAGTCAAGATGAATTTACTGGTCTGCGTGTTCGTTAAGTTGAAAAGCGATGGGGGGTGAGGGAGAGATTAAAAAAAAATCTAAGTGTTGTGTATTGTGTGTCTGTCTGTCTGTCTGCCTGCCTGTCTTGTCTGTCTCTACGCAGATCTGTCTATCTGCGTCTCTCTTGTCCTTTATGTGTTTTTGTTTGTCTTCCCTTGCTTTGGGGAAGTGGACAAGTATGATTTTTATGCGTTACTCGAAATATCTTTATGTGTTACTCTAAAGTAGTTCAGGGTATACTTTCGTGGCCGTTTTATTTCATAAAAATCCTTAGCTAGTCATTCTGACAGACTTTTCATAATATCATTTTCTTCGTCTGTGGACTTCAGTCGTAATTTACGGATCGGGGCTGAAACGGAAAGAAAGATCTAGTCTCTGTATCCATTGGTTTACATGGTAACACCATCAGCACTAACGTCCAGGCGCCACCCAAAGTCGAAATATCAATAAAACAAATGTGATGTAATTTACAAGAATATGTCATGCTACGCACATGACAAGATTGATAACATATAACAGTAGCAGCACTGGCTAGAGAATTAAAGGTCAGATGAACACAAGGAAAAATTACTATGAATACTATAAAACACTGATACATTCCAAGCGAGAATACAAACATTTGGCCATATACTCAACACCTTCAAACACGTTTACTAAGAACATTTGAGAAGCCTCGGAAACCATATCAGAAGATCTAGTTTTGCAAAGAGATGTTAGATAATGATGATAATAATGACCAGACTGAACAAAGTATGGAAAAGAGGCACGATCAACTTTAACACCAGGTAAGTCACCCACCCTCGCAATCTCCATTCCGTTGTACTTATGTGCAACAGGAATACTGCTTACTGACTCAGAAAAGAGTATTCAGGTCTTTGAGACTAATTGCCTTAGGGGAATTGCTTAGCATATCTATCCTCGTCCATAGGGCCAAACGAGCACACACATAGTGGTAAGGGAAAGCTCTCTCTCTCTCTCTTTCTTCTCTCTCTTTCTCTCTCTCTTCTTCTCTCTCTCTCTCTCTCTTCTCTCTCTCTCTCTCTTTCTCTCTCTCTTTCTCTCTCTCTTTCTCTCTCTCTCTCTTTCTCTCTCTCTTTCTCTCTCTCTCTCTTCTCTCTCTCTTCTCTCTCTCTCACTCTCTCTTTCTTTCTCCTCTTCTCTCTCTCTCTTTCTCTCTTCTCTTCTCTCTCTCTCTCTCTTTCTTTCTCTCTTTCTCTCTCTCTCTCTCTCTCTCCTCTCTTTCTCTCTGTTTCTCTGTCTCTCTTCTCTCTTCTCTCTCTCTCCTCTCTCTTTGTCGTTTCTTTGTGTCTCTTTCTATCTCTCTCTTCTCACTATCTCAGCCTTTCACTTTCAACTCACACGTTTCTTCTCTGCCCCTGCTATCTCTCTTGCTTCTTTCCTTCCCTCCTTCCCTCTCTTCTGTCTTTCTCTCCTTTCTTTTCTCTCTGTCTACTAATCTAGACACTCCTTCATCCCTTCCTCTGTCTGTCTGTCTTTGTCTGTCTCTGTCTCTTTCTATCTCTGTCTCTGTCTGCCTGTCGTCTGTTCTGTCTGTCTCTTTCTTCTGTTCTCTCTCTGTTTATCTCTCTTTCCACACTTACACTCACCACACACACACACACACACACACCACCACACACACACACACCACACACACACGCACTCGCACACACACATACACACAAATACACACACACAAGCACACAAACACACCACATCAATAACTTCTTATCTGGCATTCTATCTCTCTCAAATGACAACAAATGCCGTCATTCTTTAATATCATTGTGTAGTATTCTGTCATATTAATGTTTATGGTGATTCCTTTTTCAGCAGTTTGCGTTCTGGGCAAGTACGCAAATCAGCAATGGCAAGTTTGAACAGTGGCTTTCAACTGGCAATAACTTCTACTATTGAAGAACGAAAAGATGCATCATTATTTGTCATTGTCATTGTCATTGTCATTGTCATTGTATTGTCATTGTCATTGTCATTGTCTCTATCTTTACAACCACTCCTACTCCATGAATCATCGTCTTCACATTTTTAGCCGAATGCGTTTCATGCACGCAAAGACTTACATATATATATATATATCTGTTTTATTTATATAGGGTGATGTACGAGCCTGCCTTTATGCGTGTGCGTTTGTGTCATACATTTGTTATGGTACCCATTTCGTGATGAACTACCACTTCTTTCTCTGTCTCTTCCCACACCGTTTGTTATTTTCAATGTTCTGGTTTGCTTTCTTTTTTTCTTTTTTTTTTTTTTTTTTGCCTTTGTATGCATGTTTGTACCTTATGAATGCATGTTTGTAACATGATTTTACAATTTGTTTTGGTTTTTAGGAATGAAAAGGAAAATGTACTTATCTCTCCTCAGGAGCTACAGTATATTTTCGTTTCAAACCGATATCGCATCTCACCTGCATCACTCCTAATTTTCTTTAGTAGTTTTAAGCAATGGATTTCTTTTTTATGTATTCATGATAATATGCTTATGTTACATGTGTAGTGTTTCAATGGAAAACATGTAAGACAGATCCAGAGAAACCTAAGGCTATTATCCTTGAGTGATAAAACGTTATGAACTTTGAATTTTGAATTCTGAACTGCTTGTTCCGGCACCAGAGCGAAAGAGATGGAGGATGCTGTCTGCCGCTGTGTTCCGTTATTCCCTCCATCCCCACCACCATCCCTAGACCAGCACGTTGGTTGCAGGAATAGATGCTGCTGCTGCTGCTGATGATGATGACGATGATGATGATGATGAGCTTGATGATGATGATGATGATTATGATGATGATGATGATGATGATGACGACGACGACGACGGTGATGATGATGACGATGACGATGAGATGACAATGACGATGACAATGATGATGATGATGATGGTGATGACGACGATGCTGCAGTTGCTGCCACTGCTGTTGCTGCTGCTGCTGATGATGATTTTCGGTACGAAAGGCTCCAAGGTAAGTGATGGGTTATCCTAACTGCATAATGTGACTGTAGACGTACATCAGTGTTGTATTTGTAGACTGTTGTGTGTGTGTGTGTGTGTGTGTGTGTGTGTGTGTGTGTGTGTGTGTGTGTGTGTGTTGGTGCATGTGTTTGTGTGTGTGTGTGTGTTTGGGTGCGTGCGTGCGTGCGTGTGTGTGTGTTTGTGTGCGTGTGTGTGTGTGTGTGCGTGTGTGTGTATGTATATGTGTGTGTGTGTGTGTGTGTGTGTGTGTGGTGTGTGTGTGTGTGTGTGAGTGTGTGTGTGGTCATTGGTTTAATGTCTATTTACTTAAGTGATTTTAGACAAATATGATAACAATAACAATAACAGTAATAAAAATAATAATAATAATGATGATGATGAAGATGATAATAATAATGACAATAATACACAATAATAATGATAATAATAAATACATAAAACAGAAAAGAAAAAGCGATGTAGGGAAGGGGGTGTAGATGCAGGATGGCCACCTGACTATTAGAGCCATTTTGGGACTAATACCATGTGAAAATCAAAGAAAAATGGAAAGAAAAGGCAACCGGAAGAGGGGAGCGAAAAGATAACAAAAGAAGCAGCGTACTATAAGAACTACTCAAACAATAAACTAGCTAACTGTAACTATGAATAGAGAAAGTAACGAATTATAGATATTGAGCGAAAAGATAACAAATGAAGCAGCGTACTACAACTATTGAAACAAAAAACTAGTTCACTGTAGCTATGGACAGAGAACGCAAGGAATTATGAAAAAAAAAAAATGAGCGAAAACATACAAAGTGAAGTAGCGTACAGTAACAATCATTTAAACAATCAAATAGTTAACCGTAAACTATGAACGGAGAGCGTAACAAATTACAAATGTTTAGCTATTGGGCGTGTGTGTGTATGTATGTATGTATGTGTGCGTGTGTGTGTGTGCGTGCGTGTGTGCGTGTGTGTGTGTGTGTGCGTCTGTGTGTCTGTGTGTGTATGTGTTTATGTGTGAGCGTAGGTGCGTGTGTGTCAGAGCCGTAATCAGGCCTACTTATCCAAACTAGGAGTATCACGCGTAGTGTCTGTTTTTGAAGAACTGAGACCCCTTTGTAACTCATTTCTTTCATGTGTGTTCATGTGTGTGTTTGTGCACACGAGCATTTGTGTGTGTGTGTGTGCATGACTGGGCATGTGTGTGTATCACTGTATGCTTGTGTAGACATGTAGCTGAGGAGGGGCTATGGGAGAAATTGAGTGGGAAAGGAACTGAAATACTTTAAGAAGTTTCTTAACCTTTTTTTTTATGTAAATTGTGATATATGATATGAGAATAGATTATAATCTGTGAGGTAATTTTGATTGTCAATGTGTTAATGCTGTAATACTGAAGTTATAATGTTTTTTTTTTTATATATATGGATTAGAATTTTTCTGTGATGTGTTTAATTGTCATTCATAATATTGATTATGAATTTTATGTACAACTATTGCATGCACAAACACACACACACACACACACACACACACACACACACACACACACCCCACACACACACACACACACATACACACACACACACACACACACACACAATGCATGCAAACATAGCACACGCACGCATACACACACACATACACACACATGCACACATATTCTACACATCCATGTGTGCACGTGCCTGCGTGCACAAACACACACACACGCGCACAGCGACGCACACGCACGCACATACACACGTACACACACGCACACACACATACACACACACACACACACACACACGCACGCACACGCACACACACGCATGGATATATAAACAGTATGCCTCTAGCTCTTTATTTATATGAAAAATATGTTGTAGTTTTTTTATGACATAAGTCAGTGTGTAAACTTTAATATTTTGTGGTATCTTATGTGTCGTCTAACTTGTATAGCTTTATTATTTATTGTTTTCTCATTATGAATGCAATTGTGAACATTTTTATCACCATTTGCTTTTTTTAGCGAAGTGTAAAGCGCTGATTAGCATGTTTTTATAGGAATAGGCTCTATACAAATAAACATTATTATTATTATTATTATTATTATTGTATGTCAAGCGTTGGTCACATTCTTAGCGGGTTGAGTGCATCCCAAGCTCAGCATCCTCTGTGTGTTGTATGTATTTGTTGTGTGTGGTGTGTGTGTGTGTGTGTGTGTGTGTGGTGTGTGTGTGTGTGTGTGGTGTGTGTGTGTGTGTGTGTGTGTGTGTGGTGCGGATTGCTCTATTCCTGTAAAGTGCAACGAGTATGCTTTTGACGAGTACTGTCTGCACTATATAAGTGAAATTATTAATATTATCATTATGTCTCCCTTTACGTGTCTGTGTGCTTGTGTGGGCATCTGTCTGTACGCGTGAGCACGACACAAACGTAATATGTAAAGTCGATATCTTCTCCCAATAGCTTGATATACGTTTTGACTTGCAGGCCACGAGATATCTCAAACGGGATATATCTGGTTACATTTACGCATTTGCCAATATCCAAAACTACAGGAGAAATCCAACCTTCGAGTTTGAATTTGCTGGTTTGCACCTGTCCCAATCTTGCCTAAGAGACAAAAAGGTATATGCTATTTATGAAACCGGATACCTAACTCTCTTCAAGTGCTTTGGGGAAACGCTAAAGCAACGAGGAAGAGGACGCTGTCACTGCCTTCAGTGTTATTGCTGGCCCCGAGAAAAGATGAGGTCTCTACCATCTAAGCCTCCTAGGGCCTTGGGGGTGATGGGACAATCTTGAAATTATATGTATAAGACCGGACACAATCATGACCTGTATCATGATTAAAAAATATATAACCATTTGTAAACAAACAAGAAATCCTTCCTGACATGTTTTCCAAACCATGAAATGCTCAAACTCTTCATACCCCGACACTCACTTTTTTTTACCGAAATTAACACGAACTGGTCAAGCCATCTTAACCATTTCTATTCTATATAGCAAAACAGATACAGAGCACTACCGTGAAGGAATTGTTTTTCGAGACAGCAAGAAAAACAGACGCGATCCGATTTCAAAGGGCTTTAAGTACAATAAAACTAGAAAACAGTTGCATCCGTTGTCGCTAAACACAATTTGCACGATTTCGACCTATTAGATTTGCTCGATAACTTTGAAAAGCTTGTTGTAGAAGCAGCATCTGTTTTTCCAACTTTGATAAAAAAAAAAGATCTGTAGACAAACAGCTGATAAACTGCTGCTAATGTTTTCGTGTTTTGAGTAGTGGTCAAATTATGACCATTCAAATGTGCACACGCATTCTTGACCGTATTCGGTTGGCTCTATAGTCTAAATATGTAAGGTTCTATCTTAGAATAGCTGGGAAATCTTTCTAAAAATGTTTCGTGTACACAAGAGAAAGAGGAGAGAGAGAGAGAGAGAGGAGGAGCAGACAGACGACAGAGACAAAGACGGAGACAGAGACAGTGAGACATAGACAGAGAGACAGGACATAGGGACAGAAATACAGACAGACAGACAGTCAACATAGTCTCCTTTGGTCCATCTAAAACGGCATCCCTAGAAGATAGAAAATGAAGAGCAGCAGAAGAAAATGTGACAAAGCATTTTGCATCGTTGGAGAAGCAAAGACCTAATCCCGATGATAATATAAACAAGTTAGTCGAGCAGGAAACCACACAAAGGACATTACACAAAGCTTGCTTTGTGGTGCGGTTTTCGCATCAAACAAACAGAACAATCAACATCCATACAGCGAAACGCAGTGATTTGCATACTATTCCCCTTATTTGCATTGTCTTCCTTTGGAGAAAGACGTGTTTCTCTGTCCTCCGCATGACAGACACGTGACAATGGCTTATTTCTTCATAGCATGTCACGAAGCTAGTTTATGTCACGACCCACCTCTATTCAAGATACGCACTAGACAACTGAGTTAATTTACTGTGGTCTTATTTGATTAGGTTAAAGTGTAGTCCTTTATCTTTGAGATGTTTCTTTCATTTTCTTTTATTTTATTGGATTACCATTGTTCAGTAAATGAAGGACGAAGGATAAATTCAGAAAGGTCAAGCTCACTCGCAAACAACAACGTAAACATTGTCCTGTTCTGCATTTGACAACGATTCCAGTTTGGCGTTTGTTCAAGAGGGATTCTCGTACTTGAACATACCCATATGCGATCCACGAAATATGCCATTAAATTATCAGACAGGAGTCGCAAGGCATAATTCAATTGCAAAATCTGTTGAGAGAATGGAATTTTTGAAACACTGACAACAGAAAGACTGGAGCATTAGGACGGGCAGCCAACAGGCCAACTTTTATTTTGCAGGTAGGAATTTGAAGGTGAGACAAAATATATTGAGACCACTTGATGAGCCCGCGCAAAGCACACACATTCACACACATAATGAAAACAATAACCAGGGGGGTGGTTGTTGGTACTTCAGAAAGAGACACTACGTTTACTTCTCTTGCCGTGGTAAAACAGGCTTCAGCGGTCACTTCATGCTTTAGTGTTGAAACGTGATTTCGTCTCTCTCTCTCTCCCCTCTCTCTCTCTCTCTCTCTCTCTCTCTCTCTCTCTCTCTCTCTCATACACACACACACACACACCACACACAAACACGCACTACCACACAACACACACACACCACACACACACACACACACACACACACACACACACACACACACACACACACACACACACACAAAAGCACGCACATACGCAACCACGCAACCCCACACACACAACACACAACACACACACATCACACACAATACAATCAACATACAGGAATGTTTTGCCTTACATTGTATGGTCACTCATATCATACTGGTTTAGGTCTACCGTCACATTATGTTGTTAGCAGGTCTCATCACATATCCGGGAGCTCTTCATATGCAATGTTATCGTCATATTCTAATGCTACAACCATCGTGACGGTAAGGGACTGGGGGTGGGGGTGGGGGTGGGGGTGGACGATTGATTGGACACAACGGCATACAGGATCCTCCAATTCTTTCTGTATGGTGCAGATCGTCGGTTTTAACAAGTCTTGAAGTCTGAGAATGTAAATAGATACCGACTCCATCATACTTTACAAAATAAAATGACTCTTACCCACAACTAAAATACATTGTCCATGTGCCACACCTCAAGAACACGAACCTCATGGCAACCATCAGGAAAAACAGTGGCAAAAATGAAGAAAGGCAGACCTCCAATCTCATACACCGAAAAAAAAACAACATCAGTGGCCTAAATGTTCAAGTAATGTCCCAAAAAGTCAAGACATAGTGGCCTGTAGGGAGATGGTGATGTCCAGATGTGCAGGGGCCAACACCGAACCCAGTGACGCCGACAGGTGAGACAGTTGAGACCTAGTTGTTCACTGAGTTTTCTAGGTTTTGACATACCCTGAAGCCTTCTTCAGCATTGGTTCTGGAACTGCTTCTTTGCCCCTTTTGTCCTTTGATCCAAGTTTTAGATGATCAGCACTGACGAGTTGTTAATGGCAAATTAGTGCCATCAATCTCAATTCTGTGTGACGCTTTTAAGTTGGCACAGTTTGAACCCGTCCTGATTTCTTAATGCTGTCTTCCCATCTCTTCTCTAGAATTACCTCTACTGAACCTTCCTCCCCTCCCCCATCTTCCCCGCTTCTCCTTCTCTCTGGCATGGTGCCCTACAGGATATTGAACTTTCCACCTCCCCTCAAGGATAGAGAGCACCGGTTGTACCCAGGTAGAAAATATGTGGACGGACTTGCAGGTGGCTGAGGACAGAGAGGGTGGAAGATGCGCTTGCGGCAACAAGGGATAGATACATAATTATGGAGGGCCATGATCGCCATCGCCATGCAGCTGGGCACTTGATGATGATGATGGTGACCTCCCCTCAAATCCAGATGATCTTGAAACATAGCAGGACCATTTACTCCACCGCTTTTAACAGGGATGATGATGCCGTCATGAATGGCCATTTTATTTTCTTCTTTTCTGAGATTTTCATTTTTTCATTAGTGTTTATGGAATAAATCAAATTGATTACATCATGATAAATATAAGATTTAGAAACTGTTTACTGATGGAGAAAACATTTCAGGGCGCAGAGTGAAACAGTGACACAACGTAACAATGGGGAAGTTTAAGCTAAAATAAAGAGAAGATTGAGGCAGCTGAAATGTGGTTTCTGAAAAGAATGTTAAAGAGTTTCATGGATTGCAAAGAAAACGAACGAGACAGTCTTGAAAGAGACAGACACAAAGAGAATATTAATGAAGAAGATTAGGAAAAGACAAGCAACATTTACAGGACATTTCATGAGGCAAGAAAAATTAGAGCACCTATTTACAACAGGAAAGCTGAAGGGGAAAAGGGCACCAGGCAGACCTAGGGAGAAAATATTGGACGGACTTGTGAGTGGATAAAGATAGAGATGGTGGGAGATGTACATGCAGTGACAACAGATGAATTCGTATGAAAGGCCATGTCCCCGACGCCACGCGGCAGGGCATATCACAAAATGATGATGATATTAACATGAGATGCAGAGATCTTGTGATAGTCCTCATACCTCTGTTTCTCTGTCTCTGTCTCTCTGTCTCTGTCTCTGACTCTCTGTCTCTGTCTTTGTCTCGTTGTCTGTCTGTCTGTCTCACTCCTTTCTCTCTCTCTCTCCTTTCTTTCTCTCTGTCTCGCATTTCTCTGTCTCTCTCTGTCTCTGTCTCTCTGTCTCTGTCTCTGTCTCTCTCTGTCTCTCTCTGTCTCTCTCTCTGTCTCCCTGTCTCTCTGTCTCTCTGTCTCTCTCTGTCTCCTCTGTCTCACTCTCTCTCTCTTTCTTGTCATTTCTCCGCAACAGTTAATGTCGTCTCACCCCTGATCTCACCGACAGAACAGATAGAAAAAGACACTTTCATGTCACATGACCGTTTCGACAGTGTTCTGACAATATTGTGGACACCAGCAGTCTGAAAATAAAGATACGTTTTAACCACTACTGGTTCTACTACAGATCAGGAACATGTGCTCTTGTTTTTCGATAGTTTGTGATTTGTTTGTTTCGATTGATTGTTTCCTTTTACTTGTACCTCACGCGTAAACTGACGAAATACTTTCTACAAATCTAGGACATTGAAAGTAATATTCTCTTCTCCACTGGCCTTTAGCAAGAAATGCTCGATTTCAAATGTGTACAATTTAGCAAGAGGATGAATTGTTTTACTTCTGTTACTCATGGATAAATAGCTTCCATAAATAAAAAACTAGCAGGAAACGGAGAGAAACTGACGTAGAACTCAGCGCAGACAGACAGAAAAAGTGACAACTTCTGTTTCGAAGTGTATCGAAAAAAATGTCCTTGCAGCTTTTGGCACATCTATTAATCACGATCTAAATACGTAAAATATTATTATTTAAATGGATAAATGCAAATGAATATTTAACAGTACTTTGTTGAGATGAAAGCAAGACTGATAAACATGGACAGATGGGCAGACAAAGAGCCAGAAATGTAAAGAGTGAAAGGGAGAAACAGACAAATGAAGGGGATGGGTGGTCTTCCACAGAAATAAACCTTTGTCTATATAAAAAAGTATTTGCTATGCTATTTTACAGATCTTACAGTGACAATCTCTAATGATACAACACTGCATGTCACAACGAAGAGAACTCTAGATAATCCCAACGCACTTAACACACACACACACACACACACACCACACACACACACACACAACACACACACATACACACATACACACACACACACATACACACACACACACACACACACACACACACACAACACACACACACAACACAACACACTACCACAACACACACACACACACACAACACACACACACAAACACACAACACCACACAAAACACACACACACACACAACACAACACACACACACACACACAACACACACACAAACACACACACTTACACACACACAACACACACACATACACACACACAAACATACACACACACACAAAACACACACACACACACAAACACACACACATACACATACACTCACACACACAATACACACACATACACACACACACAACACATATCGTCTAATATCACTCATAGTGAAAAGACGTAATCAAGAACGAACGAAACACACAATACACACACCCATACACAAACACACATACACACACACACACACACACACACACACACACACACACACACACACACACACACACACTACACACACACCACGCAAGTAATCACTCTCGCACACACACACACACACACACACACACACTACACACATACATGCAAGTAATCACGCTCGCCACACCACACACACACACCACACACACACACACACACCACACACACACACACACACACACACACACACACACACACACACACCACACACACACACACCACAAATCTCATTTCTAAGTATAAAAACTTACTTCAAGCTATGACTCATGCATACTACTCCCGTTGGGAAAGAAAATGACATTCTGAGTGTGTCCAAGAGTCTTACAGCCAACGTTTCCTGCTTTCTATTAACATATTTCTTCTGAGTGACAGGAAAATTAATGATTCTCTTTATATGGTGCAACATAATTCATAGTGCAAGTCGTCTGTCCTTTTTCCTTTGCAGATGGATGTTAATGGAGTTTGTTTCCTTAATATAATTATCACGCCAAGGCTGCTATGTGTATAATGAGTAGTGCCCCTTGCCTCTGCAAGGACTAAAATACTCTCTCTGTTGCTCGAAAGTTCATTCAAAGCCATTCTATCAACAACAACAACAAAAGACAAAGCAATTTGTTCTAAATGTTTTAGTACTAAGGTTGTCAGTCTAAATTAGTTATTTAAAAATAGAAATAATGAGAAAGAAACCTACCAAAAAGATAAAAGATTCGCTTACTTGACTTGTGAAATAAGACTGTCGCAAATTTTCGGCCAATTGGTCTTTGTCAAGCTTATTATAACAGACAAAGATGCAAGTTCACCAGATTGTGAAACTAAACAACAAAGTGGAAAATCCACAGAATCCTTCGGAATTTGGAAGATTGTTATCCTCATTAATTCATGCTTTATGTTAGATACAAGCATGTACGTAAATATCTGAGCTAGTTTGTCTACTAAATCCAACAGACATTAGGCTTAATGTTCATTTTTCAGTGTTCACAGTCACTGATTTTGTAAACTCTGGAACCTGGTGTGTTTCAAATAACCAGGAACTATGTTCCCTCAGGTATTGGATGCTTTGAAAACAAAGAAATATTGATATACTCTGCTGTCCAACTAACAAACAGGCACCACAGGCGGCTCTAAATCAAAAGATTCTTTTTTTTTAACCTTGATCTGTTTAAAGTGATTATTGAATTTTGACAGATAAGCTGTTTATATTTACATGTACGTATGTGCACTTAACAGATCAAGAAAGTTCAGTCCACTTAATTCCAGCCCAGAAATAAGTGCATCGACAGCAAGGAAGACACCTCACTTAGTGAACCAGAGCACATTATGAACAAGTGGAATGAATATGGAGCATCAATTTTTAGCGACAACTGCCGTCAATGCACTCTATGCCTTGATCTGAACTGTCTCGAATCAGAATCAAAACCATTTTTTCGTGGAATTGAAGCAGTCACCAAGCATACAAAAACACGAAAATCTTCAGGAATTAATAATTTTCCAGGAGAAGTGTTAAAACATGGTGGAAAGAAGGTTTAAAAGCAATGCACCATCTTTGCTGTAAAATACGGAATACTCATCAGTGGCCAACAGATCGGAAACTTCACGAATGTGTGATGCTTCACAAGAATGGCAATTACAGAGATTGCAACAACCCTAGAACCATTACTTTAATCAACTACTCCAGTAAGATCCTGCTCATAATTGTTCCTCAGCAGATTGAAGCCCAAAATAGAAGAAGAAATACCTGACTGCCAGGCAGGCTACAGATTCAACAGAGGCACAACTGACATGTTATTCGTGCCACAAACACTCATAGAGAAAAGAAAAAAAAGCACTGAAAAAGAAGGTTTTGTCAACTTCATAGACTATAGCAAAACATTTGACAGCGTCATTCATCTGACCTGTTCAACACAATGGTCAAAGTGGGCTTTCCCGAATATCACATTACATCAATTGCCTCATTATAATTATAAAGATCAAAAGGCTATATAGTTAGGTCGAACAATCAGAAATGTGAATTCTTCAACATCCACAGGGGAGTTAGACAAGGTTTATGCTATTATCGTATCTCTTAAGCATCTACACGGAACAAGTCATGAGAGATGCTGATATGCATAGGCATAAAGATGGGAGGAAAAAATCTTACAAACCTGCCTATGCTGATGATACTTAGCTGTTAGCAGACAACACTAACAGCATAAAAAGAATTCGATACAGGGTACATGCAGTAGGCAAAAAGGCTGGCCTAAACGTGAACGCCAAGAAAACAAAAGGTGATACAAATCAAAGGCAAAGACAGTGAAAACATACATGACATCTTAATTAGCAAGTTCCTCTGAAAATGTTTAAGGATTTCAGATAGAAGAACTAATGAAAGTGTCCTGGAAGAACTTGATACCGCCAGAAAACTACTGGCAGACATTAATAGGAGAAGACAAAAATACATTGGCCATGTGTCACGCAGCTAGAACACGGACCTCATAGTAATCATCTTTCAAAGAAACACAGGCACAAGGGAAGAAAGGCAGACCTCCAATCTTATACATCGAGAACATAACCATCATCAGTGACCTAAATTTTCAAGAAATGGTCGACAACAGTCAAGACAGAGTGGCCTGGATGGAGATTGTGGTGTTCAAGAGTGCAGCGACCAACATCAAACCTAAAGATGCTTACAGGTGAGACATATAAGCTTATATAAGTGTGTGTGTGTGTATGTATGTATGTATGTATGTATGTATGTATGTATGTATGTATGTATTTATGTATGTATGTATGTATGTATGTATGTATGTATGTTTGTATGTATGTTTGTATGCATGTGCACATTATGCGAAGAACAACTCTTTCGTTGCTATTGGTCTTCCATGTGCCCTTAATGCATACTGCGCACGTGACTACAAGTGTTAGCTGTTTAACTCAGCTATTTTTGAACCGATGTGAATCTTTGTGTTCTTCTTCATTTGTTAGATATACATAAATATATGTATATCTATATACATACATATAGATGTATAGATATATAATACATATAGATGTATAGATATATAACATATACATACACACATCTACATATATAAACATCAATATATGAATAAATATACATAAAAATGACATGAGAATATATATACATGAATAAACACATATATACATGAATAAATATACATACAAATGACATGAAAAAT
>JAPXFY010000015.1:46462865-46472865 GCA_030674185.1 Monoplex corrugatus | reverse complement strand
ACAACATTAAAGAAGATGACAAGCATTCTTACCAACAAATGCCTATCAATTAACATCAGGAAGAGAGTCCTTGAATGTTATATAGAACCAATACTGTTGTACGGATGTGAGGCGTGGACAGTCAGCAAGCAACGCCAGAACAAGATTGAAGCAGCTGAGATGTGGTTTCTAAGAAGAATGTTGAGAGTTCCATGGATAGCAAAGAAAACAAACGAGACAGTCTTGATGGAGGCAGACACAAGTAGATCACTCATAAGGAAGATTAGGAAAAGACAAGCAACATTTATAGGCCATTTTATGAGGAAAAGGGATTTGGAGCACCTGGTCACAACGGGAATGCTGGAGGGAAAGAGAGCATCAGGTAGACCCAGGGAGAAAATGCTGGACGGATTTGCAGAGTGGCTGGGGACGAGGAGGGTGGGGGAGATGCTAGGGGCAACGAGAGATAGAGACAGATGGAAGTCCATGATCGCCAATGCCATGCGGCAGGGCACCTGATGATGATGATGATGATGACAGTGCATCTGTCTCCTTCTGTTACTAAAATAAGCAATTTCATTGTAAGTTCATGTGGTTGTGGTTTCAATCCATGAATAGACAAAAAAGTGCGAGAACAAAACAAGAGAAGAAGTGGACTGAGAAGAAATCGATTACGATAACGGGTATAGGAAAGTCAGCATGACGAAGTGGTTTACTTTCTTTCTTTCTTTCATTCTTTCTTTCCTTTTCTTTTTTTTTCTTTCTTTTTTTCTTTCTGAATTTAATTCTTTCTTTCTCTTTTTTTCTTTCTGTCTTTCTTTATGTCTTTCTTTCCTTCCTTCTTTCCTTCTTTCTTTTTTTCTTTCTACTTTTGTTTTTTTATTTCTTTCCTTCATTCCTTCTTCTTTCTTTATTTCTTTCTGTTTCTTTCTTTTTCTTTCTTCCTTTCTTTCTTTTTTCTTTCTTTCATTCTTTCTTCTTCTTCCTTCCTTTCTTTCATTCTTTCTTCTTTCCTTTCTTTCTTCACGTCTTTCTTCTTTCATTCTTTTTTTCCTTTCTTTCTTCACGTCTTTCTTCTTTCATTCTTTTTTCCCTTTCTTTCTTTGCTTGCTTCTTTTTTTCTCACTCTTTTCTTTTTTGTCTAAATAACATGCAGGGATATTTTCGACTTAATATTCCTGTCCTGCTACGTTTAAGTACACTGCCTGAGTTGTACAAAATGCTCAGTGAGTTAAATAACTGTATTGCTAAGTGTCTGAGCAGCTCAAAACAACAATGCCATTCGTTAAATTCATCCCACTGTGAAAATACAAAGCAAGGCCTTGCGCGGTAACCTTTATTTAATCTTCCAGTCATGCAACACTGCTGTCAGTCTGGGATATAGTTGACAGTTCCTGTACCATATGTTCTCACAGAATTAAGCCACACATGCCTTTCAACGACCGTTAACATGCATGGCACCCACTTACAGCCTGTGTCTGGGACAGTTATGTTCTGTCTGCCTTCAACTCCTTGTCAGGAAATGAACTCTGTGGATAAAATGATGAGAGGTGTTTGGCTGGTTGGTTGGTTGGTTTGGTTGGTTGGATGGTTGGTTGGTTGGTTGGCTAGTCGGTTCGGTCGTTGGTCGGTTCGGCGTCGGTCGGCGGCTATTGGTTGGTTGGTTGGTTGGTTGGTTGGTGTTTTGATTTGAGCTGTGTTGGAGTGTTGGTGCTGGTGATGAGTAGATTTCTGTTTGTTTGGTTGGTTAGTTGTTTGATTGCTTTTTTGTTTGCTTGTTTGCTTTTGGCGTGTGAGATTTCATTCGTTTTTTGTGTGTTTCTTTGTTGTTGTTGTTGTTGTTGTTGTTTTCTTTTTATGTTTTGTTTTGTTTTCTTTTCAGCAGTTATTTCTTACTTGAATTTTGAACATTTGTTTCTTTTTGTGGTTTTTTTTTTTCGTTTTGTTTGTTATTGTTTATTTCGCCCACACTGTGTAGATGTAATGCTTCTACACACACTGCATACTGTGCCTACAGTGCGTTAGTCTGCCATGATGTATGGGCAGTTACCTTTTATTTTTTCGAGTTTTTTTATGCAAGGCATATTTATGTTTCTATAAATCTCCGACCACTGACATGGATCACATAATTTTTAATGCTCCTGTCTACTGGTCTGCGAACGTACACACACGGCAGGACATTAAGGCACTAACAGATTTGCACAGAGCTGGACCAGGAGAGAAAAGAATACCGCACCCTTTCCCCCTGATGGCAGTGAATCCAACACAAGTCTGTTCGTTTGAAACTCTGCTATCGTAAACAACTTGGCTGTTGCGTCAATCGATGGCACTTATTAAATGATGAAAACAAGTGGGGGAAAAAAACATCATCCGTGGACTCTTAACTGCACACCAAAATGAAAAAAAAAAAGTCTGTGCAGTAATACTGAAGTTGGAAGGGTTTGAGATGATAGACACTTCCATTGTTCTCGGAGGCCAGCATTATCATGATAGTGCTTATTGTTATTTTTGTTTCTGTTTCAAGCCTAACCGACTGCATAGAGCCATATCAGTATTATAACCTTTTAAAACAATCAGAACTTTTAAAGGAAGAAAAGGAAAGGAAAATTAAATACACATATTCATGCATTTACCAATAATATTAGGAGATGCCCCCGGCGTGGACCACTCCATCCAATTTTTCGCACAAGGGATTTAAAAAAAACATACCTGAATACAAACCTTAAACATAACTAAAATATAAAAACCGGCATCAGTTACCTAAAATTACTTCTGCCTATCTCATTTCTCTAGATCCAAAAATGTATTTAATACATGTACCCAGTTATCAGCCCTAAGAGAAAGTACGTAAGACTTTATCGAACACATACAGGTGAATGGACCAGCAATGAAAAGGAAGAAATGACAGAAAGCAAAGGAGGAAGACAGAAGCAAAGAGAGTGACAGAAAAAAAGGAAAATTTCTGGCACAGAATTTCCGGAAGAAGGGGATATTATTTGTACTGAAAGAGTCCCGGCATCGCCACAGGGGGGAATGAGTTAAATACTGTGTTTGCAACGTGCACGAGCAGCTCGAAAAAACAATGGCTTTCAAGCAAAGCCTTTTGGCTGCATACACCTATATGAGTTTATACACTGACGCTATACCATATATTCAAGACTAAGCCACTCATGCCTTAACGACCTTAACATGCATGCCACCCCCCACACATGCCTTTTAAAGACCGTTAGCATGCATGGCACCCACTTACAGCCTGTGTCTGGGACAGTTATGTTCTGTCTGCCTATAACTCCTTGTCAGGTAATGAACGCTGTGGACAAAATGATGAGGGGTGTTTGGCTGATTGTTTGTTCGTTTGTTTGTTGTTTTCCACTATATTCCTGTCTCGTGTAGGTGAGTAATTTATGTTCTTAACGGACTTTTTGTTCGTCAACTTATGTTGTTTCCTTGTTACTGCGCAAAAGCTGAATTTTAAAACGCTTAATGTTGTTTATCCTGAAACGTTCGAAAATACATAACTTGTCTTGTCTTGTCTTGTCTTGTCTTTGCTTTGCCTTGTCTTGTCTTGTCCTTGCTTGCCTTGCCTTGCCTTGCTTGCCTTGTCTTGTCTTGTCTTGTCTTATCCAGCCTTTCTTGCCTTGCTTTGTCTTGCCTTGTTTCGTCTCTTGCCTTGCTGCCTTGCCTTGACTTGTCTTGCCTTGCCTTGTTCTTGTCGCCTTGTCTCGTCTTCCCTGCTTGCCTTGCCTTGCCTTGCCTTTTCTCGTCTTGTTTGTCTCATCTTGGCTTAGCTTGGCTTGGCATGGCTTGGCACGGCTTAGCTTGGCTTGGCTTGGTCTGGTCAAAGTTTGGTTTGGTCTGGTCTAGTCTGGTCTGGTCTGGCCTTGCTTTGCTTTGTCTGATATACCGGTTAGTCTAGAGTCTACTCTAGTCTAAGTTTTGTCTATTCAATTTCTTGCCTCATTCTTGCCTTGCCTTGCCTTGTTCCTTGCCTTGCCTTGCCTTGCCTTGCCTTGCCTTGCCTTGCCTTGTCTTTCTCGTTCGTCTTGACACGTCTTGTCTTGTCCTGTCTTGTCTCGTCTATTGTCGTCTCGGCTCGTCTCATCTCGTCTTGTCTTGTCTTGCATCGTTTCGTTTCGTCTCGTCTCGTCTCGTCTTTCTCGTCTCGTCTCGTCTGTCTCGTCCGTTTCTCGTCTGTCTGTCTCGTCTCGTCTCGTCTCGTCTGTTGTCTTGCCTTGTCTCGTCTCGTCTCGTCTTGTCTTGTCTTGTTTTTTCTTGTCTTCACGTCAATGCCCAGAGGTTCTGTTACTGAGAGGAATGAAAGATGAGACGTGGGAAAATAACAGCTTAAAGATGCGCTTTTCAGAACAGCTACGAGTTTGAAATGCAAATGTGGATTAGATCAGACAAATTTATAACATACAGAGGGGAAGAAAGGCAACGTTGAGCAATGCCTGAGAAAGAATGAGAAACAATAAAAAGAAAAAACAAGAAAAAAATACAAATTTTATTTACGAGGGTGTGAAATAGCAAAATGTAAGTTTTTTTTATACCCAACCCTTCCCTCAAAGAGGGTCTACATCACACTACATTATATCATAGATAACATAGATACTCCAACAACGATGCTGAAACGTGTGTGTGTTGTGGGGGGGGGGGGGGACGGGCGGGAGGAGTAGGAATAGACCCGTGGCATGGAGATGGAATGATGGCATTGAGCGTGTAAGTGAGGGTTTTAACTGGATACTAGAAATGACACGGACAAGTTTGCCAACAACGTTATGTGCATTCTTGTTTATTCAAAAACAAACACACGCTCTCGAAAAGGAACGCTCGTACACGACACACACACACCACACCACACACACACACACACACACACACACACACACACACACACACACCACACACACACACACACACACACACGCACATACACACATACACATCGATACAGTTACACCCCACACACACACACACACGCATGCACGCACAAACGCACACACGAACACACACGCACCCCCCAAACACACAAACAACAACACACACACGGACGCACACACACACACACCAACTACACGCACATACACACGCACACACCACGTACACACGCCACATAAACATACACACACACACGCACACACACAACACACAACCAACACACATATTAGCAAAACATTAATCCAATATTCAGAACAAAGAGTATCATCACGTTATTTGGGCGTGAAGAAGAGATGGAACAAACGGAAAATTGATTAAAGGACACAGAGAAAAAAGGACAACAAAACGTGAGAAGGGAACGAAAAGGACACTGTCGTTGTTATCATGATTATTTTAAGCGGTGGGCCCCGTGGGGTGAGGATGCTCGTGGTTATGTCCATGGTTAATTTGACTGAAACACAACAATCCAAACAAGTCAGAAATCACACACATACACATACAACACATACGCAACACACACACATCACACACACACACCGCCACACACACACACACACATACACAACATACACAACACACACACACACACACACACCACACACACAACACACACACAAACACACCCACACACACAAACGCATGCACACACAACACACCACACACACACACAACACGCACACACACACATACACACACAAATACACATACACACTCTCACACACACACGTGCACACACTCATGTGCAATATGTATACAAGTTAACATACATATATATATGTATGCATGTATGCATCTGTCTCTCTCTCTCTCTCTGTCTCTGTGTGTGTGTGTCTCTCTCTCTCTGTTTCTCTCTGACTCTCTCTCTCTCTATCTAATATATATATATATATTTGTGTGTGTGTGTGTGTGTGTGTGTGTGTGTGTGTGTGTGTGTGTGTGTGTGTGTTGTGTGTGTGTGTGTACAGAGAGAGATACAAAGAGAGAGAGACAGACAGAGACAGAGAGAGACAGAGACAGAGAGACAAAGGCAGACAGACAGACAGACAGATAGACAAGAGAGAGACTAAAGGAGAGCGAATGACTGGGTGAAGAGAGATATACAGGCAGGCAAACAAAGAGCAATTCATAGTTCAACATCTACGGATTCTTTCTTATGTGTTAGAGGTGTACAGCAAGAGAGACAGAAAGACAAGAAAAGAGGACGAGAGATGGGAAAAGAAAACTTTTCGTAGAAAATCAAGAAATCGTTACTCTTGGAATGGCAGTGATCGATCATTATTGAAGTGGAGGTGGGGATGATAGCAGCAGCAGTATGGTGGTAGCAGTGGTGGTAATAACGGTAACAGTTAGATCAAGATGAAGATGGCTAACATAAGGAGACAAAGTGAATGGTTTTTTTTTTGTAATTTAGAGAGTCGAAATTACACAAAGCAAACCCTTCCCAGAAAAAGACGAGGGTAGGACCACATTTAATAATACTCATATATTGAGTGAAGTTCAAAAATGTTATGGTAACATTTGTAAAAATAAAAACAGTAATGATAAGAAACTAAGTATTCCATCAAGAAAATAGTATAAAGTTGAAGGGAATATATTACAGAAAACGAAGCAGTCCGAGCACTTAATGATATGCAGAAATACAAGATTCCAGGCTAAGATAGATACGCATTAATTTCATATTTGACAGATATAGCAACTTTTTAAGTAGGAGCAATTAGTTTTGCATTTCAACATAATGAAATGTTTGTAACACAGACAGAAGAGATCTTTACCTGTATATCAAAAGATGAAAAGTCTGAAAAAAATTATGAGAGACTGATGCCCTGTCAAATTGCTGAACACATTAAACAGGATAACTTCATCGTGTATAGCAAAGAGACTCAAGACAGTTTTGCCAAATATCGTAAATGAACGACAGACAATTTTCTTAAAAAGGAAAGAAACATAGGCGAAAATACTAGGCTACTTTATGACTGCTGTATACAGAAAATCGTATTGCACGAGGCTTGTCATTTACGACTGATTATAAAAAGGCACTTTACAGTGTATCGTGGTCTTTTTATAAACAAATGTCTTGACATCTTTAATCTCGGTCCAGACACAAAAAAGGTTGTGGATTCGAATGCCCATCAGTCCCTTCGAAAAAAGTCATTGTGGGATTTTTCGGCTCCCACAGACTCGTGTTTAGCATTGAGTGTGCTACGGGCTGTTTGAGAAGACTTGGACCACACAATCGAATCTCATCCACTTCACAGATGCATCATTGAGGGTGTTGGTTAAATCTTTTGAACAGCACCGCAGATGTCTGTATCTCTCGGGCCTGGTTGACGTCAAGATATATATGATAGCAGGCGTAGAGTACAGCCCTGTTGCGCAGTCTCAATCCTAGACAGAACTCCATACATTATGATTATCGTCGTCATCCTCATCCTCATCCTCATCATCACATTGTTAAAAACTGTGCCATATTCTATGGCCTTTAAGGTGGCGTAGAAAATGGGGAAATACAAACAAACAAACAAACAAACAACACTTGTCCCTGAACTCTGAAGTTGTGGCTCTAAGTGGTAGTGACCTCAACTACAAATAAAGTTCGATAACCGTTTACAGCTGGGAAGACAGGACCACATGTGCAAAGGTTTACCCGAACAAGGTCATTACATAAACCCAAACAGCTGCTTATCGAATGTGTCCAAAACTAAGGAGGTCGTTGTCTTTACTGCTTATATAACTTTCGAAAGGAACTGTATTTGTCTTCAATCAGTCCTGAGAAAAGGCACTGCTGTGGTATGAGTGGCTGACCTGTTCAGTTGATGCTATGATTTGGACTGTTCTGTTCTGTGTGTTGTGTTATCTTGGATTTATCTTTCGTAGATATGTATTGGCATATCTTTCTTTCTGAGATTTGATGTGTATGCATGAACATGGGTGTAGTGTTCATGTAGTGTGGTATGTGTGTGCGGTTGTGTGTGTGTGTGTGTGTGTGTGTGTTTGTCTGTATATGAAACTTTATTTTGATAACGTATACAGTGAATTCGGGAGAAGGCAAAAAATCATTACCAGGGGAGAACTTACTTGTTAGCTAAGTAACGCTTGTAATTATGCTTCGGTTATTTCCCTCACACGTGTACGTGTTATACTGAGTTAGTGATACAGAGAAGTGGTAGTCATTGATTACAACTATGTTTCATCGTTTGTTTGTTTGCTAGGACAAGGAATTTGAATTTTAGTGTTTATTTCGGGGGGATGGGTGTACTAAGCTGTAAAACATATGAATAACTTCAGTTTAAGAGGAAAATGAGACATCATTGATGAGTTAACCATTCAGATTTTTTATTGTCTTTATTTCCGTTTTTTGGGGTGGGGGTGAGGGTGGGATGGATATCATTTTTTGCGCGAATGTACAGCAATTTATTTCATTTTGTTTTATTTTTATTTTATTTTATTTTATTTTATTTTAATTTTGTTTTATTTATTTTATTTTATTTTATTTTTTATTTTATTTTTTGTTTATTTATCTTATTTTATTTTATTCTATTCTATTTATTTTTATTTTTTTTTTTATTTTTTTTTCTTTTTTTTTCTTTTTTTTTTTTTTTGGGGGGGGGGACAGTACAAAACTGTAAAACTTAAAAAAGATAGTTTTAGGGGAAGAGAAGGATAGCTGAATATGTTAACAATTTACTTTTTAAGGAGAAAGGATAGATAATTTTTTATGTAAATATACATCTGACGTCAACATGTTTGAAACTGAAACAGAAAGGATAGATATTCTTATATGAATATACATCTGACGTCTACATGTCTGGCCAGAACAGTAAATAATCAGAGTACAGGGCGTGTGCAATACTCTCCCACAGAAGCCAGCTGGAAAGGCAATGCCCGCAACAGAATAAGCTGGAGACACGAGTGAGCATAGGGCTCAACCACATCTGAACAGCTCAGAACGATTGCTATTGAACAGAAGAGGGGCCCGCTGAAGCAGAACCTAAAACTGCATAATTCTTTCCTATGCAGCGCTTGCGAAAGAACATCATCATCATTATCATCATCATCATCATCATCATCATCATCATCATCATCATCATCATCATCATCATCATTACCACCACCGCCATCATCATCATCACCGCTATGTGCCTTCCGCATGGCGTTGGCGATCATGACCCTCTATACGAATCTACCTTGTGTCGCTTGCAAGTACACCTCCCACCCTCTCTGTCCTCAGCCACACCGCAAGTTCGTCCAGTATTTTCTCCCTGGATCTACCTGGTGCTCTTTATTCCCCTCCAGCTTTCCTGTTATGACTCGGTGCTCAAATTTTCTCTGATGCATAAAGGTTCCTATAAATATTGCTTGTCTGCGAAAGAACATACGCCTCCAGAACTGGTCTGGCATCCCATATGAAGACCAGGGAGATGAAGTACCAATATGCTTGCTTATCCGTTCGGATCACCGAGAGAGTCCATGGTCATAGTCACGGTCATGGCATAACCAACATAGATTGAAGGATAAAGCAAATTAAACTGAAAATGTTCAACCATTCAAACTGTAAATCATAGTGATAGCCAGCGTTCACACACGATCCAGAAACACACCAATATAAAAAGAGAACACGTATTTAATGCGCACGCGTGCGTGCGCGCACACACACACACACACACACACACACACGCGCGCGCACTCGCACATGCACATGCATACCTACCTACACACACACACACACACACACACACACACACACACACACACACACACACACACACACATATATATATATATATATATATATATATATACATATATACACACACACAGAGACACACAAACAGACACACACAGACATACATAAACAGACACATACAAAACACACACACATATATTATATATATACACACATACACGCATACATACATATACACAATTGCATGCATACATACATACATACATACATACATGCACACACACACACACACACACGCACGCACAAACACGCACACATAAACACGCATACACACATACACACACACACATACACAAGCATGCACATACACCTTTGCAGCGACAGAAGAGAGATTCATAC
>JAPXFY010000015.1:46437865-46455365 GCA_030674185.1 Monoplex corrugatus | reverse complement strand
ATGATGGTGATGATTGAATAGTTACGTCAGTGGACCATGTGCTTTCTGTTGGACCAAAGATGTCCATGGCTTATGTCTGATCTAGAATTTGTCTGAAAAGTTTGGTCTTGCCTGTTGTTATGAGAGGTACACATAGTTCTCTTGCTTTTCTTTACATGTGCGTATCTTATCAACAAATGCCTATCAGCTAACACCAGGAAGAGAGTCCTCTAGTGTTGTACAATGTGATATATGATGCAATTTAACTGAAGTGGATCCCTCACAGATTACATGTACTATACAGAGATGGAGAGACATGAATTGTGCTGAAACTTGTCAAAAGTGAGATCCAGAGCTTTATTTAAAATTTGGATAAGAAGAAATGTAACACAAATGAGAAAAAAAACACTAATACTATCTATACAAAACTATCTCTGAATGGATTTTTTCCCAAATTATCCTGATGATCTTGTCAGTAATTTTCTGAAAAACCGTTCTCGTTTTGTTTAGACTGTAACCAAATTAATATCAAAGTTGACCTAAAAGCATGAAATTTGAAGAGTTGAATATACCAGATATACAAAAGTATACTCAATCTTTAAAATATTCCTGTGTGAGAAAAATCAAAAATACAAGTCATAAATGAAAAAAAAAACCTAACGAATTACACCCTTTTAAGATAATTTTCGGAAACCCATAGTCTGATGTAGAACATGTACAACTTTGAAACGAGATAACTGCCATCTTTACCGTTAATAACGACAGAAACTTGACACTTTTTATTTCATCCAACACAAGTGTGATTGCCCGCGTTCAAGCAAACAGGAAGAAGAAAAAACACGAAAAAAAAAAATAAGAACGCTCATTCTATTTTCGTGTTTTTGTTGTTTTTCTGGTCACTGTTTATTTAGTTTAAGAAATGAATATTTTCCAAAGTACCAGATGAAACACTATAGTGTGTATCAATATCATATATGGCTATGAAACTATACCAATAAAGCCTTCAACACACAAATCACAGAATATGGTATAATTACTTGTTCCTCACCTTCGATCCTGGTCAAATTGTGGATTGAAGGACCCTAGACTTGTGCAAGATTTTAAAGGTACCAGGTAGGTGTGTGTTGGGGAGGAGAGAGGAGAATTAGGGGGTAGGACAAAGGTTTAAAACTATCAAACTAAAAGAGGAAGGAGGGAGAGATTGAAATACTTCAATGGACGTTTCCTCCATATCCTCACAAAGAACCGTGTCTTATCTAGGTAGCTGGGCATGTGAATGCGACTTGTGTGTGTATGTGGGGGGGGGGGGGGGATGGTTGGGTGCGTGTGTGTGGCTGGGAGGGTGGGTGAGTGTTCTTGAGTGTGTGTGTGTGTATGAGCGCGTGGGCACAAGCGTGTATATATATATATATATATATATATATATATACACACATATACATGTATATACATATAGGTATATAGATATATAAATGTATGTATACATATGTGTGTGTGCGTGTGTGTGTGCGTGTGCATGTGTGTGTGTATAGTACACACGTACACACAGAGACACACACAGAGGGAAAAGAGAGAGAAAGAGACGGAGAGAGAGGGGGGGTTGGGGGTAGGCTAAAGCAGAGACAGTGACAATAGAGAGACAGTGAGACAGAGACAGAGAAAGACAGACACAGAAAGGATGAAAGAACAGATAAAGAGACAGAGAAAGGATGAGAAAGTTTCGTTGAGAAGAAGTAAACTCCACCCCCACCCCCACACACCCACACCACACGCGCACGACGCACCCATCCACCCACCCACCACCCACATACCCCCCCACACACACACACACACACACACACACACACACACACACATCACAAACACACGCACATACATCTACCATTTGTAATTGGAGACCTCGGGAAAGATCAGACTGGGACCTATTTTTGAACCGAACATTTGAATACAATTGAATTCCTGTTCAGAAATAACCGAGAGAATCATTGTTGAGATATGCCCACATTTCCTGAGGGGAACACTCAGAAACGTGTTTGTGCATCGTCATAGACAGGAGTTTGGAGTTCAAAGGTCGAGATGGGTTCATCGCACTCGGGCAATTCCGCATGCTCTCCACCCAAATCTGCCAGTGTAAAATATCTTGCAGACCCCTTGAGCCTGCAGAAACCGTATGCACTGGCAAGATCTTGAAATAGGGAGATGATGATGGTGGCGGGTGGGAGAGGAGGCAGGACCACTGCAATGCTAATCTGACATCACCAGAGGCATTAAGATAAGGAGAGCACAAGTTAGGTTTCAAATGTAGCAGGCGGGGCTTAAACTCAGGATGTCGGATCTCAAGTCTCACGGCTGTATCAGCGGAGCCACACCATGTATAGGGATAAGATGACAAACAGCTAGCTCTGTTGCGTTCTGTGCTATGATCACCTTGCAATACAAAAAGGCTGGAGCATAGAGAAAACTACACAATGTTGCTGTGTTATCCAACTTGCTTCAGTTCAAAAGTGTGATCAATTATCGTTATCAGAAAGGCAAAACATGGTAAGTAGTCAAGCCATAAATCATTCTATAAGAAAATGTTTACGGTCAAAAATGCTGAAGATCAAAACTGAAATTGAAATAGGTCAAGAAAAATATCCCATGTTGGACACAAAAACAAACAAACAGACTGGAGCAACGTATTGCCACAAAACATCCTAAATTCGATTTGTCCTGATCATGCAACAAATATTAACACATTCCATACCGCGTCACGAGATCCTCGTGACTCAGCTTTCTCTCTCCGTGGACCGCGTTACGAGGATTTCGTGCTCTGAACCATAGTTTCAGTTTCGAGTATATAAATACAAAATTACCGCATTGCTGACGTAATCCTTTTCCGGCAAAGGGAGCATACTATTGCCATTTCCTTTCTGCATTTACACGACGTTTGAATCGGCAAAAATGGCAAAAAACAGGCGTAATTTGAGTGTTTCTGAAGTTATCTCCTAACATTACTTGATCAGTAGTTAGTACAGTGACCTATTTTCTTGGTAGGAAAAGGGTTAACTGGTGTCAATGCACTTTCGAGTTGGAAAAAAACGTTAATCCAACCATTTTTCGTAGTGCAAATGCAGCAGACTACCGACTGAAAGTTATGGGTTCGAATCGGCCTGAATTCTTTCAACCCCATTGTGGAAATTTTCGACCTCCACTTGGCTCCTACCCAGAGTAGACTCCTAGGGTTTGAATGGGAAGAGCCCCATCCACTTCATGGATGCGTCATTGAGATGTTGCTCAAGTACCGTGACCAACACTGCAAGTGTTTGTACCTCTCAGATTTAGTTGACGCCAGGATGATTTATGATAATAAGTATACAGTACAGCCACAGTCTCAATCCTAGATGGTACTCCATAGTATATCATCCTTGTCATCATCATCTTCAGAGCAATGTAAAACTATCATAGTCCTTGTGGCCGTTAGAGTGCGCTAGAAAATATTGCAATACTGTGTGTTAGATGCCCCTTTGTTGTGAAGCAAATTTGAATTAAAAAATAAGTTAAAAAAAGTGTATGCTAGAAAATGGAGGGTGGGGTGGCTGGGGGTAAGCACAAAGCACAGGATTAAGTGCGATAATCCCAAACATAATAAAACAACTCAGTCAAAACAGGCAGCTTTCAATGTTGAGAACACCATATACAAAAAGCTTCCTGATCAGTCAATCTTTGTGACTATTCATATCTATAGTCGTGCCAGACCAAACTTATGTACCAAAATCGTGACTTTCTGCCGTGCAAGGTCCGGGAGTTCATTTGTTGATATTACACAGTATATTGGCTAAGTGCTTAAAGAACCAGCTTGGCAAGCGAGAGGTTCCAGTTCGATTCCATTTCTGGCAAGGGGTTTTCCTTCCCCCATCCCACCACTATCACCATTCATCTCCAGAAATCTAGACAGATGGTCTGGGTGTTAGTCTTTAAATGAGACGGTAAACATGATGTACCAATAAACCCACACAAACATGCATGTTGACTGGTAAACACACACACACACACACACACACACACACACACACACACACACACATACATACACACACACACACACACACACACACACCACACACACAAACTGCACAAGAGCACGCATGCATAGCACACGCACACACACTCACACACACAGATACACACACACGCACACACAAACACACACAGTCACACACAGAGACATAGACACACACACACACACACACACACACACACACACGCGCGCGCGCAAACTACACGTGAGCACACACACACACAAACACACACACAAACTACATGCGGACATGCACACACACACACACACAAACACACACACACACACACACAGGCACACAGACACACAGACACACACACATACACACACACACACACACACACACACACACACACACACACACTACAATGACACAGAAGCCCTTCGTTCATTAAACCACATAAATGTCGCATATTTATGCGATCAATTTATTCCATCGAAAATCTGAAACTGTACTACAAAGAAAACGCAAAAGAAGTCCAAACACACCAAACATGTCATCATTACAAGTGAGACGAATGGAATAATTCACATGAGATGAATTGATCCTACTGTATAAAATATGCAGAACTTAATCATGTCTATCACATTGACACGAGCACAGCAAACAGTATATAGACATAACCACAATTATTTCATGTATGAAACCCATTCCTGTACAAAAATTTCATTTACATCAACATCTACAGCTTGATCCCTTCTATAAAACCACAACAACAAAAATGTCGTATCTATAGAAAAAAGCAAAACAAGACTGGGTCACAGTTACAGAATTGCTCTTGGTCCGTTTTATCCAATCAACACAATTGTGACCTGCCAGCACGAAATCAGTCTTAACTAACATTTTGGGCATTTTGAGATATACATATCACTGGAAGGTGTACTGCTGATTATTTTGGTACTTGAATAAAGCTTGTACTCAAAAAATGTAGAAGTTATGTATGTTTAAAGTCATGAAGTTGTATGATGGCCATTTTGAGAAAACGGCCTCTAAAGTTTTTGTGTGCTCTCCTACACATTTTCCTTAAATTTCATTATTTGGGGGCTTTGACCCAGTTTGTTTCTAATTTTAGCTGTCATTATCTGAAAGGTGCACAAAGAGCTTTCTGTCAGTTATTCACATCGTGCAGGCACTGTACAGGTTACGGTTCATAAAAAAAGACAAAAAGAGGTACTTTCGGTAGAAATTGCGTTCTTTCTGCTGCAATCAGTGCATTAAAATACCATTTTAAATTGATTAATAATATTTTTTCAAGAAAAAATGTCTGTGGGGGATAGATTATAGTCTACAGATATCAATTTTGAGAAAAAGTCAAAACACCCCAGATAGACCCTCAGTCACCTTTTCAGCTCCTAGTGCTGTTCGACTGACTGCGAGTTAAGAGTGATCTCGTGGTGGGAGGTCACAATTAAATTGTGTTATTTGTGTGTATTATATTTCAATCTCATTCGTGCGATTGGACTTAAATCAAGCGAACCTCTGAGTATCATACCCAATCTGATATGTGTTCGAGTATTTTACCTGATCTTACAGGCATTCAATACGACTTCTTAAAATCATGGCCTCTGTAGTGTATATTAGAATGCCATATAAATAGTAACCACTACAACAGACATGGTTCTGTCATTCATGATGTAGCAAGTACAATGATAAGCTTAACATGCAAAGAAATTGAAGGAAAAAATGTAATACACAAAATGAAATAAAAATGGAATGTTTCAAACGTATAAAATAACAAACATTGGCTACAAACATTACCCTGTCAATATGGGTTTTGAAAGAGATGATATGTGTACATTTGTAGCTAGCAAAAAGAAAATGTTGCGACATACATGTTGCTCTTGCAAATACATTCAAAAAGTTAGGTAAGAAGTCTAAATGAGTGTAAGCAGCTGTATTGAAATATGGGGATTGTAAAGATAACACCAAACAAACAATAAGTGTAACAACATCGGGAAAGTTTTGAAGAGAATTATCAATTCCTACAAAAAAAAACAATGGATCTATCCCAAGAACTCAAGTTGATTTAAAACAAAATTAAGAACAACCATACATAATCTAGTAAAACACTACTCAAGTAAAGTGTTTTTATCTTATTCAATTATTTATTAAATGTACACAATTTGAGTTTATAATTCATGCCATACGATCGTAGTTTGATCAGATCTGAATTTTATTTTGAAATCAGGCATCCAGTTCACATTCGTTCAAATGGAGGTTCGAGCGTTGCTTCTTGTTGGGTTCCTTCTCCACTGTGGTTTCAATTACAAATGAACAAGATCATGTGCAGATGAAGTATGGACGTAAAGATATTCGCAGGCATTATGCTAGAGTATAATCACTACGAAAATGGTAGACTATAGTGGAAGGTCTTCAAACATCAAGGTTTCGGTCAGTAGAATAAATATCTGGTTGTCAGTATATGCTGATATCCAGAATACCTGTAACGTAACCAGAGGGTGTTTTTATACCAAAAAATCCATCTTTTAGACATCTTACTGAAGCTGCAGCAAGGTTTGGAAAAAATCTTTTTTAATTGAAAAGAAATCACAGGCATAAAAACGGAAAAATTAAATTAAGGCCTTTAAAAGAAAACAAAACGGAAAATCAGTCCCCATCAATACGATCATACAAGCATATTAATTACAGTCCCCATCAATACGATTATACAAGCATATTAATTAATCTTCTATTAGATGTTGGTATTCGGTTTTTGCTGGGGTCAACTTCTTAACACATTATAATCAGAAAGGGAGAAACCAAACAGATGGCGTCCAGACACCCATTAGAATGAAGAATATACATTAATGTTGGTATCATGCATTTTCTGTGCACGTTGACTGTGTATGTGTCTTTTAACTCAAACGTGTGCTAATGCCACACACTTGAATACATTTACAATTTTCATATTGTGAATATTAAGGAGAGGGTCTAGCAAGTTGTGCAAACGTTTCGCTGTCATTTATTGGACTCAATTTCGTCAAAAGTTGCATAAACAGCCATGCCTCTCTCTCTCTCTCTCTCTCTCTCCTCTCTCTCTCTCTCTCCTCTCCTCTCTCTCTCTCTCTCGCTCTCTCTCTCTCCCTCTCTCTCTCCCTTCTCACAGACATACACACACATATATGATTATAAACACACACAAACACACACACACACACACACACACACACACACACACACACACACACACACACACACACAGCACGCACACACTCACAGCACGCACGCAACTCATCGACCAACGGCATTACATTACAGAATGGATATGGATTTCAGTCACAAGTCAATTGACAAATTCGTATCGTATAGCTACATGAGTGATGTATGTGGTATTTGTGTGTATGTGTGTGTGGTGTAGTTCGTGTGTGTTGTGTATGTGTGGTGTATGTTGTGTATTGTGTGTGTGTGTGTAGTGTGTTGTGTGTGTGTGTATGTATGTGTGTGTGTGTGTGTGGTGTATGTGTGTGTGTGTGTGTGTGTGTGTGTGTGTGTTGTGTGTGTGTGTGTGTGTGTTGTGTGTGTGTGTGTGTGTGTGATGTGGTGTGTGTGTGTGTGTGTGTATGTGTGTGTGTGTGTGTGTGTGTGTGTGTTCGTTGTAGCAAGTTAGCGAACCAGCAGCCTGACAAGAAAAAGAGAGTCCTCTTTTTTTTCTATGCCAAGGACCAATACAGATCGTAACAGATCTATTAATTACCATGCGCCACAAAACAAAATTAAGAATGCAATACTAGTTATGGTAGAGGCAGGCTGGCTTGGGACGCCAGTATATTTGCCTGTTTCGCTTTCTTTGTGCGCAAAAAGAAACACAAACAAAAACAAAAACAAAAAACCACAATGGGAATTCAACGTTTATGAAGCAAAGCCTGCTACAGCTCAACTGACCATCAAACTTCATGCAGCCAATAGGAACCAGACACAACACCAGTCATGTTCGTCATCAGAGGTGACCGGGCCACCAAGACAACAAAGGACAGAAGAAAAAGGTGAAAAAAGAATGGCTAAGGCGAACACAGTGGTGAACATCATATAGCCTGCCTTTGAAGTTCTGCATAAGGACCTTTGCTTTCCAGTCGTGTAAAACCTTGAAGACATAAGATCAAGCAAACCGGAACTTTAATTAACCTTTTCGCGACATGACGCGAGAATCGTCGCTATGCCTGCCTATGCCATCAGGACAAGTGGCGAGCCCGCTCGCTATGGCCGAAAGGTCGCTGTGGACACATAGTGAGAACGTTCGCGACGCCTGTTCTAAAATTAAAATAATGCGTCAGTACGTCACTGGAAATTCCCTCAAAACGTGTCGAAACTACTCAATGGAACCCTTCTACGTCATATGATGCCACTTTTTCGGCTTAAAAGAGGCAATTTCAATGGAATTTGTGTTGAAACCAACCAACCCCAATTCTTTGTCTCTTCGTGTTACCCGCGTCGTTCACACTGCTGTAAACATGGCTAAACGGATAACTTTCACGGCCGCTGAAGTAGCAGAACTGATCGTTCAGGCCGGTTCTGACGATGATCTGGACCTTGATCATTCAGAAAGCAGTAACTAAAGTGCTGAAGTGGAAGATTTTGAGGATGATGTGCCGTAAAACGACGACGATCCCGCATATTCAACGGATGATGACGAAGTTGAAGCAGACGAACAAAGTGCAATCGTCGATGACAGTGACATCTTTCACTCGTACTCAGGTAGTCAGGCAACAAATCATTCAGTCTTGGAGCCAGATTTTTAGCCAGAAATAAGTTGTCCTGATCAATGTGAAGCCAACACTGAGGTTGACACTGCTAGTGACGACAGCGACGATGAAAATGATGCACCACCTGGGTGAAAAATCTTCGGAAATTTCTGCAAGTACCTGTTTTCTCAGCTGCCGAAACATGCGGTTTGCAGCCCTTTGTCTTTCAAGACATCGCCGACTCTACACCATCATGTTCCATTATGTTACCATTATGTTCTAAAATGTTGAAGTATTGTCTTTTAAGTCTTTTCTCCTTCAGTTTTTGGCCATCATATGCCAAAAATAACACTTTGTGTGAATATCCTGTGGCCGTTTTGGATTTTTGATTTTGACACTTACGTTGACATTTTCAAAAGCACAAAATACTAACTAAATGAATCTAAATACTAACTAAATGAATCTAAATACTAACTAAATGAATCTAAATACTAACTAAATGAATTAAATACTAACTAAATGAATCTTCACAGAAATTGTTTTTAACTTTCACCAGGAGATAAAAGAATGATCTGTAAAAGTTGTTCTAACATCATAAGCTAGCTTTTACGCCTATTCAAGAAAATTAAATAAAAATGACCAAATAGGGCATCCTCAGGGCATTTCTGCTCCTGACCCCAGTGTGCACAGGCAAAGTAGCTGTGGTGAGGCAGTGTTGTAAAAGGGGGACCGCCAATGTTTCAGGCTGTTTTCGACACTGATTTCGACAATGAATTGGTACCATTTGTATTTCAGGTCATTCTTATAAAATCTAAACTTAACTCCTAGTCCAGAAACAATAAGATTTTATTATCAACGTTATTCACCATTTTCAACAACTTTGTGTATCGCGTTCTACGTCAGCTTCTTCATTCTTCAGTAAGGATCACACTTTTTTTTTTAAATAACAGAAAGCATGTTGTGTGGAGCCTCAAAGCTTTGCCGAAACAATAGTCATTGTAGTAAATTAGCATTTATCCAAATAAGTTTTAACAATGTGGAGAACGTTCGTGGGACTTTGATGGGCCATCACAGAGAGAGGGATACAATTCACTGCAATGTTCCCTATATTGTGGTTTACTTATAAATTAGTACAACAATAGAAAATGCACGGAATTATGGCATATGCGCTTATTAGGTGGCTGTTTTGTGGGTGATTTGATAGAAAATGCAAAGTGCCATGGGAAATGCCATGAATATTGTAATCATTCGTTGATGATTTGATACTAAATTCAAGCTGATTTGTGTTGAATGGTTTGCTAGAAATCGCACGGAGTTATGGCACACGCCATGGTTATTGGTAGCTGTTTTGTGGATGTTTTGATTTCTTAAGGTTTTTTTGCTTTATAGTTAAGATTTAGGTTGGATTTGTGATCGTAATTTCAGGAGATATGAGAATGATGCTGATGTAGTGTGAGTCCGGTGTGTGCAAGTTTGAATTCCAAATGTGAATCAGCGAGTGAGTAATGAACTGAAATGAACAGAATTAATTTTTGCTGACTTCCTGCTGTCTTTGCAAAGAAACCACTGACTAGCTTCTCACAGTCCATTAAAGCAGCCAGCACACTGGGCTGATTGATAACCAACAGACATAGAACTGAACGGGCATTTCAATTGTCCTGTGCATTTGCTCAGTTTGCAATGAACTGAAATGCCAGCAGATGTGATGTCATGGGAATGGGCCTAGTAATAGTAGTCGTAGAAGTAGTAGTGGTGGTAGTAGTAGTAGCAGTCGTAGTAGTGGTGGCGGTGGTGGTAGTAGTAGTAGTAGTAGTGATGGTAGCAACAGCAATAGAAGGAGTAGCAGTGGCTGTAGCAGTCGTAGTAGTAATAGTAGCGGCAGCAGCAGAAGCAGCAGCACTACATTTGAAAATAAATAAATAAATAAACAAAGAAAGAGAAAAAAAAAAAAAAAAGAAAGAAGAAAAGAAAGAAAGAAAGAAAGAAAATGCAGGCGGACGAGAATGAAACAAAACTATTGGCGTTGCACTGCGGTGACTGCTATCCCCACTGACTGCAGTAAGAGCTTCACACAGTGAAACCGCAGTGACAAAAAAAAACACAAAAAACAACAAAAAAACACACACAACCTAAAATACCAAAAACACCAAAGTGATAGGCCACTGAGTATAAACCATGGTCAAAATCAGTCTCTAAAGTAGCGAGAGGTAAAAGGTGCTAAACATGCTCAAACCCTGTCTGCAAAAAAGAAAAAGAAATAAACGATTAATTAAGATCCGTGATGTATCGGATTTTCTTTCTACTTTGCGCTTCAGTGGTATATCAACATACTTCAGCTGGTATTCATTTTGCTTGCTTAAGATACTTCACTTGTTTCAAATACTCAAGTTCGTCAGGAGAACGTTTACGACACATCACTATCGTCATGAGTATCTCTCTGGAGACTCAGATGTTGCTTCTCCGTCAGGCCGCCATGTTCATATGTCTTGAAAGGGGAGAATAACCACCTGCACTTTGAAGCAGAGGAGTTGTTTCCCATGAAGATCCAGCACTTTTCCCTTCAGAGCGTAATTCCCCTGCACGTCAGACACACACACATTGTACTAGTTGGTTGTAGATAGCATGCTTATCTTTCTATCTATCTATCTATCTATCTATCTATCTATCTATCTATCTGTGTGTCTGTCTGTCTGTCTGTTTATACACACAGATATATATATATATATAATATATATTATATATATATATAAGATATATATATATAGAGAGAGAGATAAGTATGTTACTAAGAGAGAAAGAGAGACAGACAGAGACAGATATGTGTATATATATTATATATATATATATATATATATATACATATACATATATATATATATACACATATATGTATGTCTGTCTCTGTCTGTGTGTATGTATGTATATGTATATATATATTATAAATATAATATATATACATGTGTGTGTGTGTATGCATACATGTGTACACACATACACACACACACACACACACACAACACACAACACACACACACACACACACACACACACACACACACACACACACACACACTATCTTGATCAGCTTTTAATGCAAGAACACCACCCCAGAATTAGATAAGCTTTTGTTCGCATAGAGATAGAGCGTGGAGGTCGACTGGAAAAACGTCATATTTCCAATAGAATGATCCTGGGTTCTATCCTACCTGGATGCCTCCACCATGTGGTCAATTAGTTTTTCGATCTCCAACGTCAACGTGTGAGCACACTTGCAAGTGGCAAGTGTACGCAAACTGGTCCTATAAGTCATATACAAGTGGCTTATGGAAATATGAAAACATCCGATGTGTATGCCCAAGCCCCAAAGATGCAGAGCGTGTAAAAACAATATCAAATGCGGTTGGCTTGCCTAATAATTTGACTTTTCCGTGCTCTGCTAGAAAGTCTGAGTGGGCGTAATACGCAATGAGTCCGAATACATTTGATTGATAGCGCTGTTGAAGAATTATTCACAACAGAGCACCCAGTCACAATGTCACTAATGTTCAAAGCTCTCCCACACCTGTAAAGTGGGGCAGAAAGGACTGAGGTAGTTGAGAGACCAATTACCAGTCTTCGGTCAAGTTTTATTTTTCTGTAAGGACGGGTCCCCTTTGTTTCAGTATTGTTTCAGTATCTCAACATGGTGTCTCCGCAATACGCAATGAGTCCGAATACATTTGATTGATAGCGCTGTTGAAGAATGATTCACAACAGAGCACCCAGTCTTCCAATCTGATTGAACAGGTTTGCTCGGGTTCAGTACTGGCCTGGGGGCAAAAAAACTTCGTGCGTGCAGCCTCCAGTCGACCCAGCTGCGAATGGGTACCCCTCCCTCTGGGTACCCCTCCCTTCAATATGATTGGGGAAATCAAAGCACTAGAAATATGAGATGGTCACCACCTTTAGAATTCTTGTCTTTGCCCCCCTCCCCCATCCACCAGAAAAAAGCTCAGGTCTCTACCACCTCCCTCTGCTGCTACCATAGGGTTATGAGACAACCATCAGCTCTTCTTTGCACTAGGAACAGGATGTCTTGTGGCCTCTATCATGTCACTTTGCTAAGACCATAGAGTTATGACACAACCTTTAGCTCGTCTTTGCATTAAGAACAGGATGCCATGAGTTGTCTTTCATCCCAATCTGCTATATCCTTAGGGTTACGAGACAATCTTCAGCTGTATTTTGCATTGAAAATAAGACATTCTAACCTTTGACTCTCTCACTCTATCCACCAACTTCCTGCAGGAAGTTAGTGGATAGGGTGATGGAGTCAAAGGGTTAACTATTTGCTTTGCTAACATGGTTGACAATGTTGGATGGTGGTGGAGAGGGTGCGGGAGTCATAGAGCTAAGATACCCACCACCTGATTCTGCTGCGACCATAAGGTTGTTGGACAACCTTTTAGCTTTTTATTTAAATTAAGCGATAGAATGTCTTGAGATCTCAGCTATGACCACAGGGTTATGGGACAACCCTCAACTGTTCTCTGCCTTGAGAATGGGATGACGGGATTAGGAAAGAAGGGTGATGGAAACGATGAATCGTGTTGGAGAATGGAAAGAGCCTGTCTGTTGAGTTGTCCATAGATGGCTTCTGTACAGTGATTGTGAGGGAAGTTGGTACAGTCCACTCGTATTGGCTGACCGGATTTGTTTCTTGTTCAAAGTGACATAAAAAGTGCAGCGATGCGGTTTACTACAATAAAAACTAAGCTGTCTCAATGACAGACTGACACAGAATCCATACGGTTAGTATGAACCCAAGACATTGCCTGCACTTATACGCTAGCTTACAGCTTATGCCGTATCATTTTGGATCCTGTCCATCTCCATCACATGGCGTATGTACCATCAGTGCCTGTGAGTTTTCATTCCCAACGTAGAGATGCCGTGCTGACGATGGGGGACATGAAAACAATGATGCCATGACATTCCACTCTGGATTAAGACTGCGTGGCAAGCCTGTACTTCACGCTTACTTTCACAGTACGATTATCATGGCTTCAACCAGGCCCGAGAAACACAGGACACCTGCAGGGTTGGTCAGCAAAGGGGAACAACTCTGAGGCACAACCGTGAAGTGAAATGGATCGCCACTGTGTGGTTGCATTATTTTTTACTGGGTCAACAGCACACTAAGGTCTAGAGATGGGCCAATAAAACAATAGTTCAGTAAATCGAAATGACAAACTGATAGCGTACAGTGATATCAGTACTCACGTCAAGTCCATTCACTCTCTCAGTGTTGGTGAATTCATAATAGCCCTTCAGCAGCTCTGCACAAGAAGAAAAAACACTCGGTAAAATAATAACAGTTATAATAATGGTGATCATACCAGTACTGATACTAACACTATAATAATATGATACCACTACAACAGTAACAAAAATAACAATAATGACGATGATAATGATGATAATAATATGATAATGATAATAATGTTATAATGATGATGATGAGATGATGATAATGGTAATTATACTAATAATCACATTTATAATAATGAAAATAATAACTTCCAAATAAGAAAATGATAATATCAATACTATTACTGTCGTAGGAAATGAGACATCAACATCAACCACCACCACCACCACACAAACAACAACAACAACAACACAACAAACAAAGAGGTGAGCACAAAGGAAACATCCTAAATGCAATGATCCAAACAACACCAACAAACACACACACACAAACAAACAAGTCTCATTAAGCACGTGAGTGTGCCATGATTTTTGGAAACACTAAAAATCCCCAGCAAAGCAACCCGCGAAGAAAGTATGACTGCCTACAGGGTCACGCTAACCCAGCGAGGACGAAGTCTGCCAACTGAACAGGACAATACGGGCCAAAAAGGCTGGACAACAGGCATACATGTATCTAGGAACGAAATAAAAGTCAATGTCACTAATGTTCAAAGCTCTCCCACACCTGTAAAGTGGGGCAGAAAGGACTGAGGTAGTGGAGAGACCAATTACCAGTCTTCGTCAAGTTATTTTTCTGTAAGGACGGGTCCCCTTTGTTTCAGTATTGTTTCAGTATCTCAACATGGTGTCTCCGCGCTCGGTACGAATTCCATATTTCACTAACGTCACAGATGCCATGTACACAGTGATCAGGGCACAAGCCTTAAAGCCTACACATAAACCCATGAGCTGGCCACGTCCTGAGTCCACGTCCTCACCGCATCACTTCCCTCAGCTCTTAACAGGACAAGGTGCCCATTCACGGAGTCTGAAGGCACAGACGACACGTGTCAGACTCGATCGAACCCGCATTGACAAACTGGAAAAACGGGTGGTCTAGGTATAGCCCCTACAGCCCTCTTCACTCCAAATTGTATTAATAAAATAAACAAACATAAAATATTTGATAAATTTCTCCTTTGAGTCAATATCGTTTTAACGTAAGGATTCTTTATCACAAAGAATAACGTCTTGTTTCTTACATAAGGGTTCTTTATCACAATGAATAACATCTTGTTTTTTTACATAAGGGGTTCTTTATCACAATGAATAACATCTTGTTTTTTTACATAAGGGTTCTTTATCATAATGAATAACATCTTGTTTTTTTACATAAGGGTTCTTTATCACAATGAATAACATCTTGTTTTTTTACATAATGGTTCTTTATCATAATGAATAACATCTTGTTTTTTTACATAAGGGTTCTTTATCAAATGAATAACATCTTGTTTTTTTACATAAGGGTTCTTTATCACAATGAATAACATCTTGTTTTTTTACATAAGGTTCTTTATCACAATGAATAACATCTTGTTTTTTTACATAAGGTTCTTTATCATAATGAATAACATCTTGTTTTTTTACATAAGGGTTCTTTATCACAATGAATAACATCTTGTTTTTTTACATAAGGGTTCTTTATCATAATGAATAACATCTTGTTTTTTTACATAAGGGTTCTTTATCACAAAGAATAACATCTTGTTTTTTTACATAAGGGTTCTTTATCATAATGAATAACATCTTGTTTTTTTACATAAGGGTTCTTTATCACAATGAATAACATCTTGTTTTTTTACATAAGGGTTCTTTATCACAAAGAATAACATCTTGTTTTTTTACATAAGGGTTCTTTATCACAATGAATAACATCTTGTTTTTTTACATAAGGGTTCTTTATCATAATGAATAACATCCTGTTTTTTTACATAAGGATTCTTTATCATAATGAATAACATCTTGTTTTTTTACATAAGGGTTCTTTATCACAATGAATAACATCTTGTTTTTTTACATAAGGATTCTTTATCACAATGAATAACATCTTGTTTTTTTACATAAGGGTTCTTTATCACAATGAATAACATCTTGCTTTTTTACATAAGGGTTCTTTATCATAATGAATAACATCTTGTTTTTACATAAGGGTTCTTTATCATAATGAATAACATCTTGTTTTTTTACATAAGGGTTCTTTATCATAATGAATAACATCTTGTTTTTACATAAGGGTTCTTTATCATAATGAATAACATCTTGTTTTTTTACATAAGGGTTCTTTATCACAAAGAATAACATCTTGTTTTTTTACATAAGGGTTCTTTATCATAATGAATAACATCTTGTTTTTTTACATAAGGATTCTTTATCACAATGAATAGCATCTTGTTTTTTTACATAAGGGTTCTTTATCACAATGAATAACATCTTGTTTTTTTACATAAGGATTCTTTATCACAAAGAATAACATCTTGTTTTTTTACATAAGGATTCTTTATCACAATGAATAGCATCTTGTTTTTTTACATAAGGGTTCTTTATCACAATGAATAACAATGTGTGTTTAACATAAGGGTTCTTTATCACAATGAATAACAATGTGTGTTTAACATAAGGATTCTTTATCACAATGAATAACAATGTGTGTTTAACATAAGGGTTCTTTATCACAATGAATAACAATGTGTGTTTAACATAAGGATTCTTTATCACAATGAATAACATCTTGTTTTTAACATGAAGATTCTTTATCACAAAGAATAACATCTTGTTTTTTTACATAAGGGTTCTTTATCACAAAGAATAACATCTTGTTTTTAACATGAAGATTCTTTATCACAAAGAATAACATCTTGTTTTTAACATGAAGATTCTTTATCATAACGAATAACATCTTGTTGTTAACATAAGGATTCTTTATCACAATGAACAACATCTTGTTTTTTACATAAAGATTCTTTATAACAATGAATAACAATTTGTTTTTAACATAAGGATTATTTATCACAATGACCGTGTCTCATACTTACGCCCTTTGCGGACAGGACAGACGATATGCAGGGCCTGTTTTGGAAAGATGCTTTTCACTTGCGCGTTGATATCTTCACATGTCATGATCTGGTCAAAGGTGGCCATCATGGTGCCTTCGTACATTATTGCGACTTGGATCCTCACCTTCTCAATGTCCACCGCTGTTGAGCCGGAAAGAAGGCAATGTTATTAACAATGACGATGATATGATGATGGGTAATGTTAATAATTAAGACGATGATATGATGAAGGAGATCTCGTCTGTTTACAAAGTCGAAATATATGGGGTCTCACGAAGACTTGAGATCTGAGAGGTGTTTGATATGCTCGTGGCTCGATTGCGAATATTTATACACTAGAGATGAGAATGCGACTTTGAGACTGAATGCTTGTGGCTTGCCCAAATACTGGGAACTAACCAGTGTGTGTGTGTGTGTGTGTGTGTGTGTGTGTGTG
>JAPXFY010000015.1:46425365-46432865 GCA_030674185.1 Monoplex corrugatus | reverse complement strand
AGAAGAATGAAAGCAGAGGGAAGAACGGGAAGAAGAAAGAAAGCAGAGGGAAGAACGGGAAGAAGAAAGAAAAGCAGAGGGAAGAACGGGAAGAAGAATGAAAGCAGAGGGAAGAACGGGAAGAAGAAAGAAAAGCAGAGGGAAGAACGGGGGAAAAAAGGAAAGCAGAAAGAAAGAAGATCAGGAAATAAAAGAAAGGCAGAAAAAAAAAAAAAAAAACGGAACGAAATAGAAAAGCAAGAGAAAAAAAAAAACGCAAAAAAAAAAAAAAAAGAAAAGCAAGATAAAGAAGAATTTGAAGAAAAGAAAAACAAGAGACGGAAAAATAGGAAGAAAAGAAAAACAAGAACAAGAAGAACGGAGGAAAAAAAAAAAAAGCAGAAAAAGGAAGAACAAGACGAAAAAGATCAGCTTGAGGCGGTAGAAGAGGGAAGAAAAGAATATCAGGTGAAAGAAGAACGGGAAGGAAACGAAGAAGAACAGAAAGAAGAAAGAACGGAAGAAAAGGAAAAAGAAGGAATAAGAAGAAAAAAAACAAAAGCAGAGTAGGAAAGGAAAAAGAAAAGAAAGAATAAAAGCAATGGGAAGAAGAACAGGAAGCACAAGAAAAGGAAAAGGGAAAAAAAAGGGGGGGGAAGAAAAAGAAAAACCGGAGGAGAACACCTCCTCCCCCCCCCCCCCCCCCACCACACACACACACAAACTGAAAAGACAAGCAGGCGAGGAAGAAACAGCAAGAAAAAGACAACAACAACAACAACAACAACAACAACAACAACAAAGAGATAGAAGAAAGAAATCAACTGATGAAAGAACGGAGGGCAAAAAGAAAGGAACAGGAAAAAAGGGAACAATGGAAGAAAAAGAAAAGAGGGAAAAGAAAAAAATGCGAAAGAACAAGACAAAGAGCAGGAAAAGAGAAAGAAGAAGAAAGAAAAGAATACCAGGAGGAAACAAAGAACAGAATGATAGGAGCAGAGAGAAAGGAGAAAAAGGAAGAATAAAAAAAAAAAAAGCATAAGGAAAAGACAGAACATAAAAGAAAGAAAGCAACAGCAACAGCAGGGAATGAAGAAAAGGGCGAAGGAACAGAAGCAGAAGAAAAGACGAAACAAAAATAAAAATAAAAATAAGAAAGGAACAGCAATCAAGGAAACACCGAAAAGAAAACTAAGAAGTAGAAAGAAGAAAAACACCGGGAGGAGGGGAGATGGAGGGGGGAATAGAAGACGAGAATAAAGAAAATGCAACAAAAACAGAAGAAAGATTATGGAGAAGAGACAGAAGAAGAAAAGGAAGAGGAAAGAAAGAAAGAAACAAACAAACAAAACGAAAGAAAAAGCAAATGAAGATACGAGAAGAACGAAAACGGAAAAGAAGCAACAGAAGACGAAAAATAAGAAAGAAAACGTATGTGTTAATACGCAAATAGTCTAACATAATAGTTATAACAAAGATAGTTATTAGTCTAAACAAATTCATCAAGAACAAAATCGTGAAAGTACGTTTAAGGACTTTGTTTGAACTGGTGTAAATATAGGGGCGTTGGCTAATTCATTTAAAAAATAACCACTAGAAAAAAAAAAAAGAAAAGCTCAGTTTAGAAAGGTCAGTCTGCGGTTTTGTTTGGTTGAATACATATTTTCTGGGTGTAGCACGGGGAATCTTTGACAGTAGGCAGCCTCTGAGTGTTAAAATTTGTACACGACTTTATCTTCTCCCTCTCCCTCCCTCTCTCTCTCTCTCTCTCCCTCTCTCTGTCTCTATCTATCTCTCTCTTTCTCCAAATACACACACACACACAATTTACATATATACATATATGTACATGTATATATATATATATATATATATATATATATATACAGAGATATACACATACATATATGTATATATATATATATATATATATATATATGTATATTCATATATGTACGTCTGTATGTATGTATATGTATACATGTATATATATATATATATATATATATATATATATATATAATTATATCTGTCGCTATCTACATGTACATATATATATATATATATCATATACATATATGTATATATGTATATTATATATATATATATATGTATATACATATACATCTATATATGTATATCTGAGCGTGTTTGTGTGTGTGTGTACTTCAGAAGGAAGTTTAGTTTCAATGGAGGAAGAGACAAAGAAACAGAATGAAACAGACAGGAAGGGGAAAGAGAGGGGGGAGAGAGACAGAGAGAGAGAGAAAGGAGAGAGACAGATACAGACAGAGAGAGAAAGAGACAGAGAGGCAAAGACAGAGTGATACAGAGAGAAGAACAGAGAGAGACAGACAGACAGACAGACAAACAGAGACAGAGCCAGACAGACTCACAAACACACACACCACACACACACACACACACCACACACACACACACACACACACACACACACACACACACACCAACTCGCATGGACAGAAACAATAAGAGACAATGACAGACAGTGACAGAGAGGCAAAGGAGAAGAGAGAGTTAAAAAAACCACCCACACCTCAAACCGCAAACATGTGTGGCTAGTGACAGCGTGCCAACACCTTTAGTTTTTCAACCTGTGCCCAGTGCTAACAGGTTTTACACTTCTAAGCTGTGTGTTGCACTATTTCCCCTGTCGACTGATATGAAACACGTTGTCTGCGAAAACCTCTATACAAATGTATAAGGCATGACGAGTTGTGCGATAGTACAAAACGTTACAATACTGCTCTTTTGGCTTTAAGAGAAGCTGTCCATGGAGAATGTAAAACCGTGTGTGGTGTGGTGTGTGTGTGTGTGTGTGTGTGTGTGTTGTGTGTGTGTGTGTGGTGTGTGTATGTGTGTGTGTGTGTGTGTGTGTGTGCCTATGTATGTGTGTGTGTGTGTGTGTGTGTACGTGTGCGTTTGTGAGTGTGTGTGAGTGTGTGTGTGTGTGTGTATGTGTGCGTATGTGTATGTACCAACGTGTGTGTGTGTGTGTGTTGTGTGTGTGTGTGTGTTGTGTGTGTGTGTGTGCCTATGTATGTATGTGTGTGTGTGTGTGTGTGTGTGTGTGTGTGTGTGTGTGTGTGTGTGTGTGTGTGTGTGTGTGTGTACACCAACTCGCGCAGGTGTGTACGAATGTAGATGTGAGGATGTGTTCGTATATTGAAGCTTACACGTGTGTGTGTGAGAATGCTTGAGTCATATGAGCGCGCGCACGCACCCATATGTGTGTGTGTGTGTGTGTGTGTGTGTGTGTGTGTGTGTGTGGTGTGTGGGTGGGTGGGTGGGTGGTGGGTGGGTGGGTGTATGTATATGTTTGTGTTCGTTCGTTATTTCTTTTAACGTCTATTCACATATGTGCTTTTAGACGAATGTATTTGTGTGTGTGTGTATGTGTGTGTGTGTGTGTGTGTTTGTTTGTGAGCAAGCACGCGCGCTATGTCTATGACCGTATATTCATGTGTGTCTATAGAGAGCCGGATGTCAGTAAGGAAGCCCCCGTCACCCCCTTGACACACCACGTAACTTCCTGATTGGTGTCAGCAGCGCAGAGACGACACGTTCAATCCCACTATCTTTCACAATCACAGAGCCAGAGTCTCTGTCACCCAAACCCATAGCAAAAACAAAGACGAAAAAATACACCAAATACTCGTCGATCAAGGTTTTCTCTTACTTTCTTCCTTCTCTTTATCAACAAAACTTGACATCTGAGCTGCTTAGGAATTTTGTATCGAAGCTGCTCTGTGTAAGCGGACGACCTGGTGAGCTGGTGTACGGAGGAACATGGCCGATAACGGCCATTTACAGATTGCAGACAGAGTATCGGCTGAACGTACGGGCAAAACAAAAACAGTGCGTCTCCATTAACAGAAAGAAGTCCTTTACAACACTATTCTATGTGTAGATCAGTCGTGACTTCTACCTGGAGCCTTTCGCTATCCTTCTCCCCTTGCAGTCAAGAGGACCAGATAACTAAACACTCAATGCAGCGATGTCGCCTGTATCAAGTGGTGCGAAAGAAGACATGGCCGCCTACAACTCCAAGCTCCTTGTCAGCCTGCAGAAACTTGATAAAAACGGCCACATTTATCGTCAGACGTAACCTGATCATGTAGACAGCGAACGAAAGAAGACGTCCCACTATCCAAGGATCGTTGAGGAATGCAGTGATAAACAGATAACTCGTCACTCCCTCATTAGATTTCTGACGGCGGATCTTCTTCTTTTTCGTAGGTTTATATCTTCTAAGCACAAGCAAAACATCAAGATACCAAATTTCCAAGTTTAATCGTTCTTTTCATTCCATTTTTCTTATTATTGTTGGAACATGGATCACATATAAAACCCACACTTTGCTTTGGGCCTTTTTACTTGCCAATGCACTGACCACGTGTACAGACTTGAGGCTTATGGCGAGATCTTCTTGGATCTTTTCAATGCCATGTCATTAGTGGCTTCAGTGCATATCAATGCATATGGCATTTATTCCGAGCGCGGAAACGTTATCTTGAGAAACTGAAGCAAACTGGAATTTCGGGAATGGACGATAACAGCAATTAAACGAAAAAAACACAGCATTCCTTCATGGTATTCCAACCATGAAAATTAAACAAGAAATTGTTTTACGACAGAATAATACAAATGGCGAGAACAGATGATACAACTTTAGAAAAAGGTTAAAAAAAACCCTCTGCTTATTGTCTTTTATCATTTTCTCTCTAAGCATATAAAGTTATACAGTCAAAACATTGATTTAACTAACCTATATTTTTGTGTAATAGACTCAATCGGCTGTTATTAATTTTTGGACTTTCAAATACAAAGAGAAAATCATCGGCTACAGCGTTGTCACTGACATATTCCATAATTATGTTTCTATTTCTTTGCACCTATTTTATTTCAATATCAAGCTTGTGACAGCTGCATCAAATGTAATCAAAAGAATAACATAGACATCTGGTAGTTGTGTGATACGTTTCCATTTTTCATATTCATTTATCTTTCTAATTCTGATAAAACAGACATCTACTACTGTTTTCCAAATCTGAATTTCGTTTTCGCTGATGTGACAAAGTAACAGTTTTACAAAATCTGGGTTTGTTATCAAAACTTTGAGATTTCCAAACTCAGTGAAATCACTTTATATCTACCAGTTGCCGTGGTACAGTAGATAGTTCAACAAAATACCGACGAGAAGTTTGTGAGTTTGAATCCCATCAGTCTTGTTTTGTATCACTGAGCTTTTTTTTTTTGTTCACCCAGGCTGGTTGGTTGTTATGATAGAGCCGTGGACTTAAGATCTGATATCTCGAGTTCAACCCCAGCCTGCAGCATTAAACCATGGTGATGTGTCCTGGGTTTGATCCCCTTCGATGACACTTCCGCCAGGTGAGTAAAGAGTGGAGATGCATCTGATCTCCAAGATCCAAATGTGTACAGATCTATTTATTGCCCAAACCCTCTTACTGTGTATTGCATGCAGAAGTTTAAATATGTACGTTAAAGATACCGTATGTTGTGTGTCAGTGGCTGGCTTATGGAAATAAACTGAAAATATCCTGAATGCACGCCAACAAATTCGCAGCAAGTAGACTATGCAACAACGTATCCCCTGCACAATGCGGACGAATAATGTACATGCGATAAAACATATGAAACAAGTTAAACAAATGAAAAAAAAATAAGATGTGGTTTGTTTGCGACGACACGGCGAGAATATATACATTTCCTAATGTGGTGTGTGTGTGTGTGTGAGTGTGGTGTGTGTGTGTGTGTGTGTGTGTGTGTGTGTGTGTGTGTGTGTGTGTGGTGTGTGAGTGTGTGTGTGTGGCGTGTGTGTGTATGTGCGCGCGCGCGCGCGAGTGGTGTGTTTGTGTATGTGTGTTTGTGTTTGTGAGTGTGTATTTGTGTGTGTGGTGTGTTTGTGTGTGTATGTTTGTTGTTATGTGTGTATGCGTGTTGTGTTTGCGTTTGTGTATGCATGGTGTTTGTGTGCGGTGCTTGTGTGTGTGTAATATGTGTTTGTGTTTGTGTGTAGGTGTTTGGTGTGCGTGTGTGTGTGTTTGTGTGTGTACAGATGTGTGTGGTGTGTGTGTGTGTGTATGTGTGTGAGTGCATGCGTGTGTCTATAAACTGTCTGTCTGTGTGTGTGCGTGTGTGTACCTGTGTGTGAAAGAGAAAAAGAGAGAGAGAGAGAGATGGTGGCGAGGTGAGGGACAAACAGACAAAGACAAAGGCATAGAGAAAGATAGGGATGGGAAAGAAAAACGTACATTTGTTTACAAAAACAATGCCACACTTTTTTCAAAGTGTTTACTCTTACCCCTCCCCCTCTCCCCTCCCCTTCCCCCCACCCCTGGGACATGTTCAGTCTCTGTGAAGAAAAAAAACACACACACACACACACACACACACACACACGACACGATACGTCACACACAGGTTTTCTGATTGGGATTATGTTGAAGTTTAACGGTTAGTTTCGACGAGGAAAATAGAAACCCCACCCATTCATCTAACCACAAACAATCAGTCACACTCACACACAGCCACACACACACACACACACACACACACACACACACACACACACACACACACACACAACACACACACAAAACTACACAATACACGCCTCCCTTCCCACACACACACGCATGCACGCACACGCACACACACACACACACACACACACACACACACACACACACACACACACACACACACGAAAAAAAAAACACACTCACAGATGATCATACAGTACCACGAGGAACACTTCCTGTTTTAAACTGTTTGATTGCAGTCATTGTGCCTCTGTCATTCCAATTCATTCGTGTTTACATAATTATATCGTTTTTGCTGAAGTGGAGTGGAAATAGATCTCTCTCTCCCTCCCTCTATCTCTCTCTGTCTGTCTTCTCTGTCTGTCTGTCTGTCTTCTCCTCTCTCTCTCTCTTCTCTGCTCTCTCTCTCGTCGTCGTCGTCCCTCTGTCTGTCCCTGTCTGTCTGTCTGTCTGTCTCTCTGTTCTGTGTCTGTGTCTGTGTCTGTGTCTGTGTCTCTTCTCTCTCTCTCTCTCTCTCTCTCTCTCTCTCTCTCTCTCTCTCTCTCTCTCTTATCTAAAGTAAAACAAAATCTTGAACCTAGAATCATGCACGCACCAAATCGCTGTCGAATTCAGCAAGCGGTAGTGTTCTCAAAACCTGTCATTATTATTGATAATCGTGCTTTAAAACTCATTTTCTTGGAAAGCACTCGTAGGATGGGCTCCAAGCTAAATATAACTAAACATGTTACCATTGAAATTAGACTTCAGTTTCACAAAGAATTAATTACACACAAAATATAAAGCGGGTATAATCTAGATACCGTAACAAACACCTTCTCTATGAATTTCTCATGCAACAGGAAGGATGTTAATGTCACCTTCCCTAGGATAAATCTCTTTAATATCATCCTCACGTTTTTAGGAGCTACATTTGGAATATACAACCAGA
>JAPXFY010000015.1:46410365-46420365 GCA_030674185.1 Monoplex corrugatus | reverse complement strand
TCTGTCTCTCTCTCTCTGTCTCTCTCTCTCTCTGTCTGGGTTTTTTTCTTGCTAAATGTATCACACATACACACACATACACACACACACACACACACGCATACACACACACAAACACACACACAAGACACGCACACACACACATACACACTCATACACACACACACACACACACACACACACACACACACACACACACACACACACACACACACACACACACAGATCAGTACGCTGATGATATAGCGATTTGGATGAATGTTTCGTTAAAAAGGAAGACTTCCTTGAGAGAAATAAAATACATTAAAAAGGTCTATCAACATGAAATTAATAATATTTCCACTTACTTGACAGTTAACGGTCTGGAAATATCCAATGAAAAAAACACACATGATGCTTTTTAATAATGGTCTCAGTCCGAAAGAAGTACCGTTGTTTAAAAATGGTGATGAGGAACTGAAATATACTACTCACGTGAAATTTCTGGGAGTACAATTAACTTCTAGTTTACAGTGGAAAGAACATATTGATGCCTTGTTATGTAAAGCTATGAAAAGCTATAATTTAATAAGAATTATTAGTAAACAGTCCTGGGGACAGGACACTAAAACGTTGTTACATCTTGTCACAGCTTAAGTTGGCTTATGGTCAAGAGGTCTATTTTTCAGCTCCAAAATGCTATTTGAAAAAACTTCAAAGCTTAGGTAGTAAAGCTATTAAATGTGCTCTTGGGGTACCGGTGTATACAAAAACACAAGAAGTATATAAAACAGCCGGCATCCTTCCCTTGGAAGATTGGAGGAAGTTATCAACTGCTAAATATATAGTTAGAGCAAATGCAGTAGCTAATTATGCCAATACGGAACTTAAAATTCGGTCTGACATCCATTTCCCCAAGAGAGCAAGAACAATAAAATCACAAGAAACAATATCCACTTACACAAATGAGCTCTTCAAACTTTCTCACGTATTACCTAACAAAGTTTCACATAAAATGATATGTTGTCCTCTACCCCCCTGGGAACTGTCCAATGCTATTTTTGATATCAACTACACTGATACTGACCTGACAAAAGATATTAATCCACACTTGTTAGCAATTGATGTTCTGTCACATCTACACAAAAAAATATTCACATTACTTAAAAATCTTTACAGATGGCTCTGTTCTAGATGATGGTAAAGCAGGCGCTGGCTTTCTAATTCCTAAATTTAAAGTAGAAAAGGCTTACTCTTTAGGACAGGGACATTCGAATTTCAATCTTCACTTCTGAATTAGTTGCCATCCTAATGGCACTGAAATATATAGTAGATTTACCCATAACTTTGTTTAATATCCTATTATGTGTAGATTCGAAATCTGCATTACAATCCTTAAAATGTTGCGAACATAAAGTAAATAGTTCGTTAATATTTGAGATAAAATTTCTAGTTCATTGTTTATATTAATAACAAATAATACACAAGTTACTTTTTGTTGGATCCCATCACACTCTGGTATCCTTTTTAACGATCGGGTCGACAGAATAGCAAAAAATGCAACAATGAATAGGGCTGGCAGTACTAAACTTGATTTACCACTCTCTGAACATGAAATGAATGCTATGTTAGAAAACAAAGTAAAAGCGCAATGTGACCTTCGCCCCTTCTCGGTAAATTACCAGGGTTTTACAAGACAAGAGATAACTTTAGCTTACAGATTAACTCTCAATTCACTTCGAACTAAATTTAGTAAAACCATCAAATGTATCTGTGGTGATTTTATAACAGTTGATCACCTTTTGTGTTGTCAGCGAATGCGACCTTATTTCCCTGCGTCATTTACAAACTTAAAACAGAAACATACTGATTTCACTCTGTATTTACACATTGCTAGACGTTTACTGCACAGTCCTGTAGGTCGTTTCCTTTGATTCAGCCCAACTGTTTTATACCTGTAACTCCCACACAGCCCCGAGAAATCCGATGAAGCCTGACTGATATAATGTTCTGATTGTTTTTCTTTTGTTCGTTAATTTGTTTGATGTTACATTAATTGTTACCTTAATTGATACAATGCCTTCATGATTACATAGATTCATTCATTCCTTACGCACCATTTTTTTTTTTTTTTTTTTTTTTTTTTTTCCCCGTCTAAAAGCACATATGTGAATAGACGTTAAAAGAAATAACGAACGAACACATGGCGACACTGGCTCTGGAGAGAACACTAAGAAATGAGAGTTTAGAGTTTCCTCGAACTCGGACCATCCCAGTTATGTAGAATTCGGGAAGGAAGGGCGAAAGACGAGGATCTACAAAACACCAAGCTGTCACTTGGTAAGATCAACATCAAACAGGACAGTTTTGATGTCGACGGATGGAATTAAACTGGAAACATCAAATCCTGAGTTCTAGGTTCTATGGAGCACGACTGCACACCCGATCTTAACCCTTTCCCTCCAGCATCCTATCTGCCATCTTCATTAAATTAAACCCTTTCACCCCTGCAGAAAACTGTGGATAGGTTGATGAAGAGAAGAGGTTAACTATTTGCTTTGCTGTCTCGGCTGATACTGGGAGGGAGTCAAAGAGTTAACATTGTAAGTTTGCTATCGGCTTAAACAAACATAGACGAGCCCAGGCTTTGTGTGTGTACGCTCCAATGGTAAGCAAGTCTATGCTAACCGATTTCCTCCCTTTAATATTTTTTTCACCCCTAAGCACACTAGGAGCGCTTATTAAGATCTGTTGCGAAATCGTGCTCCACACTTAGCTCACCTTAAGTTTCGCTGTGTAATCGTGCCCTGGGCAGCGAAACTTAGGGCGTGAGCATTACTGCATAGCGAATCTTAGGGCGTGGGCACTACTGCATAGCGAATCTTAGTGCGTGGACACTACTGCATAGCGAATCTTAGTGCGTGGGCACGGTTGCACAGCGAATAATAGTGTGGGGACATCATTGCACAGCGAATCTTAGGACATTGGCATTTTTGCACAGCGAATCTTAAGTAAGATGTGGGCACTATTGCACAACGAATCTTAGTTGTGTGGGCAATTATTGCACAGCCAATCTTAGAGTGTGGGCAATTACACCGCCAATGTTAGGGCGTGGGCACAATTGCACAACGAATCTTCGGGCACAGGTATGATTGCACGGTTGATCTAAGTGTACCCTAAGTGTTCGTGTCTGTAAAAAAACAACAACACATAGTCTGCAAGAAAGAGGGGAGGATGTCTTCTAAACTTAATTGGAAAAAATCAGCGCATGGCTTTGAAGAATATCCTTGCCAAACAACAAATAATGTTGCTTACAAAAGAATACAGCAATAGAAGCATGTCAGTTAGATGAGCAGTAAAACTCATCGTTTTGTATATCAATTGGTGCAGATCAGTTAGAAGCACACACGCAGATACACACACATACACAGGCACAGACAGACACACACAGACACACGCATAGACACACCTACATACACAGACACATCATAGAGAACCCTCCCTCCCCCCGAGATACACACATATACAGTCATAGCCACGGCTACACACCTTCGTATACAGAGCGCACAGTGACACGCATATACATATATATATATATATGTATACACGCACACACACACACACACACACACACACACACACACACTACATAAATGCATCACTCACACTTCAAGAATTAAAAGATGCCATTCAGTCCCTTCCAAGTAAAAAAACGTCAGTTGGACTAGATGCAATTTCCAATGAGATGCTGAAAAATTTACCAGAAAATTTTATAATTTTGCTACATGACATATTTCAAAAATGCTGGAATAGTGGGAAAATGCCCAACAACTGGAAAGAAACAATAGTGGTTCCTGTACTAAAATCAGGTAAATGTAATACCGATCTGAAAAACTACAGGCCAATTGCATTAACATCACACGTATGTAAACTAATGGAGAAAATAATCTTAAAGAGACTGATGCACTATTGTGAAAAGAATAAAATAATACCAGTAAATCAGGCAGGATTTCGAAAAGGCAGGTCACCAGTAGAAATCCTAACAAAGCTAACTACTAACATAAAACAACAATTTGCAAGACGTCAATGTGTTTTAGCTACATTTTTTGATATAACGAAAGCATACGATCAAGTGTGGCACTCCAGATTGTTATTTAAATTTAAAAGTATTGGGCTGACAGGTCACATTTTTGACTATGTTAAGTGTTTCTTAGAAAACAGAGTATTTCAAACGAGGATTGAAAATGTATATTCCACGAAACGAATTCTTCAAATGGGTATCCCTCAGGGATCCGTTATAGCTCCCCTTCTTTTCATGATATTAATGCACGACTTACCCAGTAAAGTATCTAAGCATGTAGTTTTAGCTCAATATGCTGACGATTTATGCATGTGGATGCAGGTAAATATGAAAAGGAAAACTCCTTTGCGCTGTATTAATTATACACGCAAATGCTACCAATTAGAACTTGATAAAAAAGCACGATACATGGTAGAAAATGGGTTACATCTATCCCTGGAAAAATCGAAAATAGTTTTATTTAATAATGGAGCTAACCCAGTAAATATTCCCACTTTCAAACTGGGAGATACTCTTCTTCAGTTTAATGAGTCAATTAAATTCTTAGGAGTTTTTCTTACGGCAAAATTATCTTGGAATCAGCATATTGAATACTTATTAACCAAAGCTCAAAAAAGTTTAAATTTCTTAAAAATAGTTCGCAAACAGACATGGGGTCAAGATTCATCAACACTTGTTCATCTTTGTAAATCGCTTGTTAGATCTAAATTAACCTATGCCCCAGAAATCTTCTTCAGTGCACCGAAACACTTACTGAAAAAACTGCAGAGCATAGATTGTAAAGGTTTCAAACTTGCACTGGGTCTTCCAATGCATGCTTCCTGTCTTCGCACATATAATGAAATCAAACTGTTGCCACTTGATGAGCAAAGGAAAGTCGCTTCTACTAAATTTTTGTTAAGACACACCACTGTAGAAAACATCTCTGAAACAGAAATTAAACTGAGATCAGATACCGACTTTCCAAAAAGAGCTAAATCAATATCTTCACAGGTCACTCTTGCAACATACACATCTGACGTCATGAAAGGTTCAGGAATTGATCTACACGTAGATCCTGTATCTATCAGACCTTCCTTTTCGCCAGTACCCAGTTGGGAACTCCAAAGAGCACAATTTGACGTACATCACACTAACTTAAAAAAAGGAGACAATGTAAACTTACTGGCAAGTCAGGTTAAATGTCATATTGACGACTTATATTCCGATCATTTGAAAATTTACACTGATGGATCAGTAATTGAAAGAAAAACAGGCTCAGCGTTTTTAATACCTGCTCTCAAAATTGAAAAATCTTTCTACATAGGACTTGATAAATCTGTCTTTACAGCTGAACTTTTTGCAATATTAATGGCTTTAAACTTTATGATAAGTCTTCCTAGGACAATTTTTCAAACACTTTTTTGCGTTGATTCAAAATCAGTACTTCAGGCTCTTGAATTATCAAAATTACAAACAAGATCAGAAATGATTCTGGAAATTAGTCACTTGATTCATAATTTATCTTTAAGAGGCACTGATATTACTTTCTGCTGGATACCTTCTCATAGTTCTTTTCGTTATAATGATAAAGTTGACAGGGCTGCCAAACGGGGAGCTAATAACTCACCAGATTCAAACAATATCCAGCTTTCTCTCTCGTTGCACGAGAATTACACTTTAGTAGACAACTACGTCTGGAAGCAGTTCCAATTAAAACAGAAAAAGTATGATAACTGTCACATGAACTTTGAAGTTAGCAAAATACTTAAGCAGCTTCATGCCAGCAGAATTATACAATCCCTTATGTATAGATGGAAACTTGATGCATTCAAAACAAAATACACCAAGAACATAGTATGTCTGTGTGGAAAGAAGATAACACATAGTCATATTCTTTCTTGCGTTAAGGTAAAACGATATATTCCAACACTATCTATGAGTACAGTTTCTGATATATTTGCCTCATCATCATTACTGTATGAATTTTTTGTTAGCCTGTCAAAAAGTCCTATAGCGAATTACCTTTAAAATGTTATTTCACTTGTTCACTGTTATGGTTAGTCAATTATTAGTTTTATTTTTTTTTCTTCGTTTCTTCCAGATATTTTTCAATTTTGTTTGTTAGTTTGTTTGTTTAAATCGTTAATTATGATAACATTATTTGTTAGTTTTACCTTCCCCTCTTCAAAACAGTTGTTTTCTGGATCATCTTTTCTCAAGTTCAAAATTGACAATTTTCAAATATTCTCTTCACTCCTCTTATCATCCCCCCCCCCCCCCCATTTTTTGTTTGTTTGTTTTTTTTGTTGTCTAAAATCACTTTAGTGAATAGACATTAAATCAAAGACCACCACCACACACACACACACACACACACACACACACACACGCATGCACGCACATACGCATATGCATGCACACTATTTTAACAGTGAATGTCAGCCCGACCTTTACTGTGTTGGAAAGCCGAGATCTTTAAATGTCAATATGTTTGTTCTCCTCTCTTTTTTCTCTGTTTTTCTTTTTCTTTCTTTTTTTATATCTGGTTAAAACAAATCGGTGAATGTCAGCGGAAAGATTGCTGGTGAAGGGCAATTTAGCGTAGTTGTCAAGATGCTGTGTGTATGTAAGGCTAGGAGGATTGCATGTGACCATACTCATGTCCTTTCAAATTGTACGAAGTATTGTCATCAGAGAAATACTTTTGCTCCTTCAAATGTAATCCTGAGGTTGTACAAAGTTTTCATTCCAAAATGAATAGAACAATTTGTGAATCAAGCTTCAGCCTGAAGCATCTATACGTGGTGATATTTGGAAGTGTGTGTGTGTGTGTGTGTGTGTGTGCGTGTGTGTGTGTGTGTGTGTGTGTGTGTGTGTGTGTGTGCGTGTGTGCGTGTGCGTGCGTTGTGCGTGAGAGAGAGTGTGTATGTGAATGAGAGAGTGTGTGTTGTGTGTGTGCGTGTGCGTGCATGCTCGTGTGTGTGTCTGTGTGTGAGTCTTTCTGTTGTGTGTGTGTGTGTATGTGTGTGTGTGTGTGTGCGTGTATGTGTGTGTGCGTGTGTGTGTGTGTGTGTGTGTGTGTGTGTGTGTGTGTGTGTGTGTGTGTGTGTGTGTGTGTGTGTGTGTGTGTGTGTGTGTGCACGCGTATTTGTTTATATGTACGGGCTTATGACTGATAATAATAATAATAAATCACATTTATATGATTGCATTAAATGTGCTTACTTTTCGTTTGATCAATTTATTTCAATGTTTTATACTATGTTAGGTCGTAGTGGTTGTGTTGCTTTCTGAGTTTTCCGACCACCTAGCATGTGTGTGTGTGTGTGTGTGTGTGTGTGTGTGTGTGTGTGTGTGTGTGTGTGTGTGTGTGTGTGTGTGTGTGTGTATGTGTGTGTGTGTGTGTTTGCGTGTGTGTGGTAGGGACGTGCATTTTTGCTTTTTGATGCTAATATTACATACGATATTTAGTTATTGTTACACATTATGTTTTAATATGGATGGCTTGCTTTTAGTGACGTCACAGTTTTATGGAAGACTAACGAATAATTTCTGTTTTAGAGATGATAAACATGACTTGACATGACACGACATCCCACCCATTCCAGTGACACCAGCAACGTCAAGAATTTCAACAACAACAACAATTAAGTATTAACAAGGCACGCACACACACACATACACACACACACACACAAACACACACACACACACACACACACACACACGCGCGCATACACACATAGATACAGGCACACATATACACGCATGCACACACACACACAGACATACACTTACACAGATATATATAGAGAGAGATAGACAGATAGAGAGAGAGACACACACACACACACACAGACAGACAGAGAGAGACAGAGAGAGAGAGACAGAGAGACAGATAGAGAGAGACACAGAGAGAGAGAGAGAGAGAGAGAGAGAGAGAGATTGAAAGTGAGCGAGCAAACGAGAAAGAGAGAGAGAGAGTGAAAGCAAGCGAGCGAGCAAGAGAGAGAGAGAGAGAGAGAGAGAGAAGGAGACAGAAACAGAGACAGAGAGAGACAGAGAGACAGACAGAGAACGAGAGGGAAAGACACACACACACACATACACACACACACACACACACACACACACACACACACACACACACACACACACACACACACACACACACACACAGAGAGAGAGAGAGAGAGATTCGCGCACACACACACAAAGAGACAGACAGACAGAGAGACAGAGAGACAGATAGACAGAAACAGAGACAGAAAGACAGAGAGACAGAGAGACAGACAGATGGACAGAGAGAGAGAGAGAGAGAGAAAGAGAGAAACACACACCACACACACACACACACACACACACACACACACACACATACACCACACACACATACACACGCACACACACAGAGTTCTCTATATAAACACACACTACAAACTGCATAAGGGCAAGATGGCATGGATCACAGTCAAGAGATTATTCTTAGATGGAAAACTTCTTCAACTTTGAAAGACGAAACTTCCATTCTGTCAGATATTACAGACAACTTTTTTTTGCTTCTGTAATTTCAAATGGTTGTAATTGCTGAACGGTGCACTAAAATAAAAAATAAAAAAAAATAAATAAAATTTAAAAAAAAAAATAAAATAAAATAAAATAAAATAAAATGAAATATAACATAAAACAAAATAAAATAAAATAGAATAAAATAAAATGAAACTAAATAAAATAAAATAAAATAAAATAAAATGAAATATTATAAAAAGTATAATAAACAAATAATAAGGAAATGGGTAAAATTATCATTAGGGCACTTGATATGCGCTTTATATCTGTATCGTCACATGTCAAACACTATGGAAGCGGGAACAACAAGACAGAGATAGAAAGAGGCAGAGAGAGATCGAGGGAGTCAATGAGGCAGACAAAGAGAGACAGAGACAGACAGAAAGACAGAGACAGAGAAAGAAACCGGAGGCAGAGAGACAGGAAAGAGGCAGAGAGAGATCGAGGGAGTCAATGAGGCAGACAAAGAGAGACAGAGACAGACAGAAAGACAGAGACAGAGAAAGAAACAGGGGCAGAGAGACAGACAAGGCGAGAGAGAGAGAACGAAGCATCTTAGTAGGACTGCTTTTACTTTCACACCCACAATATTAATATGCATATGTACACGGCCACAACATCGTTTTGAACTCGATATATAAAAAAAAGATACACCTCACAAAATTCGGAGAGTCACTCTAGAAGTTTGAAAAGAAAAATAAGTAGAACGAGAAGGAAGGACAGAGAGGGCAAGAAACCGGTACGAGTGAGGAAGATGGACAAAGGGAAAAAACTCGAGACAAGTATACTTTCGATTAAAGTTAATCACGTTGCTCTCCCTTATTTTCCACCCCCCCCCACCCCCCCTACTAGCGCGTATCATAAACGAACACACAGTATCTCTGTCTGCCTCGCCTGCCTGTCTGCATGCCTGACTGCCTGCCGGTTTCGGTGTCTGTCTGTCTGTCTATCTGTGTGTTGTACAGTGCAGTATTGGGTATATATATATATATATATATATGTGGAGAGTTAGACACTGTTGATGTCATGAACCAGCCAACGAACCAACGAACCAACGAACCAACCAACCAACCAACCAACCAACCAACCAATCAACCAACCAACAAGGAAATCAACAACAACTAAAATGAATAAATGAATGAATAAATACATAAATAAATAAATAAATAAATGAATAAATAAATAAATAAATAAATAAATAAATAAATGGAAGAATGAGAAGTAAATGGGTAAATGTATCATATTTACGCTTGTAATGTACGTAATATCTGTATCATCACACTGACACACACTGTGGAAACGGGAACAACATAACTTTGAAGACGAAGCATGGTAGTAAGAATACTTTTACTTTCACCTCCACAGCAACAATATGCATATGTAGATGAC
>JAPXFY010000015.1:46400365-46405365 GCA_030674185.1 Monoplex corrugatus | reverse complement strand
CTCTCTCACTCTTATATGTGTGTGTCTGTCTGTCTCTCCGTCTGTGTGTGTCTGTTTCTCTGCCTGTCTCTCTCAGTATATCTCTCTGGCTATGTCTCTCTTTCTCTCTCTTTCTTTCTTTCTTTCTTTCTTTCTCTCTCTGTATGTGTATGTGAGAGAAAGAGAGAGAAAGACAGGGTGTGTGTGTTTGTGTGCGTTTGTGCGCACGTGTGTGTGCGTAGATGTGCATGTTTCTGTGCGTTCTTTGTGCTATTCTCTCTCTCTCTCTCTCTCTCTCTCTCTCTCTCTCTCTCTCTCTCTCTCAGTGTGAACGATTATATTTTAGCTTCTGAAAATGTATTTACTACAGTTCAAAAATGCTGTAGATTGAAAGTTTCTGAAATGATAGACTCTCAACATCAACCTATAGAATTTTGTTTTGATACCAAGAACTACATAAGGTCCGACAGAGAAATCGGCAGTGACAATAAGAAAATGTGTGTCGAAAAAAATGTATGGAATTCAGAGTATGCTCAACAATATTATGACAATATCCGTTCTATAGAAACAGAGCAAACCCTTCACCATGCAACTGAATTAATAAATGCTTATGTCAATGAAGCGCTGGAAATATTCGAATGCTGTATAAGACAGCAAGCTGAATGTACGAAAAAGAAAAGTTTTATCAATCAGAAGTCGGAAATATGTTATGATGATGCATGTAAAGCTCTTAGGCGGGCAGTCAGAAGACAGTTGAGGGTGTTTAAAAAGTCGTTAAAGTCTGAAGATAGAACAATGATTTGTAAGATTAGAAGGTAGTATAAAAATGTATTACACAGAAAAAGAAATGAACATAATAATGTGATTTTAAACAATCTTACAATGTACATGGATAACCAGGAAACATTATGGTGCCATATGCGTAAAATTTCTAGTGAAAAGATATTTCAACCTAACATGATTACCATTCAAATTTGGCTTCAGCATTTCAAAGGTGTCCTTGACAAAGTGAATTATCCCTGTGAGAGTGTTATTGTTAACAGCGATGTCTCTGGTAGTGTATTTGATGACTTTGATTGTGATAATGGTGGCGTTGATGATGTTGATGGTTACGAGAGTGTTGACAGGGATGTTTCAGATGGTAATGATGATGATAATGATGATGCTTTAAATCGCCCTATTTCAAAAGAAGAAGTTTTATTATCATTAAGAAAATTGAAAAGTGGAAAAGCAGCAGGACCAGATTGTATACTTGGGGAGCTCTTGAAAAATGGAGGAGAAGCGGTGGTGAATTTCCTAGTCGAATTTTTCAATGTTTTATTCAATATCCCGATAACTGGACAGAATCAATCATTCTTCTTTTATCTAAAAAGGGAAACGCCAGTGATCCTAATAACTACAGAGGTATTTTTTGAGTAACATCAGCAGCAAACTGCACATCTCTGTTATCAGTTCAAGGTTACAGGAATGGCTTGACTACAACAAGATCACAGGTGAATACCAGGCAGGTTTTAAAAAGAATTATTAAATAATTGATCACACGTTCACGTTACTAGCAATTATCTAGAAACAATTCACCTATAACAGAAAACTATATGTGGCTTTCATTGACTTTAAAAAACTCGTTTGATTTAATTTCATGAAAACTTCTGTGGCCTATACTGTTAAAGAATGGTATTAAAGGTAAGATATATATATATGTATCAAAAGTATGTATGCTTCTGTGACAGCAAGAGTGCGATGTGGTACACAGTTTACTAGTTGCACTACTTGTACAGATGGAGTGAAACAAGGTGATGTGTATAGTCCCATTCTTTTTTTCTGTTTATAAATGAACTTGCTCTCGTGCTCTCGAAATAATTAATAATGGTAGACACAGCGCAAACCTGAGTAATGAACTGATCGAATTATTTATCCTGTTATTTGCTGATGACATTGTTTTATGATCAGAAACTGCAGTTGGTTTATGGGCACAACTAAACAGCCTCTACAGAGCAGCTTGCAAGTTACAACTTAAAGTAAACATGAATAAAATAATGTAATGGTATTTAGGAAAGGTGGATTTTTAGCGAATGCTGAGAAATGGTTCTATAACAATACAAGGATGACTGTTGTCAACTCATATCGGTATTCATGGATATCGTTCTCAACAAGACTTAGTTTTAATTATGCATGTCAAGATTTAGCAAGTAGAGCAAAACGAGTTGCCTTCAGTATTTTAAGCAAACTAAATAAACTAAATAGTAATTCATCAAAATCATTTTTGAAATTGTTTGATAATTACATTCAACCAATTTTACTTACTGTATGATTCAGAAATATGGGGTTTAGAGAAAACGGCTTTGGTGATTGAAAGTGTTCAATTCTTTACGTTGAAAAAATACTTAGGGGTCAACATTAGAACACCAAACGATTTCATTTATGGTGAATTGGCAAGATTTCCCTCAACTATACACTCAAGCGTTTGTTGCATTCGATATTTGCTATAACTAACGAGAATGTGTGAAGAGAGATTGCCTTATAAAGCATGTAAAATGTTATCAAATTTAGCCAACAGAGGAAAACTAAATTGGGCCTCAAAAGTCCGCGATATATTAAATACGTACGGATTTTCATACGTCTGGGAAAATCAGGGTGTGGGCTGTATAAATATAAACTTTCAAACAAAGATCGCAAAATTGGGATTATCATATCAACACTAGTGATGTTTTTGTACAATATAGAAAGTTTAAACAGTCACATGGGGTAGAAGCATACTTGTTGGACTTTAACAGAGTTATTAGATATGTGTTCACAAGATTTAGGTTTGGTTTGTCTGACTTATCAGTGCATAGACTAAGATATAAAAGACGTGATAAAGAGGCAACGAAATGTCCATTATGTAACAGCATTACTGAAAATGAAATTCACTTTATTCTATGTTGTCCAGCCCTTGATGATCTGAGATGCCTGCTAATTCAGCCAAAGTACTACTATAAACCAAATGATTTCAGGTTAACAATGCTCATGGCTTCAGAAATTGAGTGTACAATTAGAAATTTGGCAACATACGTTTATAAAGCTTTTGAAAGAAGAGAGTTTGCCTTATCATAAAGTTAAATTTTGTAATATATGTCTGTTAAACCTAGTTATATGTTCCTATTGTATTATTGAAGTTTGACTGTGAGTCCTACATTGTAATCATTTCGAAATAGCTGAGGTATGCATCATCCAAGAGCGACTATGTATATATTCTGCGTTTATACAATGTTTATAATGTGTTCACACAAATTCTTGTGATGTGTGTCTGTTAAACCTATTTATATGTTCCTATTGTACCATTGAAGTTTGACTGTGAGTCCTATGTTGTAATCATTTCAAAATGTTTGAAGTATGCATTATCCAAAAACGACTATGTATTATATTCTGTGTTTGTACAATGTTTATAATGTGTTCACACCCCTTCAAATGGGGCTTTGGCCTTACTGAACAAAGTTCTGATTATGATTCTCTCTCTGTCTCTGTCTGTCTGTCTGCCTGTCTGTCTGTCTGTCTCTCTCTCTCTCTTCCCCCCTCTCTTTCTCTCTGTCTCCAAACATCCATGTTAAAAATCCTTAAGTCACGTCAATGTCCTGTGGTTTATAGGAATCATGAAGGCATCCAGCATGCATGCCCACCAGAAAAGGAGCAGGTTCAGTAACACATCACCTCATGAGCCGAAAAAGAGAGGTTCCATGTACAACATGCACTTTAAGTGCATATGAAAAAGACAGACAGCCAGACAGACAGACAGACAGAGAGAAAGAAAGAAAGAGAGAAAGAAAGAAAGAAAAAAGAAAGAAAGAAAGAAAGAAAAAAGAAAGAAAGAACGACAGAAAGACAGACAGACAGAAAGAAAGACACACAAAAAAGACAGACAGAAAGAAAGAAAGACAGAAAAAAAAGAAAGAAAAAGACAGAAAGAAAGAAAGAAAGAAAGAAAGAAAAAAAAACCTACAACAACAAAAAACAAAACCATCACTCGCAAACTTTCGGAGAGGATAAGAGTGACATCGCAACAGCGGGATTCTCGTTTACCCAGTTGTTCCCGTTCAGCGTAAGGAAATATACAGCAGCGAAGAAGAACAGAAGAGCACCGCTCTTGTTGTGCAGACTCCGAGAGAAGTGGAGGCCTATACACTCCTCACCCCCCTATGCTATGAGGCTCATGTGAAAATCTCTATGGGTTTTCTCGCCAGGGTAGGAAGGGGTGGATGTCGAGGAAGGAAGTCAAAGCGATGGCTGTTTCATACATGAACACAATGAAGGACTAACATCGCAGTAGGTCGAACAGAGCACAAGAGGAAGTACACTTCTTACCTCTATTTCAAATGATGACAACTAAGTTTTTCTCCCTTGATCTTCGTCTTTCCAATTATTTCCTGGACGCGGTGGTAATGGACCGCCAAAATATAAAACGCGGGTTAGTCAAACTTGTCCTGTCGCACTGTTGCCGTCAATTCTAAGTTCAAACAAAGTTAATGAAGATTGGAACGTTATGGACCCGCATTTCAAACGTTGAAATAACGCAAGGCTTTATGTCGATCCATTTGAATCGCTGTTCAAGAAACATGTCAGCGCAGTGTGGCATGGCCAGCTATGGCATGCTAACCTTTACTTTTAACACGAATGTCAAGCGGCTCACTTTCAATCGTAAACTACACACACACACACACATGCGCGCACACACACACACAACACACACACACACACACACACACACACACACACACACAGATACACACACAGATATACACACACACACACACACACATACACACACACACACACATACACGCACACACACACACACACACACACACACACACACACACACACACACACACACACACACACACATATATATATATCCGCTGTGGCAGGAAGAAAGAGAGGGAAAGAGAGTGCATGCGTGTGTGTATGTGTGTGTGTGTGTGTGTGTGTGTGTGTGTGTGTGTGTGTGTGTGTGTGTGTGTGTGTATCTGTGTGCGTTTGTTTGTTTG
>JAPXFY010000015.1:46385365-46392865 GCA_030674185.1 Monoplex corrugatus | reverse complement strand
ATGTTGCTTGTATTTTCCTAATCACAGTAACATAACTAACACAACAACAACAACGACGACAACAGTAACAACAACTACAACAACGATATCAGCAACAATGATATGAATGTTGCTTGTCTTTTCTTAATCGTCTTTGTCAATGATCTTCTTGTGTCTGCCTCCTTCAAGACTGTCTCGTTTGTTGTCTTTGCTGTCCATGAAACTCTCAACACTCTTCCAAGTAATTACATTTCAGTTGCCTCAATTTTGTTCTGACTTCGCGTGTTGTCAGTGTAACATGTAAAGTATGAAAAGCTTCAGTATAGAATAATGTTTATAAACAGTTTCAATGTAGCTTATTGGTTATAAACAATTTCAGTGTAACACACTAAGTATAAACAATTTCAGGACAACATACTCGTTATGAAATGTTTCACAGGAACGTACTGTTTATGAGCAGTTTCAATGCAAGATAATTAATTATGAACAATTTCAGGATAACATAATCACTGGGAAGAAAAGTTTCATAGGAACATACTAATTATGATCAGTTTCAGTGCAAGATGCTACTTATGAATAATTTCAGAACAACACACTAAAGTTTCACAGGAACATACTAAATATGAAAAGTTTCAAATTAGCGTATTAATAATGAAAAGTTTTAGTGCAACACACCAAAAATGAACACTTTCAGGGTAACATATTAATTACGAGCAGTTTCAGTGTAATTTATACAATGAACATAACATATACTGTTTATAAACAATTCGACTGTCACATACTAATTTTGAGCAGCTTCATTTTAACATCCTAATTATGAAACATGTAAAGTATAAGACTGATCGTGAATTATTTCAGTAGAACATACTAATTATGAATTGTTTCACTGTGGCATACTAAGTTTGAACAGTTTCACACGCACACATGCACTCACACACACGCAAACGCAAACGCAAACACACTCGAACGCGCACAAACACACACATAAACGCACAGAGACAAACACGCAGACATACACAGACAGAGACACAGAAACACACACACACACACACACACACACACACACACACACACACACACACACACACACACACACACACACACACACACACAGAGACAAACGTACACACACACACATGGTTTCGATCTCATGAACATTCAAATGAATAGTCTGTGTCACAACAAATGATAAAACTTCAGTTCAAAATATATGTAAAAATTGCAGTATTCTTCCATGCATCATTTGAGATCGATTGTTGCTGTTCGTTTTCGTATTCAGCTAAGCGCATTGAAAACAAAACATTGTAAAAATGTCAAGTGTGTTTGCGGAGAACAGTTTACACTGTTTCACTGTTTATATTACTGCAAAACGCTACGTTCTTTTTTACCAAAAATGTTTATACATAAAACTATTTTGAAACACATTTTTAAAAAGTAACATCAGATCAATCTTTGTTAGTTAAAATTTTAGAATCATTAATTCACAGTCCCGTAAATGCATTACTTTAAATTTATACAGTTTGTGTTTTAGAGTTCAAATTTCCCTTCACATTGTTGAAATTAATTGTCAGTGTTAAGTTTTCGTTCTATTTTCCTGTTCTCCCACCTACTTATGTCTTTATGTTCTGTCTCCCCTCTGCCTCCAATCCAACCCGTCCAACTATCGTCCTCCATTTTTTTTTTTTTTTTTTATTATTACCCCCCCCCCCCCCCCCCCCCCCCCCCCCCCGTCTAATATCACTTATAGTGAAAAGACGTTAAATCAAAGAACAAACGAACACACATTCACACAGACACGCACACAGACATACACGCACACGCACACGTGCATGCACGCACACACACATATACACACACGCACTCACATACGCACACACACACAACCGCGCACGCGCACATGTACACACACAAACACACACACATACACACACGCACGCACGCACGCACACACACACACACACATACACACTCACACACACACACATGCACACACACATACACACACGCACGCACGCACGCACACACACATACATACACACTCACACACACACATCACACACACACACAAACACACACACGAGCGCACGCTCACACACACACACACACACACACACACACACACAACATACACACACACTCTCACACACACACATCACAAACGCACAATAACACAGACACACACACACGCACACAAACACACACACACACACACACACACACACACACACACACACACACATACACACACACAGCCACACACGATCCAATATCTTGTAACATGGGCACACTCGATTTACTCACCATCTGACAGAACAAAGAGCTTGAAGAGATAAGGAGTGATGATACCATGTGTTGCAAATGTCATTGGCCCCCATATCCATGGACCATAAAGCATGACAGTTGATTGTGAGAGCCAGAGAAAGTGGTGAAAAAGGTGGAAAGAGACATGGAAAAAGTGAGAGAACGAAAGGGAGGGGGAGGAGGAGGGAAAGAGAGAGGGAAGAAGGAAGGAGATGAGGGGGGGGGACGAATGAGGAGAGAGGACGGAGGAGAGATGAAGACGGAGGAGGGAAGATAGACGACGGAAGAGAAATGACGGAGAAGCAGTGAAGGAGGAGCGAAATGAGATAGAGAGAGGGCGAGGAGAGAAATGAGAGAGAGAGAGAACGATCAATGAGCGATGATGAGAGTTGATAGACAAATGGGATAAGAGATAAGGTGCGATCACAGATAGAAGAAAGAGTGAACAGAGAAACAAGAGAGAAAGAGAGACAGAGACAGAAACACAGAGAGAGAGACAGAGAGAGACAGAGAGAGACAGAGAGACAGAAGAGACAGAGAGACAGAGAGAAGAGAGAATTTACCGCTTATATATCAAAACAGTGGGGCTATTTTCAGTTCAAACTATCACAAACCACAATGGAAACATCAGTTGGAAACGTGTAGATAAAGGGAAAAGGAGAAAGGAATGACAGACAGCCAGGTAATGTAATTTTACAACGGTAGCTACATTATCGTTTAGCCAAAATAATATATCTGCCACTTGTAATGTATATATGCGTGTGTGTGTGTGTGTGTGTGCGCGCGCGCGCGCGCGGTGTGTGTGTGTGTTGTGTGTTGTGTGTGTGCGTGTGTGTGTGTGCGCGCGGCACGTGTTCGCATTTGAACATAGAGTGCTCGTGTATATTGACATGATGTGTGTGTATGTGACGAATGAGAGAAGTAAAGAAATTAATTTCAACGTTATGACGGCTCATTTCGTCTGATTTGGACAATGGATGCACCCTCTTGAGGGCTCAGTTGGACGTGGAAAAGTGTCGGATGTGGTTAAACAAGGAAAAAGCCGAATCTTAATTGGGCAATCCTCGGCACAGCCGCCTAAAATGAAGGCTGATGGTTGTGGCTGGGTGGTCCCTGCCTCAAATTTCTTTCTATTCTATCCAACCACAGTCAATTTTGTTTCTCTCTTGCAGTGACGATGCAGGAGCCCATTGCTGTCTCTTCGCGTGTGTCCACATTGATATCAGAAAGCTTCAAGTCACATTTGCTGAAGTTTCCTTTATCGAAGCAGTGGGCGCCCTGTTGCCAGCATCTTGAAGCCAGCTCTCCGTACAGGATATCTTTCTGGATATGGTCACCTTGCATGGGGCAGGTTCATCTTAATAAATCACAAGCAAGGCGGGGAAGCCGGCAAGGATTTCTCAATGTCTACATTCTCAGTGCGGTACAGGTTTTGGTATCCCATGGGGATGTCGGGGGCTCTTTCAGTATAAATAGTATCCCCACCTTCTGGAAATTCTGTGTTAAAAATGTCCTGTTTTCTGTCAGTCTCTTTGTTTCTTCCTTACACCTTTGCTTTCTGTAATTTCCTCCTACCATTTTCTGCCTTGCTCGTCCATTCATCTGTATGTGTTTCGATAGACCTTTACGTACTTTCTCTTAGGAATGATAATTTAGTACTTGTACTAAGTGCCTTTTTGGCTCTAGGGAAATTATATATGCGGAAGTAATTTTAGGCAATTTAGGCCTGTTTTTGACAAATGTTTTAATATCCTTCGTTATGTTTAAATTTGTATTCACGTATGTTTTTTTGAATCCCCTGTGCGATAAATTGAACGGAAGTGGTCAACGCCAGGGACATCTTAGATTGTGTGCGCGAATGCACTGATATATGTGGTTAATTTCCTTTTCCTTTTTTCCCCTGTTAAAGTATTGAGTATGTTTAGAACCGGTCATGATCTTGCTCTGCACAATCGGCAGGGCTTTGAATAAAAAAATAACAATAACATGTCCTGGTAGTGTAGTGTTCGGCCCGCCTCCCCATCTACTTGGCATTGTGTCTGATAATTGTCATTCTTGGACTCAGGCATTGCGGTCTTGTTAGTAATAGACCCAAAGGCGTTCTTCATCTCCTCATAAATGCCTTGTGTGTTGCCACTTTGGCCGTACAACTGAATAGTCTGACATGGGGTCTGCAGTGGTACAGTGTACAGCACCAAGCCGTTCTTTTTCTGAGAATTCTCCTTTGTAGTTTCAGTTTCTCAAGATGACGTCTCCGCGCTTGGAACGAATTCCATATGCACTAACGTCACAGGTGCCACGTGTATGGTGACCGTGGCACATGCCTTTAAGCCTGCACATTAACCCATGAGCTGGCCAGGTCTTGAGCCCTACCTAGACTATGTTTTACCTAGTCTATATTTTATACTGTATTTTATTAGCCTACCACTGGAATAATCTTGGTTACATGTAAATTGCATGTGTATGTATATCTTAGCTTCAAAAAGGAACATATATATGAAGTAAATAAATAAATAATTAAAGGTCTGATTCATAACACAACTAGCTATTTGTATAAACTCATCTCAAACGACAGACCCCCCTCCACTAGTCAATGCCCAAATGCTCAGCCATCTATCAACTAGGTGAAGCCAATATTTTCTTAATCATATATAGGTAAGTGATTGAGTAAGTAAGTAAGAAAGTAAGTAGGCAAGCATGCAAGTAAGTAAGCAGGCAAGTGAGCAAGCACACAAGTAAGTGAGTGAGTATGTGAATTAGAAGTAAGTAAGTAGGTGAATAAATAAATACAAAAGAAAGGAGTATGTAGATAAATACACATGTAAAAGATGAAAATGACCAATAACTGTAAATACATGCATATATCCACATGCCTGTTCACAGACATATACACGAACATTCATACATACACACCCATATCGACACAGCATGATGACCGACAACAATAGCGACAACAACATCAACAACACCAGCAAAGAGGAGACACCCATATATACTCAACTGATTAACTTTGTAGTTGATCAGGGCTACTCTTTTCGTGTCGATGACAGGTTCCATCTCAGATTCCATCTAAGACCTATCGGTTTTTCGTCTTCTTCTTCCCATTGGATGTACTTGCCGATTTGTAGATATTGTCTTGAAGGAATTGTGACCTCCCACCACGAAATCAGTCTTAACTCGCAGTCAGTCGAACAGCACTAGGAGCTGAAAAGGTGACTGAGGGTCTATCTGGGGTGTTTTGACTTTTTCTCATAATTGATTTCTGTAGACTATAATTTATCCCCCACAGAAAGTTTTTTTCTTGAAAAAATATTATTAATCAATTCAAACTGGTATTTTAATGCACTGCTCGCAGCAGATAGTATGCAATTTCCTACCAAAAGTACTATTTTTGTCTGTTATTATGAACCGTAACCTGTACAGTACCTGCACATGTAATACACTGATGGAAAGCTCTTTGGTGCACCTTTCAGATAATGACAGCTAAAATTAGAAACAAATGGGTCAAAGCCACCAAATAAAGAAATTTAAGAAAAATATGTAGGAGAGCAAACAAAAACTTTATAGGCCGTTTTCTCAAAATGGCCGTCATACAACTTAACGACTTTAAACATATATAACTTCTACATTTTTTTTGAGTACAAGCTTTATTCAAGTACCAAAATAATCAGCAGAATGTACACTTTCCAGTGATATGTATATCTCAAAATGCCCAAAATGTTAGTTAAGACTGATTTCGTGCTGGCAGGTCACAATTAGTACGTCTCCTTCATGTTTGTGGCTGCATTTACTTTGAAAGCCTGTTTGTATTTAGTCATTGAGTTCTGTCCGAAGTTCACGTTGGTTGTCCTAGCTGTCTTGATACGTGGATATCCATTCTGCTTAATATGGTGAGACCTCCTACGTTTTAATCAGACTTTGCCGTATACCATTGAAAGGGCTGTGTCAAATCGGCACTGTGGAAACTGCATGTGGAGAGCACACTGTTGAGAACAACTCGTGTGGTGACTGATGATCACACCCAGCTGATGCAAATGATCTGGACATTGTGTGTCTCCAAGAGACCTTATGTTGAGGTTTTGTCTAGAAAAAAACGTGCTCCAGTAGTCTTTGGCCGTTGTCGTTCATCTTGTCTGTAGGCTCGAAACACTTTGGCCCTGAGATGTGGTCTGATCCGATAAAGCATTGAAATCACCAAGCAGAGCGATGTCCTCAGAGTGTGGAACGGTACACGTTTTGACAGCTAGTCCAACGGACATATCTACTGTATTTGAATGAAACAAACAGCATACACATGCAATAAGCAGAACTGTATTTAAAACAAACAGCATGCATAATGCAATAAGCAGAACTGTATTTGAAACAAACAGCATGCATAAGCAATAAGCAGAACTGTATTTAAAACAAACAGCATACATAACGCAATAAGCAGAACTGTATTTGAAAACAAACAGCATACATAACGCAATAAGCAGAACTGTATTTGAAACAAACAGCATACATAATGCAATAAGCAGAACTGTATTTGAAACAAACAGCATACATAACGCAATAAGCAGAACTGTATTTGAAACAAACAGCATACATAACGCAATAAGCAGACATATCAAATGTAAACTCAACAGACAGGGGAAAAATTGTGAGGGAGAGAGAAAAGGACGAAATGATGTGGTGGAAGGAAAACAGAATAAAAAAGGAAGACAGAGTGGGCGGTGGTCACGCCAGCAGACACGTGAACTAATGCCGTCAAGTTCCACGTGTGATAATAGCACGTGCATTCTTGTATTTGGCACTAGATTGAATTAACGTACTCTTCAGTTGGTAATTGTTTTCCCTCTTAACGTGTCGTATCACGAGTCGCTGTAGATTAATTTCGGTATTTCAACTTTTCTCTTGTCAAATACATCATTGTATCTTACTTTTGCTACACGTATTTGTTGAATTCTTTAAGGGTGAAACTTTAGACGTTAAGTGGCACTTAGTCAAACTTTTTGCTAAAACATATACATTATTTGGTATCAAATGGAAATGTTTGTTCGTTGTTTTAAGTTCTCCAATGTGTGCTTTTAGATAGGCATATCTACTGAAACATATCGATGTTAAGAGATCTAACCGTTTTTTGTTTTTTTTTCATTAAGCGAATGAATGGAAGCATTCTGAAACTTTGAGAGAATGTATTGTTTTTGTTTTCCTTCTTTCCATCCCCGTGGAGATGCCAGG
>JAPXFY010000015.1:46372865-46375365 GCA_030674185.1 Monoplex corrugatus | reverse complement strand
TTCTTGATCTTGTACTTGTTCTTGATCTTGATCTTATTCTTGATCTTGATCTTGATCTTGATCTTGATCTTGTTCTTGTTCTTGATCTTGATCTCTTTTTTGTTTTGTTTTTTGTTGTTGTTTTTTTGTTTTGTTATTTGTTTTTCGTTTTTGTTTGTTTTTGTTTGCTCTTGTTCTTTTTCTTACTCCTGTTCTTATTCTTGTTTGTTTCTTGTTCGTGTTCTTGTTATTGCTCTTTTCTTCAACTTCTTCTTCTTCTTAAGGAGTTAAATTCTTACAAGCCTACCTATGTGTATCTATCAGAAGAAGGAGGTTCTTGCATACATGGCCGTTCTTTATTCCCCCTTTGAGACAATCAGATTTCGTCTTTGTGAAAAACAAGCGACAAATCTTTCTGCAACTGTGGGTTGTTTAACGTGCGCAAAAAGCGGTACTTCGCATTTGACTTTGATTTATTGTCTCATTCGAAAAACTCATATTCATCCTATTAATAGTCAGGACAACATGGAGGTGGAGAAAATCTTTATCCGACTGGAAAAATAGTTTCTCGCATTGCATGTGGGGGCTTTATCCACTAAGAAGCACTCTCCATACTCTATATTGGATCCTTCTATAATGACATTAGTATCGGACGCCAAAAGCCTTGTGATTCTTTCGAACTCTGTAAGGGCATTCTGACAAAACTGCAGCTTTTTTTAACAGCCTCTCGGTATTTATTCATTTACCACGTTTTCTTCTTGTTCTTGTTCTTGTTCTTGTTCTTGTTCTTGTTCTTGTTCTTATTCTTCTTGTTGTTGTTGTTGTTGTTGTTGTTGTTCTCTTCTTCTTCTTCTTCTTCTTCTTCTCTTCTTCTTCTTCTTCTTCTTCTTCTTCTTCTTCTTCTTCTTCTTCTTCTTCTTCTTCTTCTTCTTCTTCTTCTTCTTCTTCTTCTTCTTCTTCTTCTTCTTCTTCTTCTTCTTCTTCTTCTTCTTCTTCTTCTTCTTCGTTCTTCTTCTTCTTCTTCTTCTTCTTCTTCTTCTTCTTCGCATTCTTCTTCGCATTCTTCTTCGCATTCTTCTTCGCATTCTTCTTCTTCTTCTTCTTCTTCTTCTTCTTCTTCTTCTTCTTCTTCTTCTTCTTCTTCTTCTTTTCTTCTTCTTCTTCTTCTCTTCTTCTTCTTCTTCTTCTTCTTCTTCTTCTTCTTCTTCTTCTTCTTCTTCTTCTTCTTCTTCTTCTTCTTCTTCTTCTTCTTCTTCTTCTCTTCTTCTTCTTCTTCTTCTTCTCTTCTTCTCCTTCTCCTTCTTCTTCTTCTTCTTCTTCTTCTTCTTCTTCTTCTTCTCTTCTTCTCTTCTTCTTCTTCTTCTTCTTCTCCTTCTTCTTCTCTCTTCTTCTTCTTCTTCTTCTTCTTCTTCTTCTTCTTCTTCTCTTCTTCTTCTTCTTCTTCTTCTTCTTCTCTTCTTCTTCTTCTTCTTCTTCTTCTTCTTCTTCTTCTTCTTCTTCTTCTTCTTCTTCTTCTTCCTTCTTCTTCTTCTTCTTTCTTCTTCTTCTTCTTCTTCTTCTTCTTCTTCTTCTTCTCTTCTTCTTCTTCTCTTCTCTTCTTCTTCTTCTTCTTCTTCTTCTTCTTCTTCTTCTTCTCTCTTCTTCTTCTTCGCATTCTTCTTCTTCTTCTTCTTCTTCTTCTCCTTCTTCTTCGCTTCTTCTTCTTCGCATTCTTCTTCTTCGCATTCTTCTTCTTCGCATTCTTCTTCTTCGCATTCTTCTTCTTCTTCGCATTCTTCTTCGCATTCTTCTCGCATCGTTTTCTTCAGCTAGCTCTCCTGCAAGCATTCCTGTCTAGATATAAATTCATCCAGTCTCGAACCAAGTTCTCCGCATCGATTGGGTTTATCCACAGTAGCCTCCAGCAAGACTCCATGTAAGGATATAAATCATACATGCCGACATTCTCATCCAGTGGCTTATCCACAGAGAAAACTCTATATGATACTCAGACAGTGCATCAATGGAATTTGAGTCTTTCAAACTCTGCAAGGACAGTCTAAAAAAACCGCAGCTTTCTATTTTCGTCGTCTAACAGCCATTCGGTGTCTATTCATTTTATACTGTCTTCTTCATTCTTCTTCTTGTTGTTGTTCTATTTATTTTATAACGTCTTCTTCTTCATTCTTCTTCTTGTTGTTGTTGTTGCTGCTGTTGCTGTTCTTGTTGTTGTTATTGTTGTTGTTGCGTTTTTGTACTTCTTCTTGTTCTTGTTCTTGTTCTTCTACTTCTTCTTCTTCTTCTTTTTTTCTTCTTCTTCTACTTCTTTTTCCTCTTCTTCTTCGTTTTCTTCTTCTTCTTCGTTTTCTTCTTCTTCTTCTTCTTCTTCTTCTTCTTCTTCTTCTTCTTCTCTTCTTCTTCTTCTTCTTCTTCTTCTTCTTCTTCTTCTTCTTCTTCTTCTTCTCTTCTTCTTCTTCTTCTTCTTCTTCTTCTTCTTTCTTCTTCTTCTTCTTCTTCTTCTTCTCTTCTTCTTCTTCTCTTC
>JAPXFY010000015.1:46362865-46365365 GCA_030674185.1 Monoplex corrugatus | reverse complement strand
CGTTTGTGTTTGGAAAACCGATTTAAGCGGAATCGGGATAGACGCTAGATTGATACAGAAGATGGGGCAGCAAATAAGATATTTTTCTTTTTTATTATTTTCTGATAGGGAAAAGTTATAAAGTGCATGTTTGTTTGTTTGTTTGTTTGTTGTTCGTTGTTTGTTTTTGCACTGTCTATGGCTACACTGTGTATATGTGTACGTGTGCAGAGAAAGAAATACAGATAGGGACAGAGATTGAGAGAGAGAGCAACAGAGTCAGAGCGAGACAGAGACAGTGAGAGAGAGATAGAGATACAGTCAGAGGCATAGAGAGAGAAAGAGAGAGACAGAGACAGAGGCAGAGACAGAGAGAGAAGAGAGAGACAGAGGCAGAGGCAGAGAGACAGAGAGACAGAGACGGAGAGAGGGAGAGAGAGAGAGAGACAAGAGGGACAAGGAAGGAGGAAGAGAGAAGGAGAGAGACAGAGAGAGAGAGAGAGACATAGAGAGAGAGAAACAAGAGACGAGAGACAGACGACGAGAAGAGAGAGAGAGAAAGAGAGAAGAGAGAGAGAGTGAAAGAGAGAAGAGATCAACCAATTAACCAATCAAGCATCCACGAACCGATCGACAAACCAAACAGTTAACCACCCACCCACCCACCAAACTATTAAACAACAGACGATTAGATTTGAAAATAACAAACAAGCAAAAACAAAGAAACAGCCAAATCCCGTAGGTGCAAAACAATTACATAGAAGACAGCCGAACAGGAACGGCAGGGGGGGGGGGGGATAGGAGGGGGGGGGTTAAAAGGAAGGGGGTTGTGGCAAAAATAAACAGCGCCTCCAGCGTTGACAAAAACAAATAGCCACCTTGTGCCGTCTCAAGGACACGGCAATTCATCTTGTTACATAAACCACATCTAGTAGGTGAACATGAGGAGGGTAGTGACGTGAGGATGAGGGGGTGGGGGGGGGGATGGGAGGGAGAGACAGGTGGATGAAAATTAACATACAGAATAATCAAAGGACATAACTCTTGAAAATTATCTCCCATGTTGTATAGAACTTCTAGATCTAACACAAGTTTGCGCTACCCATTCAGCTAGCTAGGAGTGTTTGAGCTTACTGTTTTTGTACTTTGTATCTGCTTCTATGCTAGCTGAATGGGTAGCGCAAACTGGGTTAGATCTGAGAAGTTCTATACAACAGGGAGATAATTTTCAAGAGTCATGTCCTTTGATTATATTATAAGAATTCTCCCTGCTTCCCCTCTTATTTCTTTGGTAATACAGAATAATGTCAGAGAAAAACGAGATGATTAAGAAATGCTGACTACCTCTCTTCTTATAACATTACTACAGAAAATTCTGATGCTTATCACCTTTCTATAAACATTATTACAGAAGATTCTGATTCTATAATTTCCAATGTCACATTTACTAGATTTAAAACAAAAACAACTGATCAGTTAACTGCCCTGATGTTTCGTTGAGATGGAAAAGATAATTAGATAATTTTGATTCTCCAGTTCCAGTTTTTCTTTTATCAAAGACGTCCAGATTGATTGGCGGATTGATTGCTTGACTGCCTGGCTATTTGAGTGGTTAACCGGTTGGCTGCTACTGTTTTTGTCGTTATTTCATGCCAAAGTGTCTGCACTGTTTCAGTGGCGATGTTCCACACTGCTCATTTCAACTGTTTCAACACACAACCGAACCCAAATTAATTCGGTCCAAACCCGAGTCCAGCACCCGGTGATGTCAAACTTTCATGAAACCAGGCACCAGAGGAGACCCTAAATTGCTGCTAGAATACTTCTGCAGAGTTTAACCCTTTGAGTCCCGTCCCGTCCCGCGCCCTATTCATCAACGGCAGAAACTTAATCCTTTGGATCCCTCACCCTATCCACCAGCTCTCTTGCAGGAAGCTGATGGATAGGGTGAGGGAGCCAAAGGGTTGTTTTTGCCTTGCAGACATGGTTGACAATGCAGGTGCTGGTGCACATGGTGCAGGAGTCAAAGGGTTAACAGTGCCTGGTCTGATCCATCTGTCTAAGGACACCACCAACCAAGCCCATTACTAAAGACAGTATATCGCGCAGTCTCGGATCTAGACAGACTGGGAGACCCTCCAGTACTGAGACCACCACCACGGTCCTCCAACCACAACTCCTATGGACCACTGATTGCAAAGACTCCATCAAATTTGAATTTCCTCAGGATGTGGTAGAGAAAACTGAAATTGAGGTCACCACGGAATCAGGGCCAAAGAATCTGAACAGTTTTCACGATATTTGAAAGACTGATAATTTTAATGGCAATGGAAAATATCATCATGGTGCTATGGAGCTCCGTCTGGGATTAAGACTCAATCCTTACTTGCATATATACCTTAGCGTCGAACAGGCCGACAGACTTAGACACTGCAGTGTTGGTCAGTAGATTTTACAAACAATCTTCAATGAGCATCCCTGAATGGACAAAATTTGACGTGTACTCTGTTCTTCACAAAGA
>JAPXFY010000015.1:46352865-46355365 GCA_030674185.1 Monoplex corrugatus | reverse complement strand
AGACAAGGACAAAATTCATCAATGTTTAGTCAGTGTTGATCACAACTGCAATCACAAATCTGTCAGTGTTTAAACGCACATATACAAAGCAATGGAAGCTGTGGAAGGTCCTCGAGCAATACGACGTCAAGGGCCAGCTGCTAGACAATATTCGGCCATCTACGCCAACAGCAGGAGTGCAGTCCGCACCGCCAGTGGAACATCTGACTGGTTCCCAGTGACATCGGGAGTAAGGCAGGGCTGTAATCTCTCCCCTCTTCTCTTACGTCATCTATATGGATCAGATTGCGAAGGAGGCAAACCCAGACCCTGAGGCACTCAATGAACTTATGTTTGCGGACGACCAGGCAATGGTGAACAATGACAAGATACAGCTACAGGATCACACAGACCACTCAATGAAAGCTGCGAGATATACGGCATGAAGATCGGGACCAAACAAACTGGAATGAACATCAACGGAACCCAGTTGAAGCAAGCCAGTGAATTTAAATACCTGGGCAGCATCTTCACTGAAAATGGCAAACTAGACAGAGAAATCGAGACCAGATGCCAGAAAGCCAACGCAGTCAGCTACCAACTTGCCCCTCTCTGAAACACCCCAGCATTCCCACCAGCACTAAGGCGAAACTCATCAACGCCATTTTTCTACCAACGCTGACATACCAGTGCCAGACATGGTCCCTAACTAAAGTCCTCGAGAGAAAACTGGTCACCTTGATGAAGGAAAAGCAGTAAAAAGACAAGGCGGGACAAGATCAGAAATGAGGTGATACGAGACATGGTAGGAGCAACACCAATCCTACAACACATCGAACATATGAGGATCAAGTGGTTCGGACAACCTCACACGTATGCCCCTAAACCATCCAGCTCTTCGGGCATACAACACCAGATACTCTGGCTGGAGAGCCAGAGGAAGACCAAGACGACGATGGAGCGACTCCGTGGCAGATACCCTCAGAGCTCACGATCTTCTCCAGGCCACCCACCTTGCTGCTGACAGACGACTGTATCTCCCCGCGACGCCCACCGGTACAAGCGGAAGGAAAAAGTAAAAGTAAGTAATACAAAGCATTAAACCTGCGATGTATTGTCTTTTCTTTCTGTATCTGTATCAAACACCTCCGCTGACCATCATTGTAAGCAGTTATCATAGTATCAGACATTTTGTACTTGTGTCCACCATGAAGGGTAATACTTATACATGAATAAATCATCCTGATCCATTCTCTCTCTCTCTCTCTCTCTCTCTCTCTCTCTCTCTCTCTCTCTCTCTCTCTCTCTTCTCTCTCTCTCTCTCTCTCTCTCCTCTCTGCCTGCCTCCACAACACGCAACATGAATGATAGCTTCCCAAACCAAACACAGGCGACATGCCTCATCCCAAAACGGGCACTTAGAAATTCAAAGAGAGCGGATTAAGTCCTTATACCGCTCACGCGAAAGCTGACAGACTTAAAGCTGACGCAGCAGACGAAACACACGCTAAAAGAGACACGGAAAAACCACACAAAAACCTGACAGAATGACGTCAGCAAGCCCTAAAACGTCACATCCTCTTGTTGACGTAAACACGACACAGCTGCCACCCGCTCAGACAGATTTTTACAGACTGGGGATTTGGTTCTAAAAAGGAAGGCACAATTCTGTGTCGGGGCCAACTTAAGAGGATGTGGATACAGTACCACGCCATCCTGGTTCTTTTTCAAGCCTCCGGTCTGTTATTTCTGGGTGTGTTGTTCACACGTGTATGTGTGAGTGTGTGTATGTGTGTGAGAGAGAGAGAGAGAGAATGTGTGTGTGTGTGTGTGTGTGTATGTTATGTGTGTGGGTGTTGTGTGTGTGGTGAGTGTGGTGTGTGTGTGTGGTGAGTGTGTGTGTGTGTGTGTGTTGTGTGTGCGCGTGTGCCTGTAAGTGTGTGTGAGTGTGTGTGTGAATATGTGTGTGATTGTGTGTGTATGGTGTGTGTGTGTGTGTGTGTGTGCTGTGTGATGTGTTGTGTGTTGTGTGTGCGTTTGTGTGTGTGTGTTGTGTGTGTGTGTGTGTGTGCATCTGTGTGTCTGTGCGTCTCTCTGTCTGTCTGTCTGCCTGCCTGTTGTCTGTCTGTCTGTGTGATTGTGTTTGTTGTGTGTTTGTGTCTATGTGTGTTTGTGTCTGTGCACCGCGTGTGTTGGGGGGGGGGGCGTGTGCGTGTGTGGGCATGCGTGCGTGTGTGTGTGTGTGCATGAGTGCGTGTGTGTGTGTCTGTGCGTGTATGTGTGTCTTGTGTTTGTGTGTCCTGTGTATGTGTGTGTGCTGCATGTGTGTGAGTGCTGCTGTGTGTGTGTGTGTGTGTGTGTGTGTGTGTGTGTGTGTGTGTGTGTGTGTGTGTGTGTGTGTGTGTTTACCAAAATGATTTTATAACAGGATTTTTTTATCACATCTGGGGAAAAGTTATGGACCGTTCATGCCTTGCAAGTTCAGAGGACAGAGTGTCAAGCCCAAAATCACATGGATCCC
>JAPXFY010000015.1:46345365-46347865 GCA_030674185.1 Monoplex corrugatus | reverse complement strand
GTTAATGGAGATGATGTTTACTTCCTGCATATCCTTATCGAAAGAGATACTGATAGTGATTATGACAATGATACGTTAGTTTGCAATGGTGCGAGTTATCAGCTTAAAGCCTGTTTTTCAAATTTCTTGTCTCTAATCTATAACTGTCTGTAAGTGAGAAATTGAAAAAAGGTGTACATCATATTATATCAATAATATTCTAGTACATAAAGAAGTCAAAAGTTTAACAGCAGTTGTGCTTGTTTGTGAGAGGTAGAAGGAAAGACGTCGTCGTCATCATCATCATCATCATCATCGTTATTATCATCATCGTGTGGCTTGCCTCATGGCTTTTGCAATCATGGCCCTCCATACCAATCTATCTTGTTGCTGAAAGTATACCTCCCACCTTTTCTGTCCCCATCCACTCTGCAAAACTAATATTTTCTGCCCCCGTCTACCTGGTATTCGTTATCCCTCTAGCTTTCCTGTTGTGACTAGGAATTCAAATTTCTCCGGCCTCATGAAATGCCCTAGAAATGCTGCTTGTCTTTTCGTAATCTTCATGAATGTTCATTTTGTGTCTGATTCTTTCAAGACTGTGTTATTTGTTGTTTTTTTTTTTTTTTTTTTTTTGTTTTTTTTTGCTGTTCACGGAACTTTTAACATTCTTCTTAGAAACCGCATTTCAGCTGCCTCAGTCTTATTCTGATTTTGCTTGTTGATTGTCTATTCTTTGCATCCGTACAACAGTGTTGGTGCTATATATCACTGAAAAACTCTATTTAAGATGTTAATTGATAGTATTTTGTCGGTGAGAACACTTTCTTCGATGCTGTTTAAGCTTGGCCTATTCTGTGGATATTTGTTATGTGTGTTTGTCGTCTCGGTAAGATGACTGTTCCCAGATAATTACACTTATCAGCTTTTCTAATGTGGTGTCATTTGCTGTTATTTTACATGAGGGTATTGTTTTTTTGTTTGTTTTTTTACTGATTTCATGACTTTAGTCTTCTTACCACTTAGCTCCAGCTCTATATTTCTGCTTAAAATTTCTAATACATTGACAAGATTTTATAGGCCTTTTTCGTTTTCTGTAATTGGAATAATGTCAACTGCATAACAAAGATTGTTTATCATGTCTTCTCCAGATTTATCCTAGCTTAATTAAGGCATTCTGCTATGTTTCTCATGATAGTTTCGCTGTAAAGTGAAAGCAAGTTTGGTGACAGAACGCATCAGTATGTAATCATTTGATATATTTTAAAGAACGTATATAACTTTCTACGCTCATACCTGCTGTTGGTCCATATGTCTATTCTTTATTATTCTTTTTCATCACTGTTAAGCTTTTATAGTTGGTTGATCAGTTCTTCGAATCTTACCCGATCGAAAGTTTTGGTAGAATCAATTGTGTCCATTGTTCCTCATTCTCCCCCAATGTCGTCCAGAGCACTGAATCTGTCATGAACATATACGATGCATTTTGAAAGAGTTGATTCATTTGTCATTAAGAGACCAGTGTTTAATTCATGCTATGTTTGGTTTCTTTTCGTTTCATTGATTTCAACCCATTTTTTTCATATTGGAATATGTCAGTAACTGTTGCAGTTTGTGCCTGGTATTATTTTTGTTATCAATAAAGAATTTCTAAATCTTTTATTTAGCACGACGTAATCAGTTTGTTTTCTAGTGCTGTCTCCTGGATTCATCCATGTCCATTTTCTTTTGATAGGTTGCTCAAACAAAGTATTACCTATTACAAATTCAAGTACATGTGCCCTCTCAACTAGTTTCTCTGTCCTTTCATCATGCGTGCCAAGGCCATGAGGTTCAATTATGTCATCGACTTTTTCCTGTCCCACTTTAGCATTAAAATTGACGTCATCGACTTTTTCCTGTCCCATTTTAGCATTAAAATCGACGTCATCGACGTTTTTCCTGTCCCACTTTAACATTAAAATCGTCGTCATCGACTTTTTCCTGTCCCACTTTAGCATTAAAATCGACGTCATCGACTTTTTCCTGTCCCACTTTAGCATTAAAATCGACGTTATCGACTTTTTCCTGTCCCACTTTAGCATTAAAATCGACGTCATCGACTTTTTCCTGTCCACTTTAGCATTAAAATCGACGTCATCAACTTTTTCCTGTCCCACTTTAGCATTAAAATCGACGTCATCGTCTTTTTTCTTGTCCCACTTTAGCATTAAAATCGTCGGTTATTATTGTAAAGTCCTGTGATTGACGTTGAGCTTGTGCTGTCTCTAATTCTACCTAAAATGTGTGAATTTCTTCCTCGGTACTCGTAGATGTTGATGTGTATACTTGGACGATGTTGATATCAAATGGCTTGACCTCCAATATTACTAAGAAAACGCGGTAAAGAGACGTAGATGGGAAAATATGTATACATATGTAATATACACATATATGTATCATATAAATACATATAAATGCACATACATACATATATTTACATATTTATCTATCTATATATATATATATATATATATATATA